>JBAIZL010000002.1:183994633-184064633 GCA_036971475.1 Prosapia bicincta
ATCCCCCTAAAGGAGGCCATTTTGGATCACTAATCGTGTAGTTCATGTTTTATAAAATTTATAATTTATTTTAAACATTATGTTGATACATAATGCTATTTAAAATTAATTAAATTTTATTACTGCTAATATTAAGAAGTGTTCATTACTTTAAACAAATGTCTGATTAATAATTTACAAATTTTTTTTATTTCTTTGGTTTTAGTTTTGTGTGCAGTTTAAGTACATAAACTAGCATAAAGAGGTATAAATGAGGGGTACTATTGTGTAAAACCAGTATAGGAATTTAAATACTAGTAATGTTTATATTTTCAGGGACCTTCCTTGGTCCATCAGATGTTAATGCTTTTCTTTCAGGAGGGTTTTAGTATTTATTTATTAGTAAAATAAAGTTTTTTAATTATGAAAACTTATTTTTTTTCTGAACCAAAGTACATAATTACAGATTTGAATTAATGAGAATTAGAAATTTGACTGGCGTTGAGCTAAACAAAGATTAAAACTTTTATCGCACTAGAATTAATATTCACAAATAATATGAAATTTTGATGAGTTTTGTTGTATAAATCGTTCTCTCTGAGTCAGGAGCAAGAGGAGTGACACAAACTTAATATTATCGGCCCCTCTGATCCCACACCTTAATTAACGAAACAATGACAAGCATATGAATGAAAAACTTACCGAAATAACCAGGGATTAACCGAAATCCAAGTGATATTTGTTATGTTATGGCAAGTCGTGTGTGGTGGGATAGAGATAGCACAGGCATGGTGGGAATACGCCTTAAGCAATACGTCATTAGACACGCCATTAAGCTACAAAAACGAATAAACAACCGCCTAAATCCAGTAGTGATTGTGATTTGTACGATAAGTAAGAAAAGCGTCACTACTTTAAAAATTGTAAGAATTTAGAGAAAAATTTAAAAAAATTAAAATTAACTCCTAGAAAATATTTTGGAAAAAATATTTTTAGATACATTTCTACTGTATTTATCTAATCTTGATTAGATAACAAAGAAATTAAGAAACCTTTTACAAATTTCTCCAAACCTAAAATGATATTCTACTTCAAATGTTTAGACCTATGCTGAAATATCGTTTTCCAATCTAGGCGGTAAATAGAAAATATGAGAGGCTACGTAAAAACTAGAAGAGTTTAGAAGTATCGTTTTTTGAAGAAAATATGAAATTCAGAATATCGAATTGTAGTAAAAACCACAAAACAATAAGAACTAAAAACATTAAAAAAACGCAATTGTCAAAAAACAAAATTGTCAAGATACCAATTAAGAAACAACGATATATATTTTAAGAAACAAATGAAATATTTTTTGTCGTATAGAAAATACTACAAACACAAATTGACAATAATATCACTATATTTAAACTATAGATTACGTTATTGAAAGATTACTATAAATAGTATTGCAATATTACTTCAGGGTTATTTTGTAGATTAGTCCAATTAAAACCAACAACTTTTTTATGCAATTAAACTTATTTACGCAATGTAATTTTTTTATGCATTTAAAAAATGTTGTTGTGCTGTTCGTCAAAAGGACGTCAGTAGCTGTATTGTTATATTACGAAAAAGAACTTGAATATATCGTAATTTTTAAAAGAAAAAAAATAGGCTCCAACTAATTTTATATATTTACAAATTATCCATATTAAAATAATAATTAAAAAATTGGGAACATTTAAAATTGTTGTTCATTAAACGCCAAAAATTGGATAAAATTAATGTTATAAAAGCGAGTTAAACAAGTCATCTTCCTCACAAGCTTGAATATCTCCACTAAAATCTGTGGTTATTCTAAACTTAGATACAGATTCATAACAGATTTACCACCATTAAAGGAGGTAAAACGTGTAAACTTTTTAGAGTACTCGTATTATTACTTTATTATTAAAGTAACTTTAAGTAGTTGAAAGTAGTATTTGGAATTAGGAATATGTAGGTAATTTTTAGTTAAAAAATACGTTGAATTCATTGATTTTAAGAAAATAATAAAAATTGACAAATTTACATGTTATATTCTAAAGCAATTATTAGTTGCAACGAATTCATTTTCTTATTTAAAGAAAACAAACAAAAATAATTGGTAAGTTCATCCGAGTTTATCGTGGCAGACAATGGCCAGACACTGTCAGAATCTCAGGCGCTCTTAGAGTTACAAAAGTACTTCTTGTTAAGCTGATACTAGCCAGTGAATTTTGTGGAAAAGTGAAGAAGAAACTTGGTGAAAAAAGAAAAGGGGACAAGTCGTACCTGTCATTCCACTCCTTGTCAAAGAACACAAAGAGAGTTTCTAAATGAGAAGAATCTACAGTCCAGCAAATGACACCACGCCTCAATGAATTCAACCTCAAACTTATAACTGTCGCCCGAGTGACTAGCGTTAAAACCGAGAAAAGGGCGCTAGTGCCAAAACTCGTTTTGCAAATCTCTTGGAGCAGTGGTGGACAAACTGTGCAAGGGGAGGGCCAGATAAAATAAAGAATTACTTTGAGTTGTAGCAGTTACGTCCGTACTTTCATCTAACGTTAAAAAAAAAGAATTTAAAACTTGCTTAACAATTACTTCAACTCTAGAAGTACTTATGTTTCGGCACAAACTAACTGTTTCAATTTTTTTTCTCTCTCAGGACACATATTGTCACATCCTTGAAGCATATTCGTTTTTACAAATTCTGCATCAGAAAATGCTTTGTTACTTTTTACAATATTATACGCTACAACATAACTAGCATATGTTGCTAGCTTTTGAGAGGAGCTCCGTTTTTTAATATTTTGCTGACCTGATAGTTTTTGTGTAGAGCTCCTGATCATAGTTGCTATAGTTTCATAGTTTAATAAGTGGTGTTGTTATGTTTTGTCATGAATTGTTGTCAGAGGTTGAATTGCCTTGAATAAGGCTACACCTTGTTTGTAAATGAGGCACACAGGCTTATCCTCAATAGGCGTGAAAAAGTATTTCCGCTCATCTTTAAGAACATAGTACTTTGAACGGAATGAGTAGGAATCCGCTTTATATGGTAGCTATGCAGAAAATACATTTTGTACTATGTCTAACAGTATAGGTTACTCAAAACCACGTCGAGGCCCGGATTGACTACCCCGAATGGCCGCACTTGGCCCTCAATATCCTTGAGTATTTCTACCTCATTGATGTTATTAATAGAGGGTAAGACCTGGACTGGTGACCGGGCCGACCCTTGGAAGAAACGAACTCCAACCAGACAATTTCTTCTGCCTTTCCAAAACTACGCAGGACCTGTGGAGCCTTGCTGAAGGCCAAGATACCTTTAATACTCGCCTGATTAGCTCGATTCAGGAAATGCAATCGGACCTTTATCCACTCTGGGTCGGCCTTTCCTAAGGATCGTACCGGACTCGGGATTTGGTCCTGGGTATGCATTAACCAATTCCGATAGTCCTTGATGTTAAGCTGACAGTCGATTTCGCCAAGTAAAATTCTGGACTGCCATATAAGTTCAAAATATTTCCAGTAACAACTTCATTACTTGTACTTAACGTAACTGGAAAATTCACCGAAATTAAATAGCAGTAGTTATATTGATGACTTTTATTCTTTAAAAAATTCACTGAAAATATATTTGAGTCAAAAATATAGACTTAATTCCGGATGTTTGTATTTCTTTTAATCGAGCAACTGTCGAGATCATCAACAGAAAAAATTGTTTGTAATAGATAGTTAAATGCCAGTTGAAAGAGGTTTTACTCGTCACTTTAGAGACCAATAGTGATTTTAACACTTCTTAAATTACTGTACAGGTTTTACTCGTCACTTTAGAGAACAATAGTGATTTTAACACTTCTTAAATTACTGTACAGGTTTTACTCGTCACTTCAGAGAACAATAGTGATTTTAACACTTCTTAAATTACTGTACAGGTTTTACTCGTCACTTTAGAGAACAATAGTGATTTTAACACTTCTTAAATTACTGTACAGGTTTTATTCGTCACTTCAGAGAACAATAGTGATTTTAACACTTCTTAAATTACTGTACAGGTTTTACTCGTCACTTTAGAGAACAATAGTGATTTTAACACTTCTTAAATTACTGTACAGGTTTTACTCGTCACTTTAGAGAGAACAATACTAATTTTAACACTTCTTAAATTACTGTAAGATAACCAGTAAAATTTATTTGTCAAATTTAACAAATGTAACCAATTTTATTACAAGCTTTTAGTTATTTAGCTAAATTTGTTGTTATAGTAACCAATTATACAGTAATAAGCAATCACTATGAAAACTTCAAGTAATTCTCCTTATTTTCAATTTTGTTTCATCGCATTCGTAATACAAAGTTGAACATCGCTTGTATAGAGTTCTGTGGAAAAGGGAGGGGGTTCGTGGTACTTTTATTAGAGTAAAGTTCGTTGTTGCCGATTCCTTATACTTTATTAAATCAGAGCAAACGTTCTATGTAAACATTGAGCAGAAAGGGCGTTACTCACGTCGATTCCGTAAAGCGCTGGGAAGAATTTATTATGTTTCTAGTTTAGAAATACAAGGTTATTTTTATATTCCTCTAGGGCAGAGAGGACATATCGCGGTCTAAATATGGGAGGATTAAGTATATGCTGATCAAGGTAGGGGTAGGAAGTTCAGTATAGATAGATAAGGAAATATATAGGTTGCGTGAGCTGGTCCTTGTGTGCAAGCACATTAAAAATATAAATAACCAATGTCAATACTTATAGTGATAAAACATTCGTGATAAGGCAACGATTCGAAACCTGTACATATGGAAAAGTGAAAATTTTTAAACTATAAAATAACACTATAAATGTAAACTAAAATGTCATATCCGATGTCTGCGTCCATCTCCGATTTAAATCTACTTAATAATCAGTAGAATATGTTTACAAACCAATATTATTCACTTTAACCCCATACTTTAATCATTAATAAATTAGGGTCACCCACAATAAAATAAATAGGATATTTACATTGTAAATATGTGGTAAATGGGGCTAAATAATTCCTGTGTAATATTACGTAGCAGGCCTATAGCTATTTCCCTCGGATAGAAGACCCTTAGAGTTTAAACTATATTTATTATTTCTCCTAAATATTTTCAAAACCGGGTGCCCTTATCCCCTCACACCAGCCCTCCCCAAAATATTTTTCTAGATCCGATCCTGACTAGAAGTATAGCTGTTTTAAGGACTTTATTGGGTTGTAAAAAGAATATTCTATAGTGATATTTTTTTCTTTGAGTGTAAAAGATTTGACTTGAATTAATACATTTCATTTCATTTTCATCGGTTAAGAAATTAGCTTTAATATTGAGTTGAATTTTTAATAAAATAATTCGCCGAGTACTTATCTTTGTCAGCTCTTTAAATTTTAGATTTGTTTCACTCAATGCCAGTATTTTATTTGTATTATTTACATAATATAACTTTAAACTTCGTGTTCTCTACCAAGTTGGTAAAATAGCTCTCACAAACATAATACCTATTTTAACAAGCCAAGTCACATCGTTGGAGATGTGAGTCCAGGAAAACATAAATAACCTTGACACTGACGTGGCGGTTTCCTCCTACCGTACGCTTCTTAAAAACGCTAAAGTGCAATTGTTTACAGTTCAAGATCTCCATGAGTGTTGTCATATTTGTTGTGCCAAGGCGGAAACATCAAGTTCGATTACTTTGTAAGAATATCTCGAGCTAATTTGAACGTTTTCTTGCTTTCAACGTAAGTGAAATATTTCTCGGTTTGTTCCAGAATAATCTGAAAATATCTTTCATGTTGGCAATACTGTTGTTTATGTTTAATCATTTATTCTATCAAAACATAGTCTTTAATATCCAGTGATGTATTTAGTACAACGTTGCAATGTTCAAAGTAAATTACAACTTAGGATGTATAAGGACTTGTAACAGAAAGATTTTCGTGTTGGTACGTTATTTCTAACAAAACATCCAACAAACTAGGTATTACAAATAACTAGTAAAACGAACTATTTATTTCTAGTTTCAAAACAGCATTATGTCAAATACTCAAAGTCATTACAACAGTTTCAACCAACCAAGTTGCCAATTCCAACTCATTTCAACTTATCTAAGTTTAATGTATTTTCAATCTGAAAAAGTTGTTCGGGTTGCGGTATTCCAGGAATTCCTGCTATTTCTTCAAACGAGTTCTACAAAACATTATTGTTGCCTGGTCGTATTTATTGTTAATTCAATGCAATATTAAGATATATATATATATATATATATATATATATATATATATATATATATATATATATATATATATTTACAACTTCAAATATAGTTTTTTTTAAAAACCAATCTATTACTATGACATATGACTACAACCCACACAACATACTGAAGATCGAGGCCACTGCGTTTATTTCAAACGTATACATTATTTGATGAAACTAATTTGTCCCTTTGATCAGTTGTCCTAATTTAAAATCTTCCAACTTACCGTTCACATTTAGGTACATGGAAGATTAGATTGTATGAAATATAAGATGATTGTTCCTGGAAGTATTTATTTTATTACAAATATACAGATTCAATGAGTATAAATATGCAGCAGTTATTTTTTAAATTATATAGAGGATTGTTACCTTCAACAACTCTTGAACCTTACCTTTCCCCTAATGACAGTCGTTAGACATTTCTCACAGAATTACTGTACAAGTTATTCATGAAGGCTCCTTCGCTATTGCAGCTTTGGCCCACATTCAAATAATTCTAGAAAGGTAATTAAAAATGTTTAAAGTACACTAAAATTTAAATAAACCTAACTTTAAATATCATTTAATCTAAACGTTTAAAAGCAACGTAACCTGTTTTTACTATACCGCAGTGTTTTTTTTTTTTTACTAATGTATTTTACTACCCAATTTTCGGTTGGTTTTTAGAAATTATGATTTACCTATCGCAATTCATCAAATTTACATCTAACTTCCTGTGTGGTTCCGAAATTTTTATTCACTTTAGGGCTTTTAGCTCGCCAAGGCCTCCTATATAATGTAACAAGTATTCTCCATTACCCCTCGTCCTTCTGTTTTCACTTGAATGGACGTTGAACTTTGTAACAGCAAAACGTCACTGCGCATGCGTCGTCGTAGTACTTGCCCAGCCCTTAACGGTGTGCTGGAATAATTATACAGGACTTTCATTTTAGGAAGGGTTGGATCATAGTTTCAGATATTCAGCAATTTGATCCAATTTCCTGATTTAATGTATAAATAAAAATTTAACGATCATAAAATGTATAAAATCCCAACGAAACAGAATTAACCTGCAATGAGATATTTACGGTAAATTATATACATTTATGGATTATGAGATTTAGACACACAGTTTTGTAGATGCTGTTCGTAGCGCAGTCTTAAAAAAACAGTTTGTCACTACTTTTCAACAAGTTCAGTGAACTTATAATATACAGCTCATAAACTCCATAAACGTACTTCTTTATTAAACTTACGTCAATTTCTGTTGCACATAATACATAGACGCAGAAGAGCCTCATCCACAGCAGAGGCTCATCTTAAGTTGTTTTTTCTTTCAGGATGTTTTGAAATATACATAGCGTTAATGAAAACGTATTTTAGTTATAGGAACTTTATGTGTTATTGTTTAAAATTGATTACCTTTTTAAATAAAATGTCATATTTCATATTTATTAATGCAAATCTTTCTACATTTTTAGTAATATATATATGTTTAAAATCATCCTATAGTACCTAGCATACCATTTATTTTTTTCAAGAGTGAAACATTAGCTGACATTTTTCTTACTATAAATTTTTAAACCGTTCCTAATTATAATCGAAACTTGTTACGTACCTTACTACTCATGTAATAAGCTTTCTAATAAAACGCTACTACATTAGTTATACTGTTTCTACGTGATGCTCAAGGGATAGAAGCTTCTCAGAACTCTTCTCGCCCTCCTGACCCGCTCTCCCTCCTGACCCGCTCGCCCTCCTGAACCGCTCGCCCTCCTGACCCGCTCTCCCTCCTGACCCGCTCGCCCTCCTGACCCGCTCGCCCTCCTGACCCGCTCGCCCTCCTGACCCGCTCGCCCTCCTGACCCGCTCGCCCTCCTGACCCGCTCGCCCTCCTGACCCGCTCGCTCTCCTGACACGCTCGCCCTCCTGACCTGCTCACCCAACCGCCCGGTCACAGTTACTCCTCTACTATACACTTCACTTAATCATTGCAACCTCTTTTTATTAAAAATTAAAAATTAAAATTTATTATATCCTAAGACTTTACACAAATTCAATCAAACTAGTCCAAAACTAAAGAAAATGCATGTGAAGAGTGTATACAAATTTATTAGGGCAAATACATGTCATGCACAGTAACTATATAACGGAGTGTAAAGTTTCAAAGTTATTATTTAAACTGCAAACATGAAGCATTTTATTCAAGTCTGAACTATTTGTTTTTAATTCCGTGTGAAGGAATAACACTATTTCCATTATTCTAACTAAATATACTTATGTTTCTGGCAGTTAACATTAAAAAAATACATTATTTAAAAAACAAGAAATATTTTTAAAATATGTTTTTAATATTTTTAAATTTTAAGATATTTAATTCCATTTTGCCATTTTAGAATTTTGCTATTAAAGTCTAAAGGGAAAAATTTTATTTTAGTTTCTTTTTATTTTATAATTACAACTAATATAAATATGTATATACATAGTTCACAATACAATACATGAATATAATACATATGTTTATACATATATCATAATAACAATATTAAGTAATAAAGTAGAAAACGAATTTCTTTGCAATTTCCCATTTTCCTTTCTATGAATGGTGTTAGACTATTATTTTTGTTTGTTACTATTTATACGCTTTTTTTGTCGCTTGCATCGTGTTGTAGTTTCTTTTCGCTTTCCTTTCCCATTATCCGTTTGTGCAGCAAGGTTCAATACCGTTAATTCAGTTTATCATTATTTATGATATTGTGTGGCGACCATGGCAACAATTTAAGGTTGTATAATGAAGCAAAAGAATAATTCATATACCTCTTTGAGAAACACACTTCTAGCTATGAGAAAGTTGTCAAAGCGCTAGACTTTAACGTGCAAGATACTCAGCTCGAATTCGGCCTAGACATCCCAATTTTTTTTATAATTTAATTATTGAATAAATATTTAAAAGATTTTTGACAACATCAATGTCATCCACTACAGGTTTAAAAAAATGTATTTGAACGTGATTGGATGAATAAAAATGTATTTTATTAACGATTGAAAACTTGTACAACATATATATATATGAGGAATTGTTACTATCTGGAGTACATCCGTTCATTCTGCAGTCCATAAATTCGCAGTTCCGACGTTTATGCTAGAATCTCATCCAGCATTGACGAGGTGAACCCAACAACAGTAGAAGAGCGAGTCTCTTTGTATATATATATATATATATATATATATATATATATATATATATATATCGAGCATTTTACTGATCCCATTATCTTCCTTCCGATAGACATCCCGAATTGAGGCCCCTCTATCCGGTTTGTTCCTTATAACCACGCTCATGATACACTATTGTTGTTATTGAGTTTTTCCATATCCCTTTATATCTTCTATGTCTACATCTCACAACTTATTCATTCTTATTTTACTCCGCCTTCTCCAGAACGACATTTGTATATATACAATTCTGTATGTTCTGCTTGCTTTTGCAGCATATGTTGTGTACTTTTCTATCCCTTTCTATACATTTATCCCTCTTCCTTGTTTGTTATGCTGGTCACATAGTAGTATACACTATTCAGCTTTACCATTAGCCCCTGCATAAAGTTGCTAACATTATCAAAATATTTTATTACTATTCTCCCAGTTTAAAAACACGACAATTATTATATATATTTTTTTTCACGCCAGATTGCGTCTATTTCCTTTTGTAATTCTAAGACAACTATTCCAGAACGACTGTTATCCCCAACGATGGATAAAAAGGGATTGTGAATGTATAGGAATGTAGGTAGGACGTTAACCCATGTAGTAAAGAACATAAAGGTATCCAATTACCAAGTACACAGGTTCAGATTTCTAAAACAGACCGACAGGCCCAAGAAGTGTTTTTAACTATATACGTTTTTAAACTTATCAAATTAGATTGTATATAAATTTGGCATTTTTCTTAATCTTTTGAATATTGATGGTTCATCAATTATAACAATTTACCTAATATCACTTTGTAAGAAGAAGAGGAACATAAAGAATTAGTTAGGATTAAGGAACGGATCTGGCACTGGGAATGGAGGAAATTTATGGAATTGCGTGGGCAGGCTGGCTCAACAGAAGTAGGCCAACACTAAATCAGGATAAAAAGAGTTATCTAGCCTTTTCCCCGGTCATGATGCAATAACGAAATGTTCTTGTATTTTTTATTATTTTAATATAGTAAATTGTGTTTTGATAGAAGAGTAATTTAGTTTACCATTTTTTCACTTTCTTTTATTGCAACTTCTAGTACGTTTTAGAGAATTTTTCCATTTATAACTGAAAGTAAACGCTATAAAAAAAATTAATTTTAATAAAAGTATAGAAATAGGACTGTACAAACAAATGTCTGCAAAATTACAATTCAAAAAGTAAATAAAAGTTTAAAAAACTAGCAAGTTATAAAAGTTTTCATAAGAATCATAGAGAACAAAAATGTTATAAAACAGTATTGTGGAAAGTAATTGTAGAAAAATAATGATGCTAGCAAGGTTCATTGTTTAGTTTTAATTATTTCCAACATTATGTGAAATAAAATGGTTTCCTTTGTGGTAAATTGATTTTCGTAATTATCCTGTATATTCGTTACTAAAAGTGCTTACTTTAAATCCAACTTACAGCGTTGTAGTGTAGAAAACACTTCACTTTGGCTGCTACAGGAATCACGTACATTTCTGGAAAGCGGCGATGAACACGCAAGCCTACCAGAGAAGCCTACCTATATATTGCTTCACAAGATCATATCCTAGTAGAGAATAGGTCTAATTCTAGAATTTAAGCCCTTTTACAAATACTAAATATCGTTCACGATCTTTCCACATCCCTCAAGACTTGTGAGGAAATTGAGGGCAAACATCACATCACCTATTGGGCTATTGCAAGTTTCAATCTATGGGTATACTATCAAACAACTTGTACAAATTATTGAGTGTTTAAACATTTTCCGTTCACTATAACGTGTCAATAAATCATTTAAAAGCGTAACTGGTCTCTTAAGTAGAATCTTCCCATAGTTTTCCCCTAAACCAACTAGAATCTAAGATTTAGCATTATGTCTGAAAATAAAAAGGTGACGTTTCATTGCCAATAGATTGTTTGATAACGCACAGATGTGGCGTTATGCTTAAATTTAAAATTACATTTATATTATCTCTTGTAATAAATTTTAGTCTTAACAATCAAGTTAATCGTAAGTACAGGTTAAACTTAAAAGAACTGAAAACCCTGGCGAGAAGGGTGAAGATGACGTCCGTTAATTAGTAGATTATATAGCCTCTTAAAGTTTCGAATTAAGGGCGAGTGGGTTATAAAAATTAAATGTAGGTTTTAAAGGGTTAAATTTTGCGCTTTTCAAGGAAGCAATTATTGACGAGGCGAGTAATACCAGTCCTTTCAAAGCAGCGTTTATAAGTTGCGGTAATGTGGTTTTGCTGGAAAGCCAAACATTTATGTTTTATTACGTCATACTAGCGCCCTTTATAAAACAATGTTGGCAAAATGTTTAATTAATTTAATATATCTTGAGTCGTATATTTAATCAATAACTTCAACAAACAGTGGAACACACATTACAGCACACTTCTAACAATACTGTGCAAGTATTGGAGTTGGCAAGTTTCGCTAATACGGTGTCATCATCAGTGTCGAATACCGGATAGTACTGGTTACACTTGAAAACCAGGTATAGATACTTACGTGTGATTAAAACGTTTAGTAGACCATCTTCAGTTTAAAAAAATGTAAGACTCTAACATGCCTATTTTAAATTTTAATCAATAAAATTGTCTCTCTTTCATAAATAGAACACGATACCATGTTAACTTGATTCAAAACCGAGGAATGAAAAGCCATACATAACTTCTAAATTATTATGTAATTTAATGTGTAGATGGAAATATAATTGTAAAAATAAGTATAACAAATATTTCTAAGAACATAAAAAACGTAAATTCAAGCTGTTCATATTGATATTACGCGAAACTAGATTTGTGAAAAAAACAGAAAGCTTACAGATTTTCAGAGTTTGATTCAAGTTCAGACCGCAATCACTGTTAAACTCTGACATGTATACCTAACTTTTGTAAACTCTATTTAACTTTTATAAGACTTTGTGTTTGCCGTGACTTTTTCCCGGTTGTATACACTTTTTATCACAGCACGTAAAATAAGAGCGTATTGACTATGCCGTAAACTAGACGAGGTGCAGACCTGATTTTAAGTGATTAACTTGTGTTAGGCATTCAAACTGTTTTTGCTGTTTTACGTAGTGTTATCAAGTTCTATTTTACTGTGATTGTGCTTGAAAATATAGGCTGTATTACTTGAAATAATTCAAACCTCAGTGAAGATAAATTACACATTTATCTGTATGTAGGCATTTTGTAAGTACGAGGGCTTGCTGGTTGTATAAGCGGATCTTATCGTCTGATATGTGAATAATGTTTTAAGTTTACAATACAGGTTCTTCAAAGGGTGATGGATCAGTGATCTGTCATAATTAGTAATCTAATGGCTTTAGGTTCGATTTCTGGAAGTGGCAAAGAATTTATAGTTTTTTTTTCATTCCGAGAGTGATTTATAAATCGAACCCCGTTCGAGCTACCTAGGCTCAGGATGAGTACATATTGTAACAACGAGAGAATTCAGACATTAACTTCCTTGAATAATGTATAGCTCAGGAAAGTTGGCTCTTTCTATTTATCCTAAACTATGAACTTATTATAGGGAGGAGCCGTTGCTACTAAAAGTTAGTTTACCAAATTGAGTAAAAACATAATGCTGTCATTGATATTTCACATTTTAATAAACTATTTATGAAGGATTAGTAGTAGGTAAAGAAAAATCACCATACAATCAAACTCAATTTTTCAATACAAATATTCCCGTGGAAACAAAAATGAAGAATCTACAACCAAATGTCATGAAGCAGAATGGGCGGAAGTAAAATGGCATGAAGCAGAATGGGCGGAAGTAAAATGTCATGAAGCAGAATGGGCGGAAGTAAAATGTCATGAAGCAGAATGGGCGGAAGTAAAATGTAATGAAGCAGAATGGGCGGAAGTAAAATGTCATGAAGCAGAATGGGCGGAAGTAAAATGGAATGAAGCAGAATAGTACGAACAAAACGGCACAAAGATAAAAGGTACGAAGCGAAGTTGCATGAAGCCAAATGGCATAAAAAAATAGAACAAAGTAAAATGGCACGAGATAGAATGGCCCGAAACAAATGGCTTGAAGTAAAATGGAACCAAGCAAAATGGCATAAAGCAAAATGACAAGAAACAAAATGGCATGAATCTGAATGGCCCTAAGCAAAATTGTATAAACCAAAATGACACGAAGCACAATCCCACGAAGCAAAATAGCATGAAGCAATATGACACGCACAAAGCTACAATCTTGGAAGATCCCAACACTGTTAGGTGGTTAAAGGTTTAGAACAGATTTTCTGTTAAAATAAATTTGTTATTGTATTTCAAATAGCCTGGTTATTTGTTGATTAAGAGTAACAGAAAAACATTTTATGGTAAATTGTACTATAAAATTATATGAATAATGAAAAGAAATACAAATAAAATTAATAAAGATGAGAATAGCAAATAAAACAGATAACAATATTATAAACTTAATATATTGCAATGAAGATAATACGCATGATAAAACTAAAATGTATAAAATAAAATGTGAGAACTGGCATAAATAGTATATGACACAAAATTTAAAAAAAAAATGAAACCCAGGTAGAAGAAACACCTTAATGCATAAATTAAACCACATACATGCAATTCAAATTTCGATATGCTTTCAATGAAAAAGTAATATAAAAAATTCGGTTATAATTCGGTCAGTAATAAAAAATAATATAAAAATTCGGTTCACCTTTAAACGTAACTTTTTATATTAGTAAATAGTAAATATTGTTCTGACACAATATTATATCTATACTATACGTTTTAGATTTAGATGGAAATCAAAATAATCAACGCTTTTAAATTTTTTTGTTTTAACATTTTCTGCTAAGAAATATTCAGTCAACAACGGGAAAGATAATCATTTAAGACATGAAATTACCTGCTATTGAATATAATTTATTCAACTAAACAAGTAATATAGGAAAAAAATTTTAAGTCAATTTTTACTGAGATCAACAAAGAAAAATGATACTAAAGTTACTTTTTATTTTACCATTTTAAAATTAATATAAATATTTATATACATATGAGAGAATGATAGTGGCCAAATAAAAAGCTAATTTAATTGCAATTTTTTTAGAAATCTGTATACAGTATAAGGTGTTGGATTATTAGTTTTGTTTGTTATTATTTACTCGCTCTTTTTTATTTCCCATATATAAGCTGATAAAGGTACTCTATCTACCTCTTTTAATTTTTCGCTATTCCAAGGATCTTCTAATTTCCTATATATCTTTGAGTAATTGATTTCTAATTTTGGGAAAGTTTTGGCTCAGAGCCAAAGGGATGGATTTCCAACATGTAGCTCCTCAGTTCAAATTCGACCAGGATATCAAGTTTTTAATATGTAAATAAGTATTTGAAAAACTTTATTAACATCAATTGACATCCACTATAGGTTTAAAAAATGTATTTGAACTTGATTGGATGAATAAAGCCGTATTTTATTAGCGATTGAAAATGTATACAAGATATATATATATATATATATATATATATATATATATATATATATATAACATCATTTTAAATGAAATCAATAACTTACACCCTAACATACAATTCACCATGGAGGAAGAAATAGGCAATAAAATAAACTATCTAGACCTAACACTGACCAGAAATACAAATAACATTGAATATTCCATTTATAGAAAACCCACACAAACCATTAATACAATACCAAACCACTCCAACCATCCCCCACAACATAAAATGGCCGCATATAACTCACTTTTATACAGAATGCTAAAATTGCCTCTAAAAAATGAAGAAAAAACAAAAGAAAAACAAATAATATATCAAATAGCCCAAAAAAATGGATACAATAAAAAAACTATAGATAAATTAGAATTTAAAATATTAAAAAAATTAAATCAACCTAAAATCGAACCACAAACAACAAAATGGGCTACATTCACATACACAGGATACAACATAAAAGGAATAACTAAAACACTAAAAAACAATAATATTAACATAGCCTACAAAAACACAGGAAACATAATCAACAAAATAAACCAACCAGAAGAAATATGTTCCACACTTAATAACGGAATATACAAAATCGAATGCCCAGACTGTAATAAAATATACATAGGCCAAACAAAAAAGAAATTAAAAGATAGATATCAAGAACACCTCAATGCATACATCAAACCGGAAATTTATAATTCAAACTTAGCCACACACGCAATCAAAAACAAACACACATTCCCCACATTAGAAAACATACACCTAATAAAAAAAAGTTCAAAAAGGCCTCAAAATGACAATCTGGGAACAACTAGAAATTTATAAAAATAAAAATAACATCATCAACGAACAGATACAAATAAAATCAAAAAACGACAAATTATTCAATCTAATAGACAGAATAAACCCCAAGACAAACGCTAAAAACTCGCACAGTGCAGTGAAACTAAAAATAGAAGTTAACGGTACATCAAGGTCAACAGCAGATTCCACGCAGCTCGCAGTCCAAAATACGTTTAGTATGCCAGAAGATGGAGGCACTCACTAGTCTCTGAAAGCGCTAGCATAAATACCAAGTAAGATTCTTGTTTAAGTACATAAGTGAAAGTGATAAGTGTATACAAGAAAACAGTGTTGCATAATCTACAAATATATATATATATATATATATATATATATATATATATATATATATATATAAGGAGAATGTGAGATAATAGAATGAATTAGAGAAAATCACGTCAAAAAATATTACTTTGATTGGGCTGAGGAGAAATTTAATAAAATTAATATACGTGAAAATTTAGAAATGAAAAAATATCATAATAGAAATGATCTTATTGAATAAAATACAGGTTAAAAGTAGACATTAAATACAATATAAAGTTCTAGAAGATTTAAAATTACCATGAAGAATGTAAATATAAAAATAATTAATTTGGATGGATTTTAATGTTTCGGAATATTCTATCTGGAACACAGCAAACATTAATCTATATAGTATGTAAACATTATTCCTTGTTCCACTTAATATATTTGTGATATTATGCATATATATATATATATATATATATATATATATATATATATATTTATATTTATATATATATATATTTATATTTATATATATATATATATATATATATATATACATATATCATATATTTAAAATATTATTTGTTTGCTTGAAGGTAATAACTGGGTAAGATACTGGCTACTCCGTCTAGTCACTAGATACTAGGTAATTACGATAAAAGCTGTTTAAAATTGACTTTTAAATACGAGTCATCGTACATTGTAAACATAATAATTTTAACAAAGAGGCCTATGGGCGTTTAGTATTATTGATATTTTATACGCGAGTTAATTATCCCCACTTCCCAAAGGAGCAGAGGTAATTGCATTGAGGTACTAAAATATTCATTTGGTATATTCAATTATTAACGTTCAGCTGTTTGTGTAAACAGTGAGTGCAAGGTATCTGCTTATAACGTGGCAAAGTAAAGAATGCTAGACACGTCTCAAGTACAGTCTTGAGATATAACCTGGACTGCCTAGTTGGGGGCGATTACATGAAGTAATTCTAACGGTAATTAAAAAACGTGACGACCTGAAGACGTGGGTATCGGGCATTTCTTCCCCTCACTCGCTGATGCTAGACTGGTTTAGATAGAGAACTGAAATTCTAAACTGAGTTCTATAAGTTTATAATACCAATTAATTTATTAAGTTTCTATACAATGTGTGCGTGTAAATTGGATTATTAAAGGTTATTTCCTTGTTATTTATAAATTCCTTCTATTATCTCACTCTCTCTCTCTCTCTCTCTCTCTCTCTCTATATATATATATATATATATATATATTTATATATATATATATATATAATATTAAATATGGTGATATGTTTTCTTGTAATATAGTTAATATATTTAAAATATTTCAAAAACAAGAATACTTTTAATGAATATATTTCTTCAAAGCTTTTCGCCGATTAAATAGTATCAGCATCTTCAGGAAAATAATTATCTAATCCTAGATTAGATAATTATTTTCCTGAAGATGCTGATACTATTTAATCGGCGAAAAGCTTTGAATAAATATATTCATTAATACATTTTTTTCAAATATTTATTCAGTAATTAAATTATAAAAATTTGGGCGTATAAGTAGGATTCGAACTGAGAATCTTCATATTCAAAGTCATGCGCTCTTGGCACTGAGTCAACTTTCCCACACCTAAACGTTGGTTACTCAAAGAATTATATGAAGTTTTCTTTTACTCCCATCTAGTTCTCGTTGAAATCTCTATTGTACAACCTTAAATTGTTGCCATGGTTACCACACAATATCGTAGATATTCAAGGATTAGAAAATAAATTAAAAAATAAAATTAACAAACAAACTGGATTAACAGTATCGAACTCTGCTTCACAAAGGGGCAATGGGAAAGGAAAGAGAAAAGAAACTACAACACAATCAAGGCACAAAAAAACGTATAAATAGCAACAAACAAAAATAATAGTCCAACACCATACATAGAAAGGAAAATTGTAAAAAAATTCGCTTTCTATTTTGCCACTTGATATATTATCCTGACATATGTGTATAGATGTTTATATTAGTTGTAATTATAAAATAAAAGAAACTAAAATAAATATTTTCTTTGTTGACTTTAGGTAGTAATTGACGTTGGAAAAAAAATTTTATATTTCTTTAAGTGTTCGTTAAAGTAATGAGAACGGGGGAGGTGATATAGTTGAAACGGGAAATACAATTATGTGAATCTATGAGGCACTGTTGCATACGGTTTCTAGACCCCAAATTATTCCATATAGCGTATGTTGGTATCTACGGTTGATAGGAAGCAATATTTGCGCTATTATTTGGGATTGTTATTTTTAAAAATTTTAACGTGTATATTACATCTTTAAAAAAAACCCATTATTTTCGTTGGTCGCTTGAAAATTGAACAACTTATAGTATTTTTCTCTTCTTCCACGCAAAATGTCATTATTTTTATTGCATGGCGAAGATTGGAGATCTCAACGGCTAACGTGATTTTAGATAAAGAGGCCAAAAAGTTATATGTGGATGTGCATCCAAACTACCACCTTAAATCTTTCAAAGTTATTCTAGTCGTATGTCTACCATATATATATATTCCGATGATTTTTCCCACAACACATCATTGTTCTCATTTTAATTTGTGACTCAAGCATAGTTGTTTTCCTTTTTTGTTAACTAACAATTCTTTTCTTTTCGTTTACAGTATTTTATGTTGAATTCTTTCTCATTAGGTATTTTTTCATATGTAAATTACTTTTCAAAGGTTTCAATTCATTTTTCTGTTCATGATTCTAAAGTACAAATTTCCCAGTCACAAAGCAATGCAGCAAAGACATTTTATTGAAGTACACGATGACTAAGACTTAAACTGACATGGAATATGTCATTAATACCAAGGAAGTTAATGGGGACACGGGCTACACTTTCACTGCGCAAACAGAAAATTCACCTTAAAATTATTCAGTCCTAACTGAATGTCAATATCGGCACCTTACATTAGAAGTTAAATACACTAATAAATAAACCACATGTTCTCGATCTTAAAAACATTTAAATGACATGCACTATTTTTAATTTCAGTACTCCACCTAAACCAACCATACATTTTTTATAATTATAAACATGGGCAAGAATGTTCTCTTGTGGCAATAAAAAAAGGGGTCCGGTGATTTTTAAATCATGTTATCATAGATAGGCAAGTCAAACAGTACTTTAGGTAAATATATAAAGTTGGTTGTTTCTGAAAATGGTTATTGTTATTTTTATACGTTCTATTTGTATGTTATTTTTCACTGTTTTCCAAATGTCGTTTAGAATTTAAACAAAAACAGAAAATTATGTGTGTTATGTGTTTAATATAAGCACATAAATATATAAATAATATTCGAGCTGGCTTGTGAGTGAAAGTTATAATTAAATAATAAAAATATGGTACAACTCACAAATATACAATTTTTTATTTCAAACGCGTTTCAACGACTACTTTGTCGTCATTCTCAGTGAAAATACACAAATAAAATTAACTAATATATATATATATATATATATATATATATATATATATATATATATATATATATATTAAACATAACCTATAAAGTTTCATAAACTTTAAAAAACATTATAGGTTATGTTTAATATATATATATATATATATATATATATATATATATATATTTTAGTTAATTTCATTTGTGTATTTTCACTGAGGATGACGACAAAGTAGTCGTTGAAACGCGTTTGAAATAAAAAATTGTATATTTGTGAGTTGTACCATATTTTTATTATTTAAACATAAATATATAATAAATATTTCATTTCTACCCCAACCATTCTGTATAAATATTTAAATAATATTAAACAAGTATATTGGTATTTTTATATCTATAATTTGTTCATATATCATTTATCATTGGTCAACATACGATGATGATTTTATTGACCATCTGATACGTGTATAAGACCGCTATAAATCAGCAAAGGTCAAGCCTGTTGTAAAGAAAAAACATGTAAATAAAGTTGTGCGTTGATAGCGAGAGAGGGTAGGCTTCACCCCTAAGGTCCACATCATAAAATACAGCCCTTAAATCTGTAACTGCGGAACTATGATAATAAGCTCTATCCTTGGAGTCAAGGAATTTTAAACATTCTTTTACATTGTATTTAAAACAAACCTGTATTTTATTTGCAATGAAGACACACATAAATATTACTAGATATTATTTTTTTCTCTTCTTCGACAATTTTGCCGTTGTTTTATTCATTACGCACACTGCAACACGCTGAAGGAATAATTCATTTTGTGCCGCGGTTTCACGCGAAGGCGTTTGCACAAAACGACGACTTAATATATAGCTGTAATTTGATCCCCGTGTACAGTAATATAGGGTATGAATCAAGCGGGTGGCCTAAGTATACCATTACGCTAAATTGATTTCAACATAGCGCTAAATTATAGACGTAACGAGTTGGTCTAATCGTCTAGATATGTCACCAATTCGAAAGGGAGTGGACGGTAATGCATTTTGTTACAAATGAAGTAAACGAGTTTTATATTTCATTCTTTAACAAAGAAAGTAATAAATTGTCGACCATATGAATAGTAACTTTATATTATTATAGCTGAAAAAATTGTGATAGTAACTGTTACATAAATATAGACTCTATTGCTGAAATATTTCGAGTCAATAACAACGATTGTTGTAAGCAACCTAATACTTTCTACACACACCTCATTTAAAAATTACAGCATAAACAATGTTGGCCCGTGCATATTATAATTAATAGATTTATTAAAATATCTACTTATATCACCTCAAATATAATGGATATATCAATGTTTGTATAATATAAAAAATAGGTCTACAAATATATCTACTTATACCGCTTTTAAAATTTGAGCATATAGATCTGTGACTAATTAATCTACAATGCTGTCTATAAACACCATTTTATAAAACAGCAAATAACAATGTGTTTTCAATATAAGTTATACGTCTAAACAAAATACCTACTACATTAAAATTACAGCATATATTATTGTATGTGTAATTTAAGTACGAAATGTACAATGTTATGTACAGAGTTTTTCAAACTACAGCATTTCGCGATGTATGTTAATGTAAGAAGAAAATCTACAATGCGATCCACTTATACCGCTTGAAAGTTACAGTATATACCAATGTATGAAATTATTTTACAGTGTTATCTAAGTATCGAAAACTACATAATACTGCAAAGTAAGTCAAATAAAGTTATAAATCTATAATTTTATCTACCAACCCCCTGTTAAAAAATACAGCATACAGCAATTTATGTGGAATTTAAATAAAGAAACCTTCAATCTTATCTACATGAAATACTTTTAAAATTACAGCATTTAGCGATGTATGTTAGTACAAAAAATTTGTCTACATTCATATTTACATAAACTGCTTTAAATTATAGCATTTATCAATGTATGTTATTACAAGGAATACATCTACATTGATATTTGCATAGTCTAATTTGAAATTACAGCATTTCCAAAATAACGTTATTTTAAAGAATACGTTTACATTGCATATAGTGATTTAAAATTACAGCATTTAGCAATGGATATTATTATAAAGAGTAGGTCTACAATGATAACTACATATTGCTTTATAATTACAGAATTTAGCATTGATTTTTATTACAAAAAATATGTCTACATTGGCATCTGCATATACTGATTTTAAATTACAGAATTTAGCAATGAATATTATTATAAAGAACAGGTCTACATTGATATCTGCATATACAGCTTTACAATAACAGAATTTAGCAATAGATGTTATTCTAAGGATTGGGTCTACAATGATATCTACATATACTGCTTTAAAATTACAGAATTTAGCAATGAATATTATTAATAAAGAATATATCTAAATTGATATCTACATATACTGATATAAAAATTACATAATCTTGCAATAAATGTTATTATAAAGATTAGGTCTACATTGATATCTACATATACCGCCTTAAAATTACAGAAGTTAGCAATGAATGTTATTTTAAAGAATACGTCTCCATTGATATTTAAATATACTGCGTTAAAATTACACAATTGTGCAATGAATGTTATACAGATTAGGTCTAATTTGATATTTACATATACTGCTTTAAAATTACAGAATTTAGAAATTAATAATAAATAATAGGGCTACATTCATATCTGCAAAAAACTGCTTTATAATTAAAGAATTTAGCAATGAATATCATTATAAAGAACAGGTCTACATTGATCTTTACATATACTTCTTTAAAATTACAGAATTTGTCAAAATATGTTATTACAAAGAATACGTCTACCAAGATCTCTGCATATATTGGTTTATAATTACAGAATTTAAGAATGAATATTATTGTAGAGAATAGGTCTACATTAATATCTGCATACACCGCATTATATTTACAGAATTTAGCAATGATTATTACTATAAATAATAGGTCTACATTGATATCTACACATACCGCTTTAAAATTACATATTTTATGAAAATATGTTATTACAAAAAATACGTCTACATTCATATCTGCATATACTGATTTAAAATTACAGAATTTAGCAATGAATAATATTATAATGCACAGGTCTACATTGGTATCTGCATATACAGCTTTATAATTACTGAATTTAGCAACGAATAATAATATAAAGAATATGTCTGAACTGATATCTACATGTACTTCATTAGAATTTAGCAATGAATGTTGTTTTTAATAATAGGACTACATTGATATCTACATATACCGATTTAAAATTACAGAATCTTGCAATGAAAGTTGTTATAAAGATTAGGTCTACATTGATATCTACATATACCGATTTAAAATTACAGAATCTTGCAATGAAAGTTGTTATAAAGATTAGGTCTACATTGATATCTACATATACTGCTTTAAAACCACAGAATTTATCTACGTATGTTATTACAAGGAATACGTTAACATTTTTATCTACATATACTGCTTTAAAATTACATAATTTATTAAAATATGTTATTATAAAAAATACGTCTACATTGATATCTACATATACTGTTTTAAAGTTACTGAATTTAACAATGAATGTTATTAATAATAGGGCTACATTGATATCTACATACACTGCTTCAAAGTTACAGAATTTTGCATGAATATTAATATAAAGAATAGGTCTACAATGATATCTACATGTACTTCATTAGAGTTACTGAATTTAGCAACGAATAATAATATAAAGAATATGTCTGAACTGATATCTACATGTACTTCATTAGAGTTACTGAATTTAGCAACGAATAATAATATAAAGAATATGTCTGAACTGATATCTACATGTACTTCATTAGAGTTACTGAATTTAGCAATGAATGTTGTTATTAATAATAGGACTACATTGATATCTACATATACCGATTTAAAATTACAGAATCTTGCAATGAAAGTTGTTATAAAGATTAGGTCTACATTGATATCTACATATACCGATTTAAAATTACAGAATCTTGCAATGAAAGTTGTTATAAAGATTAGGTCTACATTGATATCTACATATACCGATTTAAAATTACAGAATCTTGCAATGAAAGTTGTTATAAAGATTAGGTCTACATTGATACCTACATATACCGATTTAAAACCACAGAATTTATATACGTATGTTATTACAAGGAATACGTTAACATTTTTATCTACATATACTGCTTTAAAATTACATAATTTATTAAAATATGTTATTATAAAAAATACGTCTACATTGATATCTACATATACTGTTTTAAAGTTATTGAATTTAACAATGAATGTTATTAATAATAGGGCTACATTGATATCTACATACACTGCTTCAAAGTTACAGAATTTTGCAATGAATATTAATATAAAGAATAGGCCTACAATGATATCTACATATACTGTATTAAAATTACAGAATTTAGCAATGTGTTTTATTATAAAAAGTACGTCTACATTTATATCTACATATACCGTACTGATTCAAAATTGCAGAATTTAGCAATGTGTTTTATTATAAAAAGTACGTCTACATTTATATCTACATATACCGTACTGATTCAAAATTGCAGAATTTAGCAATGTGTTTTATTATAAAAAGTACGTCCACATTTATATCTACATATACCGTACTGATTCAAAATTGCAGAATTTAGCAATTAATGTTATTATAAAGAATACGTCATAATTGATATCTACCTATACTGATTTAAAATAAAGAATTTACCAATTAATATTTTTATAAAGAACAGATCTACATCGATATCTATATATACTGATTTTAAATTACAGAATTTATCAATGTATATTATTATAAAGAATACGTCTACATGATATCTACATATACTGCCTTAAGGATGTTGCCATGTACGTATGATAAGTAATAAGTCTACATTGATATCTACATTAAAGCTGTACATACACAGCTTTAAAATTATAGCATTTAACAATGTATAACTGAAGAAATAAGTCCACAACTACATTAACTTATACTCTTTTAATATTACAGCATATAGCAATGTATGGTTATGTAAGTAAATAATCTACAATTTTATCTATACATACCTCCTTAATAATTCCACCATAAAATATTATATTAACGTATTATAAAGTAGCATATTTACACATACACTTTTGTTGTATTTGTACAATTGGCAGAACCTATCTCCAATGTTTTCTAGATTTATCAGATTAGTAATTTCAGTGCGTATGTACAGTGCGCTCGCAGTGTAGGAAATATAAGTAATGTAAAATATATAAATAAAAGTATATGTATAATGTGATATAAATCTATAGCGACTATACTTTGGCTCAGTGTAGACATCTTCAGTGGTACGTTAAGGTGCTGAAAGAACAAATCACAACTATTTTTAAAATATAATATACTAAATAAATACCTTCTTGAAGTTTTCAACTGTCAGTCAAAATCTATGTATTAAATAGGAAAATTTATTAAAAGAATTTTTCAATAGAAAATTAATTGGTACAAACAAATGACATGGGCCTCAAAAGAGCTAGAGGCAACAATGAAATTGATTTTTGTTGTATTTATTTACTTTAAACATTCGACCTCATCATTTGTTTATTCATAATCAATTTCAACGTTAAGTAAACGCGTCTATGTTTGTGTAAAGCAAATGTTTAGAGCGAGTGTTTGTTGTGGAAATAGGTAAAAAAAACTATTTCACATTGCACACATGTTTGAATTCAAAAGAAGTAATGAACACTGTAATGGGAACAAAGTTTGTTACAACAAAACCTCCTGAGTAGTCAAATTTTGAATAAAATGTTACTAGAATATACCAATAATTTGTGTATATTTATAAATAAACATATGACATATTGCGGATAAATAAAAAGCATTTTCTCAGTTTTACTAATACAAAAATAGTATTAGTAATATTAATATTAGCCAATTTAAAGAAACAATTACATTAATAAAGTATTTTATAAATATTTTAATTTTTATGTCAGTATACTAAATTTATCAAAAGAAATCATGAAACATTTTAAGCTTTATTAGAATCGAGTAAAATTTAAAAAAGTTATTGAATACAAATTACAACTAGTGCATTATTGTTAGTTACTCAACAAACAGAACTAAACTGACGGATAAAATTCCAAAATATTCATTAAATAATTCACATGGAACAAATGGCTAAAAGTTCACTTAGGCAATTCCAACTTTTTGTTTATATTTTGCTCAAAAACATGCAAAACATTGGACCTATATGAGTTACAAACCAAAATAGTGGTCTACATGAATTACAATTTACTTTATAAATTCTATACTTATCTAGCATCTTTATTTTATCTTTTGAATTACCTAGTAAATATTTTAGGCCCATTTAGGCTTTTGTAAGCTATTTTTAAGTTTAAATCTTAAAAAACGTATTCTAAACTCTTTGTTAAATCGAATGGTAAGCTAATGTATTTATTTTTAATATTTTTTTCTGATATTAAGGAAGGAGAATCGTTTCTCAACTTATTTAAATTTTGTTTTATCAATATATTGTATATTGTTTTAGGATCATATCCTATTAAATTTCGCAATTTCTTTAATTCTGGCTAACTCACATTCAAATCTATTCTTATTCAAAGGAACATAATTATCCTATTAACAATAGTAATAATCCCGGTAGGTTCTAACCATCGTAAATTCCATATATTCCACCAGTTTTTAATTCTATGGTTAATAGATTAACTACAATTCTTTTGAATAAGAATAGATTTGAATGTTAGTTATCCAGAACTAAAGAAATAGCGAAATTTATTGGATATGATTATAAAATATTAAACAATATACTGAGAAAATAAAATTTAAATAAGTTTAGAAACAATTCCGCTACCTTAAAATGACGAAAATAATTTATTAAATTTTGATAAAGAGCCTATTCCCATCTCTTAATGTCATTCAATCATTAGGAAATAGTTGTAGTTTTGTAAAATTAAAACATACGTATAATTGTATTTTGGTTATAATTGATGTTCTGTAACGGTAACTCTTCGCCACGGAGGCTGCAGAGCGGGGAATTTACTGCAACGTGAATGTAAAAGGGGCTTGGCGAAGTAGTTACCAGTGTGTATATTTGATGAAAAATGTTGATTCAATGTATTTTTATCATAATTTACCTCTGAGGATGATTACTATGCAACTGAAATGTACATAAGGTTTTAAATAAAAGTCATTTATGGTACAGAGATTTCATTTATTTAAAGGGGGAAAATATTGTTTTTTTGCCATCCAAACATACATGTAAGAATTTCAATTTAAATAGAGCTTTAAAAATCTAAACACTAATCCTGCGCCAGCGGTAAATACTCCCATTCCATATGCAGTGTGCTAGACGTTGAAGAATTAGAGACGATCACGTTGAAAAAAGAAGGAGTTTTATAGATATTTCAACTAATATTTTTACGAAAAGTTGGATTTTATTGATAAACGTTATAATAACTTACTATCGTTGCACTGGATGCTGCGAGAGATGCAGAAACCAGCATCTAAATGCTGAGAAGCCCGTAGTATTGTGTTTAGTTTGACGTTGTCACGTTACAACGTAATGTCAAGATGTGATAGTGCTATAAGCTAGAGGGAGATGCGATTTGACACGTACATTCTACGGAGCTGTAACCAGAGACGCTATAATTGATTGACAGAATAGGTTGAGGAGAATAATGCAAACTTGAACGCCAAGCATTTTGAATTCACTTAATACTTGTACCACCCCCGGTGTCCAAATAAACTGTCTCCAAACAAGAAATTAGAGTCTCCCCCTTCACCCTCCCTTCGGGCAGTGTACATTCCTATAAGGTATATATAAATATATATATATATATATATATATATATATATATATATATATATATATATATATATATATATATATAATTCGTGTACAATGATGTTTTAAATAGCTGGTAACAAAATTACAATAATGTGTGTTATTTATATATATATATAGCGTACGAGCGTGCATGCGTTCGTGCATGCGTGCTTGTGTGCGTGTGTGAGTGCGTGTGTGTGCGCGTGTGTGCGTACTTGCGCATGTATGGTGTGTGTGTGTGTGTGTGTGTGTGTGTGTGTGTGTGTGTTTGTGTGTGTATGTGTGTGTGTGTGTGTATTGTGTGTGTGTGTGTGTGTGTGTGTGTGTGTGTGTGTGTGTGTGTGTGTGTGTGTGTGTGTGTGTGTGTGTGTGTGTGTGTGTGTGTGTGTGTGTGTGTGTGTGTGTGTGTGTGTGTGTGTGTGTGTGTGTGTGTGTGTGTGTGTGTGTGTGTGTGTGTGTGTGTGTGTTAAAACATTCTGAGGATGATGGAACTGTTTGACAACGAATTCTTGTATTAGTATTTCTCTTATATTTTTCATTGTTACACAAGAATACATATTTTCTTATATATATATGTATATATATATATATATATATATATATATATATATATATATAAATATATACTTATATATATATATATATATTTATATATACATACATATATAAAATACATGTATAAAAACACGCAATCTGTTTGACTCGCAGGCCGCAATTATCGCACTCCCTAACAACACGCCCAGAAAATGGACAATGGTCTTACAGTGAATACCAAAGCTATGTTGATATAGCCGGGATAGAGAGGGTGGACCTTCTTACTAAACGAGAAGCAAGTCAACCAATGCAAACGTCAGTTTAACTATAGCAAAAAATTGAATTGAGTATGCTATATAAAGACCAATATGAGAACAAAGGCCACAGGAAAGGCATGGGAGTCATTGGTTCGAGGAACGATTTCCCGGGACCGAGGGACGACATCGCTTTAACTTTGCCGCTAATGAGATATGCCCAATTGGCAACACGGAAAGAATCGATGGCTCACACCTGAGGTGATGTCCAGGGCTAATTGAAATAAACATAGTCATATCTCTACTGAGACGAGAGGAGCTAGATGACCGGGCTGAAGTTGGCTAGCAAAAACAAAAAGTTTCAGATATATAGCTTGAAGTTTTTAAGTATTTAATGTTCTAGAATTCAAGGATAAATTTATCCTGAATGGAAATCTCCAATCATTTATTTCTTATTTTTGTCAGAGTATTTTCGTACAAAAACAAGTAGATTTGGAACATGTTTTCGAAATCGTTAAGTACAAAAGCGTGAACCCTAAAAGCCCATGCATCATTAAAAGTGGCACAATGCCTTTGAATAAACTGTATATACAAATACAAAGACATCAGGGAAGACTGGCGGAAGTTTTAAATTATGAACGAATATCTGTCTGTTTAGGAGCTACAATTTGGGGAAATTGCAACAAAAACTGGTATTTCTATGGAAAGAAGCATAAGATAACCATATAAATAAGATATTTTCAAAATGTAATAAAAACAGTTATTTAAAGAAAGAATGACGTCTTTTAAAAATAATATTTTGTAGTGTTCAGGAGATGAGTCAGAGGGCCTGTTATCGCCAACGAAGGATAACTAGGAATGATATAGCTAGGGACGTAAAACCGCTGGTGGAAGATAGAGGGAGGTCAAAACATCATGTGCACAGAGCCGAATACATGAGTTAGCCCAACCTTACTCGAGATCGGGGTCATAAAGAGGCGTTTACTCATAACAACGTCCTGTATGAAAAAGACAGCGAAGAGTTATCTCTAGAAATCCCTAGTATTCGTAATGAGGGAAAATATGAAATCCTGAAGGAAATTCACTCTTAACCGAGGTATAAACAGATATATCTGTCTTACTAGAGGACAATGGAACTGTGGCTATGTGAAGATTGTTACAGTTAACAAGGATATGTAGTGAGAAACGAAAGTATATGATAAACAATGCAACTTGTATGAAGTATAAAAAACTGATACATACTTAGGGTTCTACTGAAATATTCGTCACAAGCATCAATACAAAAGACGCTACAGAATATTTAAGTGGTATATTTGAGGAAGGTAAAGATGGTGATACACCTGGTACACAATCTTGGAGAGATCTTCTACAGAGGGATTTGGTACTCCTATTTGTGTTACATTATCATGTTGAATATATATATATCTTACATATTTACATCTTAGAGTACTGGAGGCGATCACTGGTATCTAACCTTGAAAATACGTACCTAATAAAGTTATGGAATTTTTAAAGTAGTAAAAATTTTAATGAAATAAAATTATTGAATGAAAGAAATTGTACAAACTCAAGGCTTTTTTTAAATAAATCAAAATGAACTATTACCTCCTTTAACAAATTGAAACACAATTTAAACCAAATTAAATATCAATTGTATGAACAATGTAATGTTTAATGTTTAAAATTTGATTATACAAAACGAAGAGAAATATGTTCTGACATTGATGAGATGAACAACAGTTGGAGCACGGTGTTTGGTTTACTTCGTCAGTGCTAGATGAGATACTGGCGAAACGTCGGAACTGCGTTTCATGCATTGCAAAATCAACGGATGCACTCCGGATATCAATTATTAAACCTATGTTTCATATTTATTACTATATTTATTTAGTTATATAACTTAGTTTAGAGTTTGTGTGTTTATACTCGCAAATGGTTGATGACTTTATCGTCGAAATGTGTATGAGAAGATAAATTATTGTTTATGGCTCATTTACTATTATTTAATTCAGAAAATAAAAAGAAAAAATTAAATTGTTAACTTAATTTATTTTATTTTTAAACTACTGAAAGAGTAAAATAGTTACATACATTTAAACCTTAAGCTCATCTAATCCTAAATAAAAAAAATCTTTCAGTTTAACTCTTACTCTGTCACTGTATTTATCTTAAACGTCCCACAAAAACCGATAGAATATTGAGGTTCTGTTGGTATTTCGTGATTCAGACGAATTCCAGCGCCGGAATTTTAAATTATAAATTAGCCAAGAGTGACGTATGACATTTGCCTCGTGCAATATTCAAAATACGCGGAGCTTGTAATGATTAATGGCAGAACAGAGATTTCCTATGTTTGGCGTTTTCGCTTCGTAAATGGTTATTTCGTCCATCGCTTTAGTCAATTTTGTTGGATATTTCTGTTTTGTATTTTATAGTCTACAGTGGTTAAGCCTAAACCTTGTACTACCGCTATACACACACAAACACAAGTATATATATATATATAAGCTGATACCTATTCCCTCACGGATGGAAAAATGTCTTTAATAGTTACTATCCAGAGTACATCCGTTCATTTTGTATTCCAATACTAAAAAAATTCAATGCTAACAATTGCATTACATTGTAACATATCAATTAAATTACAATAGCAAATAAGTATGTTACATGATATATTTGTTGCTTAGTAAATGTAAAATCGACTTTGCTTAAAAACAATTTTAGTTTTTTGAAGAAAATGTTTCATGAACAGAGCTAGCAGGATATTCTCACAAAGTTTCTGAATACACAATGGTGGAGGCATTTCCGAGTTCACGTGTTAGGTTTCTGTAGGAACTAGCGTTTAACAATCTCTCGCAACACGTCTAAGAGGGAGGAACAAGATGGGCTAGCAATCGTAAACATTTTTATAAAACTTTAAATGATGTAATTGTCTAAATTAATTAAAAACGGGAAATGTTATTGGTGGATTTGTTACGTTTAGTTTGTTGTTTAAAAATTTTAAAGTGAACATGGGTAATTAATATTAAATGTTTTAACAAAGCCACGTGAGTGTAAGTGATTGCCAAAGGTATGTTTTAAATTAAATTTCTTAAAATATTTTTTGTTACAATCAAATCAGTGAATATAAAATACCAGAATGCATTAAACCTAGCTTTATCGGAAAACATTTCCATAAGATGTAAACTTAAATATTTTAATTTGTTAGGTAATAAAGAGCAATATGCAAATTATAAAATAAATGTAATATTTTGAATATAAAATTGTTTTGAATATTTAATCTCTTTTATAAACATAAACGAGAATTTAATGTAACCTGTCTTTGATAGAGCTTTAAACAGACAACGTGTCTGCCTGAGTTTATAGTTAGATACAATTGTTTAGACTAGATTCTCTGTAAGTACAAGTGGATAAAGGTAATTAAAGTGTTTTAAATAAGTCAATTTCCACCACGACCCACTTTACAATAATCCGGTGGGTTACAACATGATGTTGATTCTGATCTAGCTATTTTGATTATTAAATATCCGGTGATTTTATGCTATAATAAAATTTTATACCATATATTTATTTTAAATTGTTTGTAATTCCTTAAATATTTTATTCAGTAAGTTTGAAGGCAACCAGTTCTTTGTTTGTGGTTCACATTTTGAACATTTTTGTTTGGTAATTATTTTGTACTATAATTTTATTAGATAATAATATAGATATTATTTTAATTGTATCTATAATTTTTAATTTTAATAGTAGAGAGAAATATAAAAAAGACAATCCTTCTTATATTATTTTTTTTTTTACATTATCTATATAAAAATAAAACTGTAAGGATTCATTTTGTATTGTATTGGTTTATTAGATTGCTTATAGTTTTGTGTTAAGGACTAAATAGGTATATCCTTAGAGAGTTGCAAGAACATTTAAAACTCTATTGTCCAAGGGTCAGCGACTGATTGTAGTGTATTTAGAGATCTGTGGCAGCTGAAATGACGTCACTGGACGTCTGGAGGTTATATTGATGTAACCACTAAATGCAAGTGGAATCTGAGTAAGCTTGTGTCGCCATTTTTCACAGTTAAATTAGATATACGAAGAAGAGCGCAAGCAGAGAAAATGCATTGCATGAATAGCAGTTCCACATGAACATATCTAGAACGAAAAATAGTGTGAGACATAGTGATTTATGAACGACAAAAAAAAGCTGAAATATATTCTCAGGAGAGCAGGTGGAGTGGTGCTGTCATAAAAACGTTGGCAGGAGAAAATTAAGTGGTAAAAAACAGAAAGAAAAATCTACGTATGAAAACATTGCGATGCGAAAATAAACTCTAAAACTCCCCTCAATGAATAGGTGTGAACAGGTCAGTTTCGATGAATAGGTTTTAACAGCGATATTTGGGTGTAATTTATATTTTATTCGATGGTATCAAAATTTACCAGTTATTTTATGTGTACAAAATTGAATAAACCTTTCCACACAAACGTTTTAAAGAAATAGACGTCACACAACTTAAGAAATATAACACTTTTGAACGTAGACAAGCTTGAATATTTCAGCGTATTGCTCTTTGCACACTGCACTCTGAAATATTTAATTTAATGTCACAGGTTTTTTACTTTGTGGTCTCCGTTTATATAAACACTTTCAGTGCTTTATTTTTTTCAATTTTACAAAAGCTTGAGTGAAAATAATTTATTTTTCAAGTTTCAAAACGCTAAAAATGTAATATATTTGGTGTTGGGAAAAATTTCATTATTATTAATATAAGGTTTATCGAGTTTTAAGAATCTTAAAGCTTCTGATTTTCATCTACAAATACAACTTTTTATTGGTATTATTTTTTTATTGCTTCAATAACAACAAATGGAATTGTGTTTATTATTTATATGAAAACTCATGCCTGTGGCTCAGCAATTGAAACAAAATTTACGTGGGAATGGATATTCTACGTAACGTCAACATCACGTGACGTCAACATTTAGGAAATCACACGAAAGGACGTAACAATATCTAGTGATTTCCGGTCGCTAAACATGGCGGTCAATATTAACAGAAGTCTTCATTTTCGTTTAGAGTCTATAAGAGATAGTTTCTATGTAAACATAAATATTTATGTCTAACAATATTTATGTTTAAACAAATTCTTCAGTTAATAAACATTTAAGGTGAAAATTTCATTTTGTTGCCAATTGATCATTATTCTGAATATAATGTTATTTTAACTTGTAATTTTACTATTAAATTATTTCATTTGATTGTTGTTGCGTTTTTATAAAAAGATATTTGTATTTATTGTGAACAGTAGTTAAAAGTTCCCTCTTTACAAATTTGACTGAAGCTATAAAAAGGACACTTCATATTCCAATGTCTCATATTTATTATACATTTTTTTAAACCGTGGTTCTTCGAAATTATTGGGAAATTAATTGTTATGGTTCTATCGACCTCATCGTCCTTCTACAATTTATACTTTTTTTACAAGTGCGCTTAAAACACAAGTTTTAACTTCAATTATATTGTTTTAAATTGTTTTCATTATTCTGACAATCAACTGTTGGGTCACGTGATGTCGACTTTACCTCCATCACCGATGTCGACGTTAGTTTTTCTTATCTTTTAAAAATACCGCCGAATCGCGTGCTCTTCCTGGCTTATCTTTTATCCCCCAATGTATTCGGAAATATACGAGCGACACCGTAGTATTAAGAAAACGAAATTTACTACTTGAGTGTTCTGTCTTTTCGCTTTTTGACGTTTTACTTAAATCCTTGATGTTTAATTATTTTGCTTATTTAATAGCAAAAGTTCTAAGTTTGAATTTCATCCAAAATCATCACATTTATTCTTACCTAACACTGATCCCAAGAAGCTACACTTTCTCCCTATTCCTCGTGCCATTCTTTAATGTTACACAATTCCATTTTCGTTATCCTTCTTCCTATAAATTGGGGTAACAGGTAGACAAACCTACCACTCCTATAGAGAGTAGCTCTACCTCAGGTACGTAACCCTGTATTCTTGACGTCATGAGCTTTCTATACTCTCTTCCTGCCTTAATCCTTTATTTTATTCCTAATCCTTTGTTATATTTCTTCCTATAAAATCGGGTGTCGGGTAGACAACTCTACCACTCCTATAGAGAGTAGCTCTATCTCAGGTAAGTAACCCTTTATTCTTGACGTCATGAGGTTTCTATACTCTCTTCCTGCCTTAATTATTTATTTTATTCCTAATCCTTTGTTATATTTCTTCCTATAAAATCGGGTGTCGGGTAGACAACTCTACCACTCCTATAGAGAGTAGCTCTATCTTAGGTAAGTAACCCTTTATTCTTGACGTCATTAGCTTTCTATACTCTCTTCCTGTGTTAATTATATATTTACTTCCTAATACTTTGATATCCTTCTTCCTATAAGATGGGGTGTCGGGTAGACAACTCTACCACTCCTATAGAGAGTAGCTCTATCTCAGGTAAGTAACCCTTTATTCTTGACGTCATTAGCTTTCTATACTCTCTTCCTGTGTTAATTATATATTTACTTCCTAATACTTTGATATCCTTCTTCCTATAAGATGGGGTGTCGGGTAGACAACTCTACCACTCCTATAGAGAGTAGCTCTATCTCAGGTAAGTAACCATGTAGACTTGACGTAATGAGCTTTCTATACTCTCTTCCTGCCTTAATCCTATATTTACTTCCTAATCCTTTGTTATATTTCTTCCTATAAAATAGGGTGTCGGGTAGACAACTCTACCACTCCTATAGAGAGTAGCTCTATCTCAGGTAAGTAACCCTGTATACTTGACGTCATTAGCTTTCTATACTCTCTTCTTGTGTTAATCCTATATTTACTTCCTAATACTTTGTTATCCTTCTTCCTATAAGATTGGGTGTCGGGTAGACAACTCTACCACTTCTATAGAGAGTAGCTCTATCTCAGGTAATAAACCCTTTATTCTTGACGTCATGAGCTTTCTATACTCTCTTCCTGCCTTAATCCTTTATTTACTTCCTAATAATTTGATATCCTTCTTCCTATAAGATTGGGTGTCGGGTAGACAACTCTACCACTCCTATAGAGAGTAGCTCTATCTCAGGTAAGTAACCCTTTATTCTTGACGTAATGAGCTTTCTATACTCTCTACCTGCCTTAATCCTATATTTACTTCCTAATCCTTTGTTATATTTCTTCCTATAAAATAGGGTGTCGGGTAGACAACTCTACCACTCCTATAGAGAGTAGCTCTATCTCAGGTAAGTAACCATGTATACTTGACGTAATGAGCTTTCTATACTCTCTTCCTGCCTTAATCCTTTATTTACTTCCTAATCCTTTGTTATATTTCTTCCTATAAAATAGGGTGTCGGGTAGACAACTCTACCACTCCTATAGAGAGTAGCTCTATCTCAGGTAAGTAACCATGTATACTTGACGTAATGAGCTTTCTATACTCTCTTCCTGCCTTAATCCTTTATTTACTTCCTAATCCTTTGTTATATTTCTTCCTATAAAATAGGGTGTCGGGTAGACAACTCTACCACTCCTATAGAGAGTAGCTCTATCTCAGGTAAGTAACCATGTATACTTGACGTAATGAGCTTTCTATACTCTCTACCTGCCTTAATCCTATATTTACTTCCTAATCCTTTGTTATATTTCTTCCTATAAAATAGGGTGTCGGGTAGACAACTCTACCACTCCTATAGAGAGTAGCTCTATCTCAGGTAAGTAACCATGTATACTTGACGTAATGAGCTTTCTATACTCTCTACCTGCCTTAATCCTATATTTACTTCCTAATCCTTTGTTATATTTCTTCCTATAAAATAGGGTGTCGGGTAGACAACTCTACCACTCCTATAGAGAGTAGCTCTATCTCAGGTAAGTAACCATGTATACTTGACGTAATGAGCTTTCTATACTCTCTACCTGCCTTAATCCTATATTTACTTCCTAATCCTTTGTTATATTTCTTCCTATAAAATAGGGTGTCGGGTAGACAACTCTACCACTCCTATAGAGAGTAGCTCTATCTCAGGTAAGTAACCATGTATACTTGACGTCATGAGCTTTCTATACTCTCTTCCTGCCTTAATCCTTTATTTACTTCCTAATACTTTGTTATCCTTCTTCCTATAAGATGGGGTGTCGGGTAGACAACTCTACCACTCCTATAGAGAGTAGCTCTATCTCAGGTAAGTAACCATGTATACTTGACGTCATGAGCTTTCTATACTCTCTTCCTGCCTTAATCCTTTATTTACTTCCTAATAATTTGTTATCCTTCTTCCTATAAGATGGGGTGTCGGGTAGACAACTCTACCACTCCTATAGAGAGTAGCTCTATCTCAGGTAAGTAACCATGTAGACTTGACGTAATGAGCTTTCTATACTCTCTTCCTGCCTTAATCCTTTATTTACTTCCTAATAATTTGTTATCCTTCTTCCTATAAGATTGGGTGTCGGGTAGACAACTCTACCACTCCTATAGAGAGTAGCTCTATCTCAGGTAAGTAACCCTTTATTCTTGACGTCATGAGGTTTCTATACTCTCTACCTGCCTTAATCCTATATTTACTTCCTAATCCTTTGTTATATTTCTTCCTATAAGATTGGGTGTCGGGTAGACAACTCTACCACTCCTATAGAGAGTAGCTCTATCTCAGGTAAGTAACCCTTTATTCTTGACGTAATGAGCTTTCTATACTCTCTACCTGCCTTAATCCTATATTTACTTCCTAATCCTTTGTTATATTTCTTCCTATAAAATAGGGTGTCGGGTAGACAACTCTACCACTCCTATAGAGAGTAGCTCTATCTCAGGTAAGTAACCATGTATACTTGACGTAATGAGCTTTCTATACTCTCTACCTGCCTTAATCCTATATTTACTTCCTAATCCTTTGTTATATTTCTTCCTATAAAACAGGGTGTCGGGTAGACAACTCTAGCACTCCTATAGAGAGTAGCTCTATCTCAGGTAAGTAACCATGTATTCTTGACGTAATGAGCTTTCTATACTCTCTACCTGCCTTAATCCTATATTTACTTCCTAATCCTTTGTTACATTTCTTCCTATAAAATAGGGTGTCGGGTAGACAACTCTACCACTTCTATAGAGAGTAGCTCTATCTCAGGTAAGTAACCATGTATACTTGACGTAATGAGCTTTCTATACTCTCTACCTGCCTTAATCCTATATTTACTTCCTAATCCTTTGTTATCCTTCTTCCTATAAAATTGGGTGTCGGGTAGACAACTCTACCACTCCTATAGAGAGTAGCTCTATCTCAGGTAAGTAACCATGTATACTTGACGTAATGAGCTTTCTATACTCTCTACCTGCCTTAATCCTATATTTACTTCCTAATCCTTTGTTATCCTTCTTCCTATAAAATTGGGTGTCGGGTAGACAACTCTACCACTCCTATAGAGAGTAGCTCTATCTCAGGTAAGTAACCATGTATACTTGACGTAATGAGCTTTCTATACTCTCTACCTGCCTTAATCCTATATTTACTTCCTAATCCTTTGTTATCCTTCTTCCTATAAAATTGGGTGTCGGGTAGACAACTCTACCACTCCTATAGAGAGTAGCTCTATCTCAGGTAAGTAACCATGTATACTTGACGTAATGAGCTTTCTATACTCTCTACCTGCCTTAATCCTATATTTACTTCCTAATCCTTTGTTATCCTTCTTCCTATAAAATTGGGTGTCGGGTAGACAACTCTACCACTCCTATAGAGAGTAGCTCTATCTCAGGTAAGTAACCATGTATACTTGACGTAATGAGCTTTCTATACTCTCTACCTGCCTTAATCCTATATTTACTTCCTAATCCTTTGTTATATTTCTTCCTATAAAATAGGGTGTCGGGTAGACAACTCTACCACTTCTATAGAGAGTAGCTCTATCTCAGGTAAGTAACCATGTATACTTGACGTCATGAGCTTTCTATACTCTCTTCCTGCCTTAATCCTTTATTTACTTCCTAATAATTTGTTATCCTTCTTCCTATAAGATTGGGTGTCGGGTAGACAACTCTACCACTTCTATAGAGAGTAGCTCTATCTCAGGTAAGTAACCATGTAGACTTGACGTAATGAGCTTTCTATACTCTCTTCCTGCCTTAATCCTTTATTTACTTCCTAATAATTTGTTATCCTTCTTCCTATAAGATTGGGTGTCGGGTAGACAACTCTACCACTCCTATAGAGAGTAGCTCTATCTCAGGTAAGTAACCCTTTATTCTTGACGTAATGAGCTTTCTATACTCTCTACCTGCCTTAATCCTATATTTACTTCCTAATCCTTTGTTATATTTCTTCCTATAAAATAGGGTGTCGGGTAGACAACTCTACCACTCCTATAGAGAGTAGCTCTATCTCAGGTAAGTAACCATGTATACTTGACGTAATGAGCTTTCTATACTCTCTACCTGCCTTAATCCTATATTTACTTCCTAATCCTTTGTTATATTTCTTCCTATAAAATAGGGTGTCGGGTAGACAACTCTACCACTTCTATAGAGAGTAGCTCTATCTCAGGTAAGTAACCATGTATACTTGACGTAATGAGCTTTCTATACTCTCTACCTGCCTTAATCCTATATTTACTTCCTAATCCTTTGTTATCCTTCTTCCTATAAAATTGGGTGTCGGGTAGACAACTCTACCACTCCTATAGAGAGTAGCTCTATCTCAGGTAAGTAACCATGTATACTTGACGTAATGAGCTTTCTATACTCTCTACCTGCCTTAATCCTATATTTACTTCCTAATCCTTTGTTATCCTTCTTCCTATAAAATTGGGTGTCGGGTAGACAACTCTACCACTCCTATAGAGAGTAGCTCTATCTCAGGTAAGTAACCATGTATACTTGACGTAATGAGCTTTCTATACTCTCTACCTGCCTTAATCCTATATTTACTTCCTAATCCTTTGTTATCCTTCTTCCTATAAAATTGGGTGTCGGGTAGACAACTCTACCACTCCTATAGAGAGTAGCTCTATCTCAGGTAAGTAACCATGTATACTTGACGTAATGAGCTTTCTATACTCTCTACCTGCCTTAATCCTATATTTACTTCCTAATCCTTTGTTATATTTCTTCCTATAAAATAGGGTGTCGGGTAGACAACTCTACCACTCCTATAGAGAGTAGCTCTATCTCAGGTAAGTAACCATGTATACTTGACGTAATGAGCTTTCTATACTCTCTACCTGCCTTAATCCTATATTTACTTCCTAATCCTTTGTTATATTTCTTCCTATAAAATTGGGTGTCGGGTAGACAACTCTACCACTCCTATAGAGAGTAGCTCTATCTCAGGTAAGTAACCATGTATACTTGACGTAATGAGCTTTCTATACTCTCTACCTGCCTTAATCCTATATTTACTTCCTAATCCTTTGTTATATTTCTTCCTATAAAATAGGGTGTCGGGTAGACAACTCTACCACTCCTATAGAGAGTAGCTCTATCTCAGGTAAGTAACCATGTATACTTGACGTCATTAGCTTTCTATACTCTCTTCCTGCCTTAATCCTATATTTACTTCCTAATCCTTTGTTATATTTCTTCCTATAAAATAGGGTGTCGGGTAGACAACTCTACCACTTCTATAGAGAGTAGCTCTATCTCAGGTAAGTAACCCTGTATACTTGACGTCATTAGCTTTCTATACTCTCTTCCTGCCTTAATCCTTTATTTACTTCCTAATAATTTGTTATCCTTCTTCCTATAAGATTGGGTGTCGGGTAGACAACTCTACCACTTCTATAGAGAGTAGCTCTATCTCAGGTAAGTAACCCTTTATTCTTGACGTCATGAGCTTTCTATACTCTCTTCCTGCCTTAATCCTTTATTTACTTCCTAATAATTTGTTATCCTTCTTCCTATAAGATGAGGTGTCGGGTGGACAACTCTACCACTCCTATAGAGAGTAGCTCTATCTCAGGTAAGTAACCATGTAGACTTGACGTAATGAGCTTTCTATACTCTCTTCCTGCCTTAATCCTTTATTTACTTCCTAATAATTTGTTATCCTTCTTCCTATAAGATTGGGTGTCGGGTAGACAACTCTACCACTTCTATAGAGAGTAGCTCTATCTCAGGTAAGTAACCCTTTATTCTTGACGTCATGAGCTTTCTATACTCTCTTCCTGCCTTAATCCTTTATTTACTTCCTAATAATTTGTTATCCTTCTTCCTATAAGATTGGGTGTCGGGTAGACAACTCTACCACTCCTATAGAGAGTAGCTCTATCTCAGGTAAGTAACCCTTTATTCTTGACGTCATGAGCTTTCTATACTCTCTTCCTGCCTTAATCCTTTATTTACTTCCTAATAATTTGTTATCCTTCTTCCTATAAGATTGGGTGTCGGGTAGACAACTCTACCACTTCTATAGAGAGTAGCTCTATCTCAGGTAAGTAACCCTTTATTCTTGACGTCATGAGCTTTCTATACTCTCTTCCTGCCTTAATCCTTTATTTACTTCCTAATAATTTGTTATCCTTCTTCCTATAAGATTGGGTGTCGGGTAGACAACTCTACCACTCCTATAGAGAGTAGCTCTATCTCAGGTAAGTAACCCTTTATTCTTGACGTCATGAGCTTTCTATACTCTCTTCCTGCCTTAATCCTTTATTTACTTCCTAATAATTTGTTATCCTTCTTCCTATAAAATGGGGTGTCGGGTAGACAACTCTACCACTCCTATAGAGAGTAGCTCTATCTCAGGTAAGTAACCATGTATACTTGACGTCATTAGCTTTCTATACTCTCTACCTGTGTTAATCCTATATTTACTTGCTAACCCTTTGTTATCCTTCTTCCTATAAGATTGGGTGTCGGGTAGACAACTCTACCACTCCTATAGAGAGTAGCTCTATCTCAGGTAAGTAACCATGTATACTTGACGTCATTAGCTTTCTATACTCTCTTCCTGTGTTAATTATATATTTACTTCCTAATACTTTGTTATCCTTCTTCCTATAAGATGGGGTGTCGGGTAGACAACTCTACCACTCCTATAGAGAGTAGCTCTACCTCAGGCAAGTAACCCTGTATACTTGACGTCATGAGCTTTCTATACTCTCTACCTGCCTTAATCCTTTATTTACTTCCTAATAATTTGTTATCCTTCTTCCTATAAGATTGGGTGTCGGGTAGACAACTCTACCACTCCTATAGAGAGTAGCTCTATCTCAGGTAAGTAACCATGTAGACTTGACGTAATGAGCTTTCTATACTCTCTTCATGCCTTAATCCTATATTTACTTCTTAATCCTTTGTTATATTTCTTCCTATAAAATCGGGTGTCGGGTAGACAACTCTACCACTCCTATAGAGAGTAGCTCTATCTCAGGTAAGTAACCCTTTATTCTTGACGTCATGAGATTTCTATACTCTCTTCCTGTGTTAATTCTATATTTACTTCCTAATACTTTGTTATCCTTCTTCCTATAAAATGGGGTGTCGGGTAGACAACTCTACCACTCCTATAGAGAGTAGCTCTATCTCAGGTAAGTAACCATGTAGACTTGACGTAATGAGCTTTCTATACTCTCTTCCTGCCTTAATCCTATATTTACTTCCTAATACGTTGTTATATTTCTTCCTATGAAGTAGGGTGTCGGGAAGACCACTCTACCACTCCTATAGAGAGTAGCTCTATCTTAGGTAAGTAACCCTTTATTCTTGACGTCATGAGATTTCTATACTCTCTTCCTGTGTTAATTCTATATTTACTTCCTAATACTTTGTTATCCTTCTTCCTATAAAATGGGGTGTCGGGTAGACAACTCTACCACTCCTATAGAGAGTAGCTCTATCTCAGGTAAGTAACCATGTAGACTTGACGTAATGAGCTTTCTATACTCTCTTCCTGCCTTAATCCTATATTTACTTCCTAATACTTTGTTATATTTCTTCCTATAAAATAGGGTGTCGGGTAGACAACTCTACCACTCCTATAGAGAGTAGCTCTATCTCAGGTAAGTAACCCTGTATACTTGACGTCATTAGCTTTCTATACTCTCTTCTTGTGTTAATCCTATATTTACTTCCTAATACTTTGTTATCCTTCTTCCTATAAGATTGGGTGTCGGGTAGACAACTCTACCACTTCTATAGAGAGTAGCTCTATCTCAGGTAAGTAACCCTTTATTCTTGACGTCATGAGCTTTATATACTCTCTTCCTGCCTTAATCCTTTATTTACTTCCTAATAATTTGTTATCCTTCTTCCTATAAGATTGGGTGTCGGGTAGACAACTCTACCACTCCTATAGAGAGTAGCTCTATCTCAGGTAAGTAACCCTGTATTCTTGACGTCATTAGCTTTCTATACTCTCTTCCTGTGTTAATCCTATATTTACTTCCTAATACTTTGTTATCCTTCTTCCTATAAAATGGGGTGTCGGGTAGACAACTCTACCACTCCTATAGAGAGTAGCTCTATCTCAGGTAAGTAACCATGTAGACTTGACGTAATGAGCTTTCTATACTCTCTTCCTGCCTTAATCCTATATTTACTTCCTAATACTTTGTTATATTTCTTCCTATAAAATAGGGTGTCGGGTAGACAACTCTACCACTCCTATAGAGAGTAGCTCTATCTCAGGTAAGTAACCCTTTATTCTTGACGTCATTAGCTTTCACCTTCCTGTGTTAATTATATATTTACTTCCTAATACTTTGATATCCTTCTTCCTATAAGATGGGGGGTCGGGTGGACAACTCTACCACTCCTATAGAGAGTAGCTCTATCTCAGGTAAGTAACCATGTAGACTTGACGTAATGAGCTTTCTATACTCTCTTCCTGCCTTAATCCTATATTTACTTCCTAATCTTTTGTTTTATTTCTTCCTATAAAATAGGGTGTCGGGTAGACAACTCTACCACTCCTATAGAGAGTAGCTCTATCTCAGGTAAGTAACCATGTAGACTTGACGTAATGAGCTTTCTATACTCTCTTCCTGCCTTAATCCTATATTTACTTCCTAATCTTTTGTTATATTTCTTCCTATAAAATAGGGTGTCGGGTAGACAACTCTATCACTCCTATAGAGAGTAGCTCTATCTCACGTAAGTAACCCTGTATACTTGACGTCATTAGCTTTCTATAATCGCTTCTTGTGTTAATCCTATATTTACTTCCTAATACTTTGTTATCCTTCTTCCTATAAGATGGGGTGTCGGGTAGACAACTCTACCACTCCTATAGAGAGTAGCTCTACCTCAGGCAAGTAACCCTGTATACTTGACGTCATTAGCTTTCTATACTCTCTTCTTGTGTTAATCCTATATTTACTTCCTAATACTTTGTTATCCTTCTTCCTATAAGATGGGGTGTCGGGTAGACATCTCTACCACTCCTATGTAGAGTAGCTCTACCTCAGGCAAGTAACCCTGTATAATTGACGTCATTAGCTTTCTATACTCTCTTCCTGTGTTAATTATATACTTACTTCCTAATACTTTGATATCCTTCTTCCTATAAGATGGGGGGTCGGGTGGACAACTCTACCACTCCTATAGAGAGTAGCTCTATCTCAGGTAAGTAACCATGTAGACTTGACGTAATGAGCTTTCTATACTCTCTTCCTGCCTTAATCCTATATTTACTTCCTAATACTTTGTTATATTTCTTCCTATAAAATAGGGTGTCGGGTAGACAACTTTATCACTCCTATAGAGAGTAGCTCTATCTCAGGTAAGTAACCCTGTATACTTGACGTCATTAGCTTTCTATATTCTCTTCTTGTGTTAATCCTATATTTACTTCCTAATACTTTGTTATCCTTCTTCCTATAAGATGGGGGGGTCGGGTGGACAACTTTATCACTCCTATAGAGAGTAGCTCTATCTCAGGTAAGTAACCCTGTATACTTGACGTCATTAGCTTTCTATATTCTCTTCTTGTGTTAATCCTATATTTACTTCCTAATACTTTGATATCCTTCTTCCTATAAGATGGGGGGTCGGGTGGACAACTCTACCACTCCTATAGAGAGTAGCTCTATCTCAGGTAAGTAACCATGTAGACTTGCTGTAATGAGCTTTCTATACTCTCTTCCTGCCTTAATCCTATATTTACTTCCTAATCTTTTGTTATATTTCTTCCTATGAAATAGGGTGTCGGGTAGACAACTTTATCACTCCTATAGAGAGTAGCTCTATCTCAGGTAAGTAACCCTGTATACTTGACGTCATTAGCTTTCTATATTCTCTTCTTGTGTTAATCCTATATTTACTTCCTAATACTTTGTTATCCTTCTTCCTATAAGATGGGGTGTCGGGTAGACAACTCTACCACTCCTATAGAGAGTAGCTCTACCTCAGGCAAGTAACCCTGTATACTTGACGTCATTAGCTTTCTATACTCTCTTCTTGTGTTAATCCTATATTTACTTCCTAATACTTTGTTATCCTTCTTCCTATAAGATGGGGTGTCGGGTAGACATCTCTACCACTCCTATGTAGAGTAGCTCTACCTCAGGCAAGTAACCCTGTATACTTGATGTCATTAGCTTTCTATACTCTCTTCCTGTGTTAATTATATATTTACTTCCTAATACTTTGATATCCTTCTTCCTATAAGATGGGGTGTCGGGTGGACAACTCTACCACTCCTATAGAGAGTAGCTCTATCTCAGGTAATTACCCATGTAGACTTGACGTAATGAGCTTTCTATACTCTCTTCCTGCCTTAATCCTATATTTACTTCCTAATCCTTTGTTATATTTCTTCCTATAAAATAGGGTGTCGGGTAGACAACTCTACCACTCCTATAGAGAGTAGCTCTATCTCAGGCAAGTAACCCTGTATACTTGACGTCATTAGCTTTCTATACTCTCTTCCTGTGTTAATTATATATTTACTTCCTAATACTTTGATATCCTTCTTCCTATAAGATGGGGTGTCGGGTAGACAACTCTACCACTCCTATAGAGAGTAGCTCTATCTCAGGTAAGAAACCCTGTATACTTGACGTCATTAGCTTTCTATACTCTCTTCTTGTGTTAATCCTATATTTACTTCCTAATACTTTGTTATCCTTCTTCCTATAAGATGGGGTGTCGGGTGGACAACTCTACCACTCCTATAGAGAGTAGCTCTATCTCAGGTAAGTAACCCTTTATTCTTGACGTCATTAGCTTTCTATACTCTGTTCCTGTGTTAATCCTATATTTACTTCCTAATACTTTGTTATCCTTCTTCCAATAAGGTGGGGTGTCGGGTAGACATCTCTACCACTCCTATAGAGAGTAGCTCTATCTCAGGCAAGTAACCCTGTATACTTGACGTCATTAGCTTTCTATACTCTGTTCCTGCCTTAATCCTATATTTACTTCCTAATACTTTGTTATCCTTCTTCCAATAAGGTGGGGTGTCGGGTAGACATCTCTACCACTCCTATGTAGAGTAGCTCTACCTCAGGCAAGTAACCCTGTATACTTGACGTCATTAGCTTTCTATACTCTCTTCTTGTGTTAATCCTATATTTACTTCCTAATACTTTGTTATCCTTCTTCCTATAAGATGGGGTGTCGGGTAGACAACTCTACCACTCCTATAGAGAGTAGCTCTACTTCAGGCAAGTAACCCTGTATTCTTGACGTCACGAGCTTTCTATACTCTCTTCCTGCCTTAATCCTTTATTTTATTCCTAATCCTTTGTTATATTTCTTCCTATAAAATCGGGTGTCGGGTAGACAACTCTACCACTCCTATAGAGAGTAGCTCTATCTCAGGTAAGTAACCCTTTATTCTTGACGTCATGAGGTTTCTATACTCTCTTCCTGCCTTAATCCTTTATTTTATTCCTAATCCTTTGTTATATTTCTTCCTATAAAATCGGGTGTCGGGTAGACAACTCTACCACTCCTATAGAGAGTAGCTCTATCTCAGGTAATTAACCCTTTATTCTTGACGTCATGAGGTTTCTATACTCTGTTCCTGTGTTAATCCTATATTTTATTCCTAATCCTTTGTTATATTTCTTCCTATAAAATCGGGTGTCGGGTAGACAACTCTACCACTCCTATAGAGAGTAGCTCTATCTTAGGTAAGTAACCCTGTATACCTGACGTAATGAGCTTTCTATACTCTCTTCCTGTGTTAATTATATATTTACTTCCTAATACTTTGATATCCTTCTTCCTATAAGATGGGGTGTCGGGTGGACAACTCTACCACTCCTATAGAGAGTAGCTCTATCTTAGGTAAGTAACCCTTTATTCTTGACGTCATTAGCTTTCTATACTCTCTTCCTGTGTTAATTATATATTTACTTCCTAATACTTTGATATCCTTCTTCCTATAAGATGGGGTGTTGGGTGGACAACTCTACCACTCCTATAGAGAGTAGCTCTATCTCAGGTAAGTAACCTTGTAGACTTGCTGTAATGAGCTTTCTATACTCTCTTCCTGCCTTAATCCTATATTTACTTCCTAATCCTTTGTTATATTTCTTCCTATAAAATAGGGTGTCGGGTAGACAACTCTACAACTCCTATAGAGAGTAGCTCTATCTCAGGTAAGTAACCCTGTATACTTGACGTCATTAGCTTTCTATACTCTCTTCTTGTGTTAATCCTATATTTACATCCTAATACTTTGTTATCCTTCTTCCTATAAGTTGGGGTGTCGGGTGGACAACTCTACCACTCCTATAGAGAGTAGCTCTATCTCAGGTAAGTAACCCTTTATTCTTGACGTCATTAGCTTTCTATACTCTCTTCCTGTGTTAATTATATATTTACTTCCTAATACTTTGTTATATTTCTTCCTATAAAATAGGGTGTCGGGTAGACACCTCTACCACTCCTATAGAGAGTAGCTCTACCTCAGGTAAGTAACCCTTTATTCTTGACGTCATTAGCTTTCTATACTCTGTTCCTGTGTTAATCCTATATTTACTTCCCAATACTTTGTTATCCTTCTTCCAATAAGGTGGGGTGTCGGGTAGACATCTCTACCACTCCTATGTAGAGTAGCTCTACCTCAGGCAAGTAACCCTGTATACTTGACGTCATGAGCTTTCTATACTCTCTTCCTGCCTTAATCCTTTATTTTATTCCTAATCCTTTGTTATATTTCTTCCTATAAAATCGGGTGTCGGGTAGACAACTCTACCACTCCTATAGAGAGTAGCTCTATCTCAGGTAAGTAACCCTTTATTCTTGACGTCATGAGGTTTCTATACTCTCTTCCTGCCTTAATCCTTTATTTTATTCCTAATCCTTTGTTATATTTCTTCCTATAAAATCGGGTGTCGGGTAGACAACTCTACCACTTCTATAGAGAGTAGCTCTATCTCAGGTAAGTAACCCTTTATTCTTGACGTCATGAGGTTTCTATACTCTCTTCCTGCCTTAATCCTTTATTTTATTCCTAATCCTTTGTTATATTTCTTCCTATAAAATCGGGTGTCGGGTAGACAACTCTACCACTTCTATAGAGAGTAGCTCTATCTCAGGTAAGTAACCCTTTATTCTTGACGTCATGAGGTTTCTATACTCTCTTCCTGCCTTAATCCTTTATTTTTTTCCTAATCCTTTGTTATATTTCTTCCTATAAAATCGGGTGTCGGGTAGACAACTCTACCACTTCTATAGAGAGTAGCTCTATCTCAGGTAAGTAACCCTTTATTCTTGACGTCATGAGGTTTCTATACTCTCTTCCTGCCTTAATCCTTTATTTTATTCCTAATCCTTTGTTATATTTCTTCCTATAAAATCGGGTGTCGGGTAGACAACTCTACCACTTCTATAGAGAGTAGCTCTATCTCAGGTAAGTAACCCTTTATTCTTGACGTCATGAGGTTTCTATACTCTCTTCCTGCCTTAATCCTTTATTTTATTCCTAATCCTTTGTTATATTTCTTCCTATAAAATCGGGTGTCGGGTAGACAACTCTACCACTTCTATAGAGAGTAGCTCTATCTCAGGTAAGTAACCCTATATTCTTGACGTCATTAGGTTTCTATACTCTCTTCCTGCCTTAATCCTATATTTACTTCCTAAGCCTTTGTTATCCTTCATAGATGAATTGTGTCAACAGGGTAATCATCTTAAATCGATTAGGAAAAGTTTTAAAAAGTTTCGAGGTTAAATAGATAAAAATATTCTTAAAAATGTGGTATCTAAATTAACAACTCGTCATTTAAATATCAAGTGTTATTAGTACTTTGAGATTCATTGCAGCACTGTCATTTTAAATCTTGACTGAGAACTTCTATCGACAAAAAAAACTTTCTATATTCTCACATCTAGCATATTCCACGTACTCACATGGAAAGTTTATCTAGTACCTGAAGGATGACAATTGTCTGAAACGAGTCAACAAGTTTTATTGTAAAAGTATTAGGAAAGACAAAAATCTATGAAACTTAAAGTATTATCCTGCAATCTAGCAGAAACGTACACTATCACAACAAATCTGGTTCATAGTATTTTAGTATTTCAAAAAATCAAGTAGGCTATGTAGCGAACTTTAACATTTCTAAAACCAAACTGTGACTACCTCGAGATCGTTTAAAAAAGGTATTTATGAAATTTGCAAATTAGACAAACAAAAAATACCGTGAATTTTCAAAGATTCAAAATTTTTAAACATTAAAAATAAATTACAATAAAGATATTGGAAAGAGCCCCAATACCACAAAAATAATCAAAAATAACAAATAAAACAAGTTACTTAAGATTAAACCCTTATGTACATTTCGATGACCATGCCATCATCATCAGAGGGTCTTGTTACAAAATACAATCTAGCACACAAGAAGTTACAAACTAGAATGATACCTATCGTTCTCCGCGGTCGCTATATATAGGCGTGAGGTAAGCTCCCGGCCTCGACCGACAAATAACGATCGGCCATCAGGAACCAAATAGGCGACGATTTCTTTCTTCAAATACGATGTATTAATTTAATTACTTTTAGTTTATTTATTGTTATTGCTGTAGTTTTTATTACATATGTATCATTATAATGTACGAGTACTTTTTGACTTAACCTATTTGGTCATCGAAATGTACATAAGAGTTTAATCTTAAGTAACTTGTTTTACTTGTTATTTTTGATTATTTTTGTGGTATTGGGGTTCTTTTCAATTTTTTTATTGTAATATATTGTACCACTGTGCTCTTGATATTGTGTATAAAAAATAAAAATAATGAAATCAGAGCCGAGGCGTGCGGTCATCTATAAATGCGCAGACGACTAAACAAAATGTTTGAAACAAAAAAATATATATATTTTCAAGAGCAGGAAATTAATTACTATTTCATGGAAAGAAAGGAGGGAAGTAGCCATGAGTAAACAGTGTACTCATAATTTGACATTAATAAATTTATATTTTTAGGACCACGAAACTCATTATTAATTCGTCGTAAGAAAGATTGGAAGTAAACATGAGTAAGCAGTGGGTTCTGTGATATCAGCCCATCTAGTTCAATGCTCAGCTTTCTTACTATACAACCCCACTCTTACTCCCACTACCGAATAATCCCGAAGTGTTAACCATGACAAGTCATCTCTCCGAATGTCACATTTATTGTACGCTCGGCTCTTTCCGTTTTTCCTCGGCTGTCCGCATCGGTCACGTCTAGTAACATCTAACAGAAGTCTATTACGAAATTATTAGCAATCTTTTAGGTCACTTAAAAGAACGTTTCACGTCATTATAAAATTCGCAGTTTCTAACATTTAATTTGACAAACGTTTGAGGTTATGTCTGAATCCAAACTATTCTTTACAAATTTATAACAGTTCTTAAAATGTACCCCAACAAGGTCTTAAATGAACTGATAGTAATATATGGAACTGCTATTTACAAGTACGAAAATATATGGGCGAGCTATTAGAGTTCTCACACCAAATCATTTTCAAATATATTTTATGAAGTATTGCGCTTAGCTAAGCTTATTTCCGCGTTATCGGCGACTAATGCATCGGCGGAGAGACGTTTTGCGGGGTTTGAAGTAATACACACGTACAAGGGTTTCACACAGTGAGCAATCTGATATTGCAATATACTGAAAAGGAACTCGGAAAAAACGAGAGCCACTGAACACTTTTATTATACTGAGATCCAGAATTTCGCTTTTAATATGATCTATTCAATATTTTTTTAAAATATAAATTTAAAAATTTGAATGTCTACTATAATTAATTAAAGTTTACAGTGTAATTTAAATATAAATCCAGTTTAATACAGTTCATTAAATCTTATTAATTATTTTCTAATGGCAGAATAATCAATATTTTTTTTGTAGTGAGGAATTGGCGACGGACGGACTCGGCCTCTGTGTCAGAGTTAGATAGGCGAATTTATTGCGCTTGTCTACTGATTGAACTCAATATTTCTTTTAAAAAAAAGATCTTCCCAAATAAGTTGTAATTTACGAAAATTCTTGAATTAATGCCATTTCTGGAATTTATAATCAATTTAACTTACAAAGATGCTACTGATAAGAAGTACGTTGTATAACAAATTGTACTCAATTCTATTGACAGTATTGACAGATTCTTTTGACTTCATCGGACTATTTCCTAGGTAATCCTTATTGCCTAATTCAGTAGATTTTGTCAGTCGCGTGATCAATGGTCTTCTTGAAGGTTTCGTTGCTCTAGAAATTATCTACAACTTCTAGAAAATTATCCAATGAGAAGAATCGGCATTGAGCAAGGTAACTTTTTTTATCCTGGGTTAAATGTAATGATTTTCTACACATTATATATTTCTTAAAACTAGGTTTTTATTTGTGGCTTTGATCAGTTTTAAAATATTTGCAATAAATATGAAAATAATAAACAATATCCTTTATTTTAAAACTTTTTTTCTAAAATTGTGTTCATGCTTTTAGAAAATATCTGTACGCAAACACATGTATATGCCAATGCAAACTCTAAACATGAATTTTATAAAATATTAACAGATTACTTCGTCACTGCTACATAGTGGTAAACACAATACTTCGTAATAAATACACAAAAACCTCTTAACCACAAACTTTCTTTTAATTTACCCTAATGTACATTTCAGTTACAAAGTAACCATCCTCAGAGGGATAACATACAAAGACAGTCTTTGTATGTTATCCCTCTGAGGATGGTTACTTTGTAACTGAAATGTACATTAGGGTAAATTAAAAGAAAGTTTGTGGTTAAGAGGTTTTTGTGTATTTATTATTAAATTCAACCACAGTATATTCATAATAAATAGTAACAATACTTCGTTATTTGAAAAAATTTATTTAAATACTTACTAAAACTTAATAAATTCTACCATAATTTCTTGTGCATGAAACCATCACAGCTGTACAAACGGACAAATTATTGCTGTCCCGTAATAAATGATTGTTATTACACAGCGCATTGTTGTAGAGTTTCAGTCCGCAGGAATGTGGGCGTTTGAAACAATACCGTTAATGGTGAAATAATACGCGGCCTCATTGTTTTAGCCTTTTAGAGGTAATGGCGTTTTAAATGAGCGATTTGGGCTGCTTATTATTGATACGCTTGTTTTACATAAATATTTACAGTGTATTGTTTATATACTATAAATGGAAATTCTACATCAGTCAAATGTTATTATCTAAAAAATAATACGTAATGAGTGTAATCTTAAAATAAAATTAAAGGATAAAATAATCATATAGGTAAAATAGGCAAAATATTATGAAAAGTAGTAGTAGACCTAAATACGTAGTGAAAATAATAATGAAAATAAAATTAATTTAAGGAAGTAAAGAAGCTTCGATCATGCGTGTAAAATTAAATTTTATTGTAATAAAAACGTTGAAGAGGTGCAAGAAAATTAAATTCCATCATAAAACTAACTCCGTATTTTTACATAAGCGTTATCAAATTGAAAATTTGTCGACGTTACTGTAACAAGCATTTAAACGTCTGGTGGTTGTCCTACAGCATAATGTGAAAGGCTTCTTCTAAATACACTAATGTCGGTCTTCCAAACGCCACAAAAAAAAAACGTTTAATGAACTCATGTTACTGGAAATTTTCACAGAATTTGTTTCTGTTTGGCATCAGTTTTACTAATGTTACCGTTTGTTTAAAATAAGAATTAAAATGTTAAGACCTGTGACCAACATTTGCATTTGATACTTCCCTCATTAAATATGTACTCGTATACATTTTGAGTTGAAGTATTGGGAAGTATCTGTTACTCTTACGAATGAAAAATCCGTGGAAGATTTTTTCTAATTGTCTCATTTGACGAGTTGGTTGTTTTCTAGTTTTAGGTTAGTGTGAATATATATATATATATATATATATATATATATATATATATATATATATATTAAATATGATGATATGTTTTCCTGTAATATAGTTAATAAATTAAAAATATTTCAAAAACAAGAATAATTTTAATGAATATATTTATTCAAAGCTTTACGCCGATAAAACAGTACCATCATCTTCAGGAAAATAATTATCTAATAAAATATTTTTACAAAATTAAATCATATGTGCTACAAACGACCATATGTTTATAAGTATTGCACTTTATGTAATTTTTTCTATAACATCAATGACCTTATAAATAGTTTGGTGCCTTGATCTCACTTGAATTTGTTCATCAATTAATTTGTCTTTAACTTTAACTTATAAATTTCCAATGTTTCAAATATATTCATTTTTATTCCTTTATTTAATTCTTTTATTAATTTCATATTTTCTATTTCCGGAAACCCGTGTCCATTATTAACACAATGAGTAGCTAAATTTGATTTGTATATGTTTGGTTTGATATAAGCGTTTATATGTTCTTTGTATCTTTCTTTTAATTTCTTTTTGTTTGTCCTACATATAATTTATTACAAGTTTGACATTTTATATTATATAGTCCATTTCTTTCGTGCATATTATTTTGATTTTTGTTGTTTATTAAATTTTTAATTTTATTATCAGTTTTATATGTAATTTGTAAATTTGTTTCTTTTAGAAAAAAGTGCAATACTTATAAACATATGGTCATTTGTAGCACATATGATTTAATTTTGTACACATAATTTATTAGATAATTATTTTCCTGAAGATGCTGGTACTACTTTATAGGCGAAAAGCTTTGAATAAATATATTCATTAAAAGTATTCCTGTTTTTGAAATATTTTTAATATTTCTTATATATTTTAATATTTTTAATATATATATACCTCAAAAGATATAAAATGGTCGTCAATGTAGATAAGCTTACTGTCATGACTTATATCTCGAGGTGGAGGGCATATGGTAAATCATTTTACTACATTACAAGGCCCACAATATTTTATCGGGAACATACGTATGTGAGGTTGGAGGGGATATAAAATCACTTGGGTGCAAAGGAAAAACGTAATGCTCGTCTCGCACACGAAATAGAAGTGTTATTATGACCCCATGAGAACAAGGACGCTCTCTTAAAGTAAACATGCTCTAGACCGGTTTGGTGTCTACCTAATTCTCGGAATAGAATATGATAAAACAGCACAACAGTACTCAATGTGACCGACATAAAATTCGTTGAACAGGTCAAAATGAAATAATGTTTAGCGACACACTGCAGAGGAAGCAGAAGACAAAAGATCTAACCAGTAAAAATGACAAAACGAGGCGGAAAATAACAAGGACGAATTGGAAGAGACTTCATATTGACAAAGGAAACGTACTGCAGTCGTACGGACTTGTAACCAATTAGAAGCTGGACGTAGTTTCCACGACGTGAAAGTTTCTCATTCCACCTACGACATCGACTTTGTTGGTGATACAGGAACTGTTAAGAAACATTGCATAATTTTTCATTCAACGTTTTTCCATGCATATCATAGAATGTTCTTGTAAATTTTATTTGTAGGTTATTAGGTAACTGGAGCAACAGGTTATCCGAAGCAAATCCACTCTCCATCAGACCCTTAATGACATGTCTACTAGTGAAAAACAATTTTTTTAAAAGCAAATAGAATTTCGTAGGTCTAAAGAAGGAAATGATGATCCTCTCGTGTTGGGGGTTGTGGAAACTATTGCATGGCATGGGAGTAAGAAGCTTACCTGGAAAAGAACTCTGCTCTATATCGAATAGACATAAGTAACTACCCAGTTCTAAAGGTTCTTCTGTTATTACGTTTCTCTCATATAACTTTTAGGCAACGGTAGCTTCCGATGATATTGGAATATTTTTTATTTATAATTTCCATTTATAACTTGAGTCAATTTATTTCAAAATGCAAATCCTTTAATTCAAATCATTACATCGGGAATCTAAACGTTTTTCTGGACAGTTTAGGAACTGAAAACTTTTTTTGAATGCTAAATGCATAGAGATTGAGTTTTTTATAGCTTTTTTAACACCTAAATATTTCTCTTAGAGAAATAAAATATTACAGTAAAAATACTTAATTAAACAGCCCACTCCAGAGTGATATTCGGGTTATTTTACGAAGCGGAAAGTGTAGAACTCACATGCCTATGCACTGATATCGCATAGGAAGGAGTAAAATTAATGAAAGGGGAGAAAAGGTAAAGAAAGGTAAGCCATTGCAACACACACATACACACACACACACACACACACACACAATTGTTTAATTTGCAATACTTAATACGTTTCAAGCAGCATCTCACTAATATAATGTTGCACTAACTGTGCTTTAGGTAGGCCTATACCAACTGTGTGGACGTCTACTCGTACTTTAAAATAATTACAGGTTTGACTCATAATATTTCTAACGTAGAGGAACAAGGCTCCTGGAACACTTCTATTTCACTACAACACTTGTAGCCCCAGAGGGTTAAGTGACACCACACACACACACACACACACACACACACACACACACACACACACACACGCACGCACGCACACACGCACGCACTCACGCACGCACGCGCACGCACATACACACACACACACACACACACACACACACACACACACATAGATTCATATGAGAATTTATAAATACCGACCAAATATAAAATGCATGTACATATGTAACAAAATTAAAATTTTTAATAATATAAGTTAAATACAAAAATAATTTTAAAAATAATTAAAACTTCATTACATTTTGTGAGAGTGAATGAGAACTGGACTTTAGATCGTTGCTAATGAAGCCACTTCTAGAATTCAAACAAAAGACAGACCCAAAAATTAAAAATAAATAAACATTTAGAAAAGCTGATAATTTTACTGCTTATTAGAGTTTTAATTATTTTTATACGAAAAACATTTCTTTACATTACTTGACCTCAGAACGTCAGAAGCATTTAACAACCAGACATTTCGAAAAGTTTTAATTTTACAGAAAGGTAAATAATTAAATCTAGTGAATATAAATTCTGAAAAGAATTCGGAAAATAGTTGACCTATTTCTCTTTTATTGCTTTAATGGAGATCTAGTACAATATCGGATAATATTCCAAAATACTGTGGAAGGAGAATAGGTTATTATTTGTTTTTTTTATTCTGAACCTCATATATTTTCTTGTAAACAAAAAGGGTGTGAAATGTAAGCAAAAAACAGTTCTTGTTGCAAAATTCATAGTTTAAAATATTGTTGATTGAATTCTGTCGGTGAAATAACAAACAACACGTTTCATTATGTTCCTTAACACGGTGACAAATCCGACCGTCAAAGGTGCGAAAATATTGGTTAGAGAAACTCCGGATCACTGGTGGCGGAATAATGCAGACACATCTCCCGAGAAGGTGTAAAGATATTGGTTAAGAGAAATTCCTTCTCACTGGTGGCGGAGGAATGCAGACACTTCTTCCGACAAGGTGAAAATATATTGGTTATGAAAAATTCCGGCTCACTGGTGACGGCGGAATGCAGACACTTCTCCCGACAAGGTGGGAAAATTTTGGTTAAGAGACATTCCGGCTCACTAGTGGCGGAGGAATGCAGAGACTTCTCCCAACTAGGTGCAAAAATATTGGTTACGAAAAATTCCGGATCACTGGTGTTGGAAGAATGCAGACATTTCTCCCGACAAGGTATGAAAATATTGGTTAAGAGAAATTCCGGCTCTTTGGTGGCGGAGGAATGTAGAAACTTCTCCCGAAAAGGTGCGAAAATATTGGTTAAGAGAAATTCCTGCTCACTGGTGACGGAGGAATCCAGACACTTCTCCCGACAAGGTGCGAAAATATTGGTTAAGATAAATTCCTGCTCACTGGTGACGGAGGAATGAAGACACGTCTCCCGACAAGGTGCGAAAATATTGGTTAAGAGAAATTCCGGCTCACTGGTGGCGGAGGAATCCAGACACTTCTCCCGACAAGGTGCGAAAATATTGGTTAAGAGAATTTCCGGCTCACTGGTGGTGGAGGAATCCAGACACTTCTCCCGACAAGTAGCGAAAATATTGGTTAAGAGAAATTCCGGCTCACTGGTGGCGGAGGAATCCAGACACTTCTCCCGACAAGGTGCGAAAATATTGTTCAAGAGAATTTCCGGCTCACTGGTGGCGGAGGAATCCAGACACTTCTCCCGACAAGGTGCGAAAATATTGGTTAAGAGAAATTCCGGCTCACTGGTGGCGGAGGAATCCAGACACTTCTCCCGACAAGGTGCGAAAATATTAGTTAATAGAAATTCTGGCTCACTGGTAGCGGAGGAATCCAGGCACTTCTCTTCGACCCGATAAGAGGGTAGACAGCCTTTTCCACACGATGTCATAAGTTACAATGGTCTTTTTCTTCTTTTTACTACGTTTCTTCTTACTATTTTTTTCAACTTTTTCTTTTTTGTGCATTTTTTTAATATTTTTAAGCAACAGGCATTTAAACCACTTTTCCCTCCAGTATTCTTTTTACACTGACTGCTTACTTCCAACAATTTTAACGTTTTTACGTCATGAAGCCCAAAATATTAAAGATCGCATTATTATTAGGAATTTGATATTTTTTAAATAATAAAACATTTTAAATAGACCGTATTTCCGAAAGGAATCGTTCCATGAATTGTTTACGTATTACAATTTCTACTGTTTTTAGTTTAACAATTGTTGAGTGACCATTATCACTTTGCGGAATCTATTCATACAATATATTGACAAACACAATACGTTTGGCAGGAGGGTTAATTTGTTGTGATAAATTTCAGTTGGCACCACTGTGGCTGGAATTATGGGATTATATCTATGAACCGAGAGGCTTAGGGTCTGTTAATAGAAGACATTCAATTTCGAAACGTTTAAAAGCTAACGCAAAGGTTTAATTTCAGATTAAATACGATTGTTTTATAGCGTTAAAACGATTGTTTTATAGCGTGCATAAGTTATATGGCGCATTTTTCTTACGTAAACAGAGATCCTTTGGTGTAATATTATGTACAAGTTGAAATAAAACAATTTTGAGTGATTTTTGTAATTTAAAGTGCACCTGTACCACTGAAATACAAGTACTTTTCACTACAATTAATATTGCAACAAAAATATTACAGACAATGTGTTCTCAGTGGATTTAACTATAATCCAAATTTGTTTGATGCCGGGATAAAATTAAACCTTGGGATGGAAAAAAATCCTCAGAAACAAGTAAAAAGTTTAAAAAAACTTTGTTCTGATATTAACTAATATAAAATTTTAAAAAAGCTAAAATCAATCTGACTTTATGCAAAAGTTTATAAACTGATGATTTCTTTATAAAACATATCTATCTGTTATGATACGTTACAAATTAGCACAAAAACTATCCATATAAGATGAACTAGGATGTAAAAAATAATAATAATAAGGTTTCCTATCGTAAGCTAACCGGTTGACAATTATATTGATATCCGTCTTGGTGTGCGTTTTTACATTACTACACAAGAGATAGATCTTCGCTTCACTCATAAACCGGTTGGTTTACGTTCGGAACATATTTTTTTTTATATCAAAATATATCAAAACTGGATAACTTGTGTTTATGTTATAACTTATAATAACATTATGTTATGCTTTATAAACAAATCTTGAATTTATAAAGTTTGACGTATGTTATACAAAGAGGAAGAATTTGTATTTCTCTCACAATTTATATTTTAAGGGCGTCGGTTTTATTGCGTTGTCCATGTGTCTGAGGAGTTTTTACTTTACTTCGCGAATCATAATTTTTGTTTTAATATTGGTAATATCTGTGTAACGATAGATTCCTAACATATATCTCGCCTAAAGATTTATACATCTTTAAATTAAAACTAAAATATCCCACAACAATTTGTAACGTATTTATTGTACTGAAATTCCATCTATATCGCCTTAAATACACAAACCTTTAATTCTAAAAAGATAAAATAATATTCCCTGTAAACTTTCACACGAAGATCTTCAGCGGATTAAGATCTGTTGCGCGGGAAGAATGCCGACGTTTATACAGCTTTCACAGTATTTCGTCATACTGAATTTATTATTATAATCAACAAATAATATAGAAAAAAAATTTAAAGTAAATTCCTCCTGAGGTCGACAAAGAAACATTTCATTTTAATTACTTTTCATTTTATAATTATAATTAATATAAATATGGTAGAATCACAATATTAAGTACCAAAATAGAAAACGAATTTCCTTGCAATTTTCCATTTTCCTCTCTATGCAGTACATGGTATTGGACTGTTATTTTTGTTCGTTACTGTTTATTCACTTTCTTTTTTTCGTTTCTGATTTATGAATCTGATAGTGGACTATAACTTCTCTTCCATCCACCTCTTGTAATCCGTCATTGTTGCAAGGAACATACCTCTTATAATTTCATAGTCTATACGTATTTAAGCAATTTATTTCTAGCCATAGAAGAGTTGGCTGAGTGCCAAAGTGACGGATTTTAAACATGTAGCTCCTCAATTTGGTATTAGGAGGATTAAAAATGTATTGTATTTTTTAAAAAAAACTGTATTAACGTCAATTGTTATTCACAATTGTTAAAAAAAATAATTGATATTGTTTGGGTGAATAAAAACGTATTTTATTAATGACTGAAAATTTGTACAAGATATATATATATATATATATATATATATATATATATATATATATATATATATATGATGAATAGTTATATTCTGGAGTACATCAGTTCATTCTGTATTGAATAAAATCGCAGTTCCGACGTTTCACTCTACAACTATTGTTGGGTTCACCTCTTCAATGCAAGATGAGATTCTAGCGAAATGTCGGATCTGCGATTTTATGCACAGCAGAATGAACGGATGTACTCCAGATTATAACTATTCATCATATTTTTCCATCCGTGAAGGAATAAGTATCACCATCTCTATATATATTATTTATATATATGTGTGTGTGTGTGTGTGTAGAATATAAAATCTGTTTTCCTGATAGAATTATATTTAAGATTAAATAATATACACTAATTACAGGAATAATTTATTGAATAATACACTCAAAGCTTTTCGTTGGTTGACATTAGCAACATCCTCAGGAATTACTAAGAATGATACCTTTCGTTGCTTTTATCATTCTTAGTATTGCAATTCCTGAGGATGTTGCTAATGTCAACCAACGAAAAGCTTTGAGTGTATTATTCAATAAATTATTCCTGTAATTAGTGTATATTATTTAATCTTATATATATATATATATATATATATATATATATATATATATATATATATATATATAAAATACTTTTCTTGTTTAATAATTTAAAACAACACAGGTTATTCAAATACAATAATATTTATTATTTTAAATCCAAAGCTTTTCGTTGGCAAACAGTACCAACATCATCAGGAATGAAAATTACAATAATGTAAGCTATGAGGCCTATAGCTTACATTATTGTAATTTTCATTCCTGATGATGTTGGTACTGTTTGCCAACGAAAAGTTTTGGATTTAAAATAATAAATATTCTTGTATTTGAATAACCTGTGTTGTTTTAAAATATATATATATATATATATATATATATATATATATATATATATATTTATTTATTTATTTATTTATATAAGGGGAGTGTAAAATAATATAAGTAATAGAGGATATGTAATAGGTTTAATAAACGGAGCTAAAATATCCAAGATCCCATAGTTTAGAGATCCAAACGAAACTAAAAGAATTCAATGTTTTTCCCTACTGTTTCAATACTGTTATAAAACATTGTTAAACAACTTATTTCAACACAGTTACAAATTATCAAGTTGGGTAAAAGAGTAACTAACGAACATGCAAAGTACCTAAATATCAAAGTATCTAACAAATTATATAGTTAAGTATCTCTTAGATAGGTTAAGGGAGGGGAATGAGTTTTCTAACGTGAGGTAACCAAATACGTGTTAACACGATTGTTGTTTTTAAAGACAACTGAAAATGTAGGCCACTTCAACAACTCAACAACGGGTTAGCTTACAAAAACTTATAAAACTTATATTTCTTTTTCTTAAGAAACAGATACTTTGTAGGTTTTTAATATAACTGTATTATTATGTAGCATAACATAGATCTCTGTGTTATAAAGAAACCTTTCGTTATAAAGTGTGTGTGTGTGTGTGTGTGTGTGTGTGTGTGTGTGTGTGTGTGTGTGTGTGTGTGTGTGTGCGTGTGTGTGTGTATGTGTGTGTGTTACTCAATCATGTAAAAATTTCTGAACCCAAACAAGCTGAAATGTTACATGTACATTCTTAGGGTTCCTGGTGAACACATATACCTATTTATATTTAGAAATTCCATCAGGGAAACCCCTTTCCACTGACCTTGAAAACTCCCTTAATACTCACATATTTATACTCCATTATATATGTGGCTTTATCAGCTGATAGTAAATGTGTTTGTAATCACCTGTAAAAGTCACCTTCAAGCACAACTAAACAGGTGATAGTAAATGTATGTTGTAATTCATCTTTCAAGGTTAGTTATACTTTACAAATGTCATGTTACAAGCAGTAGTTTTTCCTTCTCTTCGTTTTTCAATACAATAATCTTCATGTTTAAAAACTATAGTTTGATACATTTATTGGGATTTAATATCAGTAAATTAAACTCAACCCAAATACAAAAACAAATTAAATCAATACAAATATACGTCAACCCCGTACGAAGACGGGTACTCGGCTAGTAGGGTTATAACACTTTATAAGAGTGTTTAGATGATGATTGTTAATGTATGTTTTAATTAATATGTTTCGTTTGCGACATTTATAATAATATTCCTTTGTTTATAATGTAATAATAAATAACGTATGCAAAGAAACCAAAACCGTTTGTAATCTAACACTGAAAAACCGAAAAAACGTTTTTTAGTTTTAACGTAACTCCGATTAGCTTTATCAAAATTGTGGGAACGTTTTGATGAAACAGTTTTAAATTTCAATACGAAATGTGTCTATTATTAAAGAATTAGGAAATGTATGACATTACATAATTATATTTCATCTAAAATGTGTTTAGCTATTAAGCTGCTTGAAATGAGAATTTCAAAATTTAATAGCATTGTTTATGCTGTAAAAAGAGCTATAAGCACAATATTCATCACGCACTTTAGGTAATGGGTTATAGTTGACCTAGTACTAAATCTGAAGATGTAAATTGAAATTGTGTAGTAAATTTTACTTTATGTAATTACCCAATATAACCAGGTTTTAAAAAGGCTTTATTTTCTAGGTTATTTTTTCCTTTTCAAATAGTTTAAGATAAATAGTACGTTCTAATAGAATGGAAAATATTTATTATTTACTAGTTGGTAATTTAAAACTTCAAGGACAATACATTCAGAGAATAAGCAAGTTATTTAAACTAAACAACTTTATACCATTATTTTATTCATTGAAATTATTTAAACGTATTTTCTACTTTAAACATTGTTTTATCACTATTTACATAGTTTTTGAATATAATATCGTAAAATAGAGAACAAACCTGATACTTTTTTTAAAAACCTATATTTAAAATCTTTTAATCAGGTAACATATAGACATCACTCTTCCTTCTAGTTAAAAAAAGGTTTACTTTAGGTTAGTGGCATGCTCGCAAAGCGGCATAACTTCCCCCAAGCCCCAGTAAGATCATTTGTCCTCAATTTAATGATATATAATTCTGCCTTACCTTTCTATACCATTTCTCTCTAATTGGAGGAACCTGCTATGGCATAATTTCCTTTAAATGGGTATTTCCCTATGTGGGTATTTCCTAACATCGTCTCTAACTACGTACAAAATCCTTCTCTCCCCCCCCCCCCTCTATAGGCGATAGTAGCCATACTAAAACTAGCAGATATCTTTAAAACTATATATATATATATATATATATATATATATATATATATATATATATATATATATATATGCTTTAAAACTAGTATTTTACTTCTCTATCCTTCACAAAACCTAACTTAACAAGCACCATGTCATTACTTACGTCACTAAACATACATGCACGAGCTGCAGTCGGAATTGATATATCTGAAATAACAACAAAACTCACAAAGTGTAACTAACAAGTGAAACTATATCTTCACTGATTCGTTTTACCCCCCCCCCCCCCACAGACCTAAAGCACTGTTTTCCTTGAGCAAGTTTGGACTGTAGAAACCCCTTTGTATTTCCCAATCCATTAGGTTCCCATAGAATTAAGTACAATAACATTATTAAATAAAGTTATTTTTGAACAACAATTCTGTAAAGAGTTTTTTTTTATATGCATATATAACTGCCAATAAAAAGATGCGCATGCTCACTAGATGCTATTAAACAAACTGTACGTGCCTGTTGTTTGCTCTACAATTACAATAAAGACAGAGATTACGGGAAACATTAAATAAAAGTCTTGAGACTTTACAGTTATTGCAATCGAGTCCGTTACATTATTTTTTATCTCCCGGCTACGCTTAGATTTCAAACGACTAACCATTTCAATCAAATTTATAATGAGAAGAACATTACATGATGTTCAATAAACATTTGTTATTTATTAAATTTAGTATTTTTATATTCACAATTGTTCCGTTAGCTTTATGAATGTTTAGAGACGAAATGAAGACCATTTATTATTTTATACATATTTTATAGATGGACCTAATGATATCTTTCAATTCATGTTTATTTGCGCATTCGACATAAGTATTGATTAAATGATAAAAAGATTGAATATCGAGTCAAATTTATGTAGCTAGTGCAAGTTTTGGACAACTGTTTGTTGCTCTTTTCAAGCCTGTTTGGCTACGATAAACAAAGCCCTTACATTTGGAGTTTAAATAAGTAATGTGTGGATCCAGAACCACAAACCTCCTACACTTCAGCAAAACCTTTCTTTGTTAGCTAATTAATAACTTTCATGCACTAATTACATAAACTTAATATTCAACCATTTTATTATTCATTTAATAAAGTCTTTACTCATACTTATCGACAAAATAATGTTAATTATTAATCGATATTAATAAGGTCAATATTACTAATCGGTAAGATGTTAATCTTAATTATTAATGTTTGGTAATGAACTTTTCGAATTTTTAAAATATATAATAACTCATTTGAGAAACGTTAAGGCTACGGAGTTCAATCGCAAAAAGATAATTTTTTCATGATATCTTAATTTCTTATTAATCACTTTACCAATAGTTTATGACTATCAAAACTTCAAATTTAGTAAAATTTGTTAAAACTTACTGAGACAGAACGTTTTCCATCGCTATGTGCCGATCTTCATCAGTGTCTTCTGCTTGGAGATGTTGGGTTAAGCGGTGACCGTTTTAAAGGTAGGTTTTCGATAGTATCAAAGAGTATGTGTGATTTGTATTGTGTTTGTTCGTTTAAAATGTTTGGACTTTGTGTTTTTGTGTGTCTGTATATTTCATATTTTTCTAGTGTGTTGAGATGTGGACCTTTTTTGTTGATGTGTAGGATTTCTAAATTATGATAAATGTCTGTGTATTTGTATCCTGTTTCTTTTATGTGATTGTAAATGATTGATAAACGAACAAACACAATACAAATCACACACACTCTTTGATACTATCGAAAACCTGCCTTTAAAACCGTCACCGCTTGACCCAACATGTCCAAGCAGAAGACACTGATGAAGATCGGCACATTGCGATCGAAAACGTTCTGTCTCAGTAAGTTTTAACAAATTTACCAAATTTAAAGTTCGGATAGTCATAAACTATTGTTTAAGTGATTAATAAGATTCACCGAACGTAATGGACTACAAAATTCAAAAATGTTAATTTCATTTGAGTTTCTGCTCAGTAGTCAGGACATCATTCTTGGTCTGGGTAGCAGGTAGAGAGGATTCTTCATGGCAGTTCAGATCGAGTCTACTACAAACACTTTCCCTTGCAAACGCGTTGCAATAATGTTTCCTATCTCAGGGCTATTTACAAGATGTCTTTAAGGCGTCAAATTTTAAAAAACATTGGATATTCTTAAACGTTATTTTGCTGCTAAACCTTAAATCTGCAATTTGTTCTTACAGGAAATCATTAGAAGTAAATGCAGTATCCTTTCCATACTTATATTGATCAGTTAAAATATTAAATATGATACTTTAGGATTCATTCTATAACACTCTTGACAACGTGTTCAATAATAAATCTTTTAAACATACATAAAAAAATAATTTTCTATGTAATTTTTTACTTTTGATAAATGATAAATAAAGTTGCTTGTTGTAATCATTTTGAATTCACTGATTAAACTATAATTATATGATATTTAACTAGAGTAGAGGCTTCGAGTGGAGGCTTTGCTTCGTAAAAGGAACGATTGTTTCGAAACGTGTCAGCAAGTAGGTCCCTTACGTATTCACTTACTTAAGTATAATTTAACTATAGATAAATGAAAGTTGATATATGGAAGAAGTGACTTTTAGCTCTAATATGAAGTAATCTCTTTGATTTATTCATTTTACAAATGTTTACAGTATTATTATGAAAATTTAATAATATAAACCCATTTTTATAAAAATAGTAGTTTTATAAAATAATATAGTAATTGTTGGAGAGATTCTACTTACGAACTTACGAACTATAATATGATATAAAGATATTTTAAAACATTTTACCACAATTACTTCTCGTCATTTTTTTTTCTTTTTCAACAACACATAGGTTGCTACTAAACAATTAATTTCCGACGATTCACGTTGGAGACATCTTGTGCTCAATACACAGGCTCCAATTAAGAAGTGTCAAGGGGTCATTTCTCTGGGTGCCTGGTGACTGCGGAATATTCGGAAACACTAAAGCAGAGTGAGGTGCAAAATTAGCTACAAGTACGGTGCCATCGACACAACGTGGGATGGCATCAGATTTTGTATGCAATGTTAAAACCACACTATTCTCTGTTTTGAATGAAGAATGGAAAAATGTAAATAGAAACAAGCTGAGGAACATCAAGAATACCGTCCAACAATGGAGGTCATCTGTTCGTTCGAATCGTAGGGAGGAAGTGGTGTTTCTCTCCATCCGCCACTCTTTGTTAACGGATGGATGGTTGATGCGACATGAGAATCCACCACTAGGTCATTTTTGTGGAAATACCATGACAATCAAGCACATTCTGCTTGAGTGTGATGTATTGACCGATTTGTATATTCGTTATGATCTTCGAGGTAGTTTAAAGATGGTTTTAAGGGACGATGTCAGGGCTATCGACCGTGTCATCGCTTTCTTACGCCAGCTGAATCTATTTAATAGTACTTAAGTTTTGTATAATTTTAGTTTCTTTAATTTTAGATAATTACAATTAGTTTTAAACATTTTCTTTATGTTGATTAGTCTCATTTATGAACATTTATTTTAAATTTTAAATAATACCTCAGGTAGGCGATGATAACCTTGATAGGTTTTTCACCTGGGGGAAAAAATATTTTTTTTTCATAGAAACATTAGATTGGAACCTTCTTCGGATAAGAACTGGAGGGACTTAAACCCCCCCCCCGCGAGCCTCATAGGGTCTCCGCCGATGTTACGACCTGTATTTAGTCCTACCTCTCTATCATGTCTTTATTCTTCTTCCTACAAGAGAGAAGACCCAGATTTATATTCCCGACAGGGAATAGGACTGCAACAGGTGTGAGACCTTTACACGGATCCTCACTGTACACCTACCAGGCTTGTCCCTACTTTAATTCTGATAAACAATCCTCTATAGGCGAACGTAGATCATACTGGATCTCACGTTCCTCGATAAGACATGAAAACAATAAATAACTGATATACTTATATTATTAGAATAAGCTTTAAGCTCTGCACAATAACTTAACACATTTGGCCTAATATGTAAAAGTAAATAATGTTTACAAAATTAATGTAAACCGGTTTCGCTGTTAGGTGAAAATAACGTTGCTATGACTACGGGCGTATGCTGCCTAATGACGTCACAACGTTAATTCAAGGGTGACGTAATAATGAAATCCCTCTGTATCCTCTACCACATGGTTTAACATCCAAACCTTAATCCTACCTATATTCACAATGCCTTTTTATCTTTCTTTATAGACGACAGTGATCATACCTACCAATCACGTTAAAATTACAAACTAAAATATTAAATTATTATTCCTCGTGTAAAATACAACCAATAATTGCAATTATTAGCTTTGTAAATCGTAGATATTAGCAAAGATATAGAATACATTGCTAATCTGAGCAGCGTAGTATAATGAAGTAGATCATTGAAAAACACCATAGGCATTGAAAACACTTTAAGCATAGAAGAACATATCAAGAAAATAGATAAAGTTATGTAACCAGCTTAGTAGCCTGGAAAAGCCGCATGAGACTCTCATACATAAGCAAGCAGAACACACAAAGAATGAAAGTAGTAGAAATGACACGATAAAAGAATTAGAAGGAAATGAGGTAAAATGTGAAATGTAGGCATTAGAGTCATGACGGATTGAAAAAAAATCATTAACATTATTAGAAGGAAAGAAACTGAAATTGTTACTTACTTGGATGGTTAGTTACATCGGAGTAGTGAGAAGGTGCTATAAGGATAGGTGTAATAAAGTATTTGAGGTACCTGGGTAGGATACGTTCAGGAGCATATAAAATATTAGTAGAATGACGCTGAAAAGGTGAGAACAAGAGAAATACAGGAGAACGGCTTAAATTATTGACAGAAGGAAGCCAGGACGTAAAATTCTTTCTAGATGGAGAACGAGGATGTTGTATTGAGCAAGAGATGTGAGAAAATTACAAATGAATAGAAGTTACAAACTAGGAAAAGAAAATTTCAATGCCAATATTAAAGGTGGAACTCTGAATGGTATTTTAAAATACAGTAAATTTTGTTAAGCAATAAATTTTGTGAAAATCGTTTCACTTCAAGAACAGCCAATGAAATCCTAGTATGGTTAAAAGCTTGAAGCTTCATGGAGAAGCTTTTCGTATCTGGAGGAAGATGGGCCCTGTAATGTAAAAATATAAATGTCCGAAAATTGGACGTGATAGTAGGTGGTGCGAAACATGTTGCTTCAAGGTGGATAAAAATTATGATAATCTATTTGGTGGAGGTGATGATGGAAGTCTCCAAAAAAGCGAAACAAAAACTCAAGTTATAGTTTAAATATACAGACAACAGTAATGTCTTGCAAATGGATTAAATCATTTCTCATTACTATTCACCCGTGAAACTGGTAGACACTTCTCCATCTTGAGAATATTCCACTTCGGAACATTCCTAACTCTCTTTCTTGCCCATTCCCTTCCATAATTGTGTGACGGCTAGATACGCCTCTGATGACCTAGAGAACCAGATCTGCTTCAGTTATGCGAGGTTAACTTACAAATTGTGTTCAACTAAATTCACATTGTCTTTACTTACGCAACTGTTCTGATTTGTCGAAGTAACACTAAAGTTTAAACTCGCTAAGTCAACAGAAGTAACAGTAATTTATTCAACAGATTAGGATCAGTTGACATTTCGTGATACCGACCGGCTTTACTGTTGAAATTTTTAAATTATAAATTGGTAGAGAGTGCGGACTGACGTTTGGCTCGTACAATATTCAAAGTACGCGGAGAAAGGAAAGACGAGGGGAATGAGAACCAAACTTATGTTTTGTCCCACTATTGGAAGATTCTCACGTATTCAATAATGAAAAGTGCTTGCAAAACCTAGCTTTGATACCATAATTGATGCTTCTACAACATAGAAATTTTCATTATGTGCCTAGCTCATTAAAAAACTTTCTGATCGATGATTTTAATAATATTCTCTGTAGTTTTCTGTCAATAATATATTTAACAAAATAATTAACTAACATTATATAATAAGAATAGCATTTACTTTTAACCCCGCGTCTATTATTAATAGATGTTTGCTGGTATTAGGCCTAATTCTAAATAAATGTGTAACTCAAAGTTTGTTGGTTCAGTTTTGTAACCTTTTGGAAACACTTGAAAATCCTCAAATGAGTTGTTATCTATAAAAATCTTATGTTATCAAGGAATTACAATTGTATAAACATTATTTTTAAAATTAAATTCATACAACTAAAAACAAAGTAAATGTAAAACAAGATATAGGATTTCCTAAAATTTGTTTTCATTTATCTACTTTCTTTATCATTATATTTGTTTTGTTTAATAAACGCTCATATATCTCTCGTATTTTCTTTACCTAAAAATACTGTTACACTTTGTCTTTTACCGCATCGGTCAGATTTATTTCGTCTGTCCAATGTTTCCATTTCATTACGTGATCGATTTACCCTACACTACTTTAGTCTAACACGATTTTGTCTACTTTTTACTTTCAGAACTTGATATAATTGTTCCATTTTTCTTACTATCTTCTCCAACCAAAACTGCATTTTAAAAACGTGTATACTTACCTTTATTATCAGGTTTACCCATCCCAACAAAATTTCGAAAAAAGTTTCTTTATGGTTTTCACTATCAGACGTTTTACTAAATTCTTCATTTTCTAAGTCTTTCTTACTGATTTCCCCTTTTATATTTTCTTTCTTCCCAAATTCTTAGGTACTTAAGTCAACTGAGAGTGTGGATACGTGTACCTAGGATATTATTGGGGATAGCGGAATGCTGGTTACATTGCTTTTTGTTATGAATAAAGTCATCTTACGAATAAAGTAAATCAGGGCTATCCTAAGTCTTCTAAACCTAATAATGGGATACAAAAGTGTTCATTCTTCTTTTTCTTCTTCTTATTATGAATATTTATATGATTTTTATTACTTTTATTATTATTATTATTAATAATATTGTTACAACTATCAATATTATTATTATTAGCAGGAATAATTCTATGCTAAAACTAGAAAAGAAGACCATTCCAGAGCGGTGAAACAATATGAACGACAGGGATAACAAAAGCGAAGCTAGAAAATTGACGATGACCAGGTGGGAGGAAAGATGGTCTGCGGAACCCACTGGAACATGAAATGCCAGGCTAATCAAAAACCTATCTAGTTTGATTAATAAGGGGCATGGGGAAGTAAACTACACAACACAGTTCCTGACAAGCCACAGTTGCTTCCGGGCCTATTTATATAAAATGGGGAAGGTGGACAACCAAAACTACTCTTATTGTGGCAAAGGATCACCCATCAACCACGAACACACCTTCTTTGTGTACAGAAGTTGGCAAGTGGAAATATCAACGCTGGAAAGCAACGCCAATATTGTGTGCACGATGGTGTATAGTGCATCCAACCGGATAGAGGTAGCGGCACACATCGAGAAAATACTGCAGAATAAAGTGAAATAGGAAGATGAACGAGGACAAGACTATTTCTAGGTCAGTTTTAGAAATAGAAATCACTAGGGTTAATAAAGGACCTTCTGACCAGGAAGAATGTTAATACAGTGATACCCTGGTCGGATTTAAAAAGCGTCGGGATTACTGAGTATTTGCCAGGAG
>JBAIZL010000002.1:184072133-184134633 GCA_036971475.1 Prosapia bicincta
CTTGCCAGTCAGGACACAGCGTCGCCAAAGCCTTTACCATCAAGATACAGATCAACTCCGTCTTAAACCTTAACTCCAAATAAAATCTAATTGAGAGCCTGATTGAATAAGAAACGTAACGGATGTACCGACCAACGGAATGTTTGCTCGATGTTCATGAATGGCTTTGTTCTCCTTGGATACAGATTCTGACCACCTGCAAAGAATCCATGTACTCCCCTGACTTGAATTTACATGATAGTGAACTAAGGCTACTTACCCATCTGCACAACCTTCAACCACAGTTAAGGCTTTAAAGACGAAAACGAGGGAGGCACTATCGATTGTTTTCTTCAGCAAAGGTGACTATTAGCAAATGAGTAAATAAATCATGTTTCAACTCGAACCCTCCTTAAAGCTGAGATATGAAGAAATATCGTAGCTAGTGACAGTCTTAAAATACAAATATTTTCTACCAATTAAATGGAGAGTGCCTGCTGACTACTTAAAACAATTCATAATAAAATTATATTGAAATGAATCTTACTATTCGGTGGCAGGAGAGAGAGAGAGAGAGAGCCCCTTGTAACTCATAGGGTATTGAAGGAAGTGTAACACTCTTCAGTCACTCATTATTTCCCTACGTTTGTCCTTATATACTACTTTTCTCAGGATGAGCTACCGGCCCCGGAGAGGAGTGGAAGAGCTCAAATTATTTGGCTTTACCAGAGATCGAACACGGCATCTTTAGGTCAGTAGTCAAACGCCCTACCCATATCATTCACCCTCCAAAGGAATTGTTCTCTGCTTTAAAGAAATAGAGTGTTGTAAAGAGAAAATGAGTTCGACTGCAAAACCCCTTTACCAATCTTCTGATATTAAAAGGTTGGACAAAGTTTTAATTGGTTAAAGCTAAAGTTAGTCTCAAAGGCAAAGTTTTAAACCCTGTCAAACTTGAAAAGACTCTGCCTTACACAAGCTCTTCCTCTAGAGCAGGGGGGTCATTTAACCTTACCTTCATTCTACTGGGCTACGAGTGCATATAAATACCTTAAAATACTAGGAGCTAGTAGAATTGGAAGTGAACGAAAACCAGGTAGCTAATCAATAGCTATTCCAATCGAATTTCAATGGTATACTACTCGATGCTACTTTACGTATATATATATAACCAAAGTAATAATTAGGCAATTCTTAAACACAACTGATAAAAGCTAAAACTAAAAGAAGTGAAGAAATGAAACTCTTTGAATCAAAAAAAGAAGGATGCTCATATATCGGTCGTTGGATCGGCTGAAATTTCGGGACATACATACATGCTCAGCGTGAAAGATCAATAAAGGGTGACTTTGATGGATTACTCAACGGGAAGATTTGAAAAGAAGGTTAATTAAGCCTATTAAAGGTAACGCAATACTTGGGTGTCAGTGAAGTGTATTGGAAGTAAATCATTTAATTAGAAAGCCAACTTAATTAACAATTAATTACGAGTTTATGATAAGGTATTACAAATATATTGTTTTGGTATAAAATGTCAGAGTTTTTCCAGAAGGTAAGACTATTTTTTTTATATACAGTAGCCTCCAGTCCTGTTTTAATATCATAAGTTAAAATGTGTCCGTCTAAATGCATGGTTTTGACAAAACAATTATATTTATAGGGAATTATTAATAATAAATACTTGTATTACGTGTATAATTAGGTGGTAAAAATAACCTTTACAAGTAAAAAATTATTATACAATATCAAGAGCACAGTGGTAGAATATATTACAAAAATATAGGTGAAAAAACCCAAAACCACAAAAATTAATCAAAAAATAACTAAAATAAGTTACCTAAGATTAAACCTTTTAGAGGATCCTTAAAGAGGATTTAATCTTAGGTAACTTATTTTAGTTATTTTTTGATTAATTTTTGTGGTTTTGGGGTTTTTAACCTATATTTTTGTAAAAAGTTATTGTTCCATGTTATTTCTTTACAAAAATTTATAATTTTTGTTTTATATTTCGCGTTCAAAAGTCGCATGTAATTTACGAATATGAATCTAGAAAAAAAACTTGGCCCATAATATCATTCCTTTTACAGACTTACTAAAGTTTACATCAGATGTTTTCAAACAAAATAACGTCTGTTTTGTGTTCTAAGTCGAACACGAGTTGATAAATTTTCACAGATTTTAATTAACAATGCGCAGTATAGAACGTAATTTAACCTTATAAAATATTCAGTAATACAAATTTCCTAAGTCTTTTATTGTTTTTTAATAATGCTATAAATAGGCTATAATACATTATATACAATAATATAAGAGTTATTGTCCAGTATGGTGACTGACTGAGAATCTACGGAATGGCGTAGAGAAGAGAGATAGTCGTGAGACATTTCATATTATTTATGCTAAAATAATTGTTGTTTTTAAAGGTCAAAACTTTTTTTTAACCTACTAAAATTAACCCTTCAATGCATGATTTTTTATTTTGAGGCAAAAAAATTACCAGCATTAACATTTAGTGAGTATAAAAGGGGAAAAATGTTTAAAAAAAAATACTTTTAATATTAATGTAATTAAATGATAATTTATTGATCGTAGCTGATCAGCTACATCATGCATTTACACATACCCGCTACTATCTCATTGATATTAATAATACCTTATTACTGAATCAGTTATTATAACTTTTTTTATACTCTCACTAACACATATTTATAGGAACAACTAAAAACTAATAATAGTGTAAAATTAAACCTTATGTCTCGGCAAAAGTACAGTTATTATGATATTTTTCGTTCACACACACACACACACGCACGTGTGTGCGCGCGTGTGTGTGTGTTGTGACTGTGTTCATATTTTATATGATTAATTATGTCTTATGGAATGTTTCAAAACAGTTCTTCTTCTTATGGTAACATAATGCAATTCTTCACTTTTTGCACTGTACCCAAGAAAATCCCTTACAACCAGGTACTTTGCACCTCTGCCTCATTTCCAGATACAATGGGAGGTGACCAACCTCATCTTGCCTTACATCTATTGGAGGTTCATGTGCTGCAAGCCCCTTTGTTTTTTTTCATTTGTATTCTAGGTCATTACTCGGTCTTCCCCTTTTTGGACAGACAACCAAAGAACGACACAAGCACTGAGCAACCCCTAATCGAAATTGGGAAAGTTCCATGGTGTTTGTGTAGCCAATGTTCTCTGCTACTTTTCTATATAGATATAGAACTTCACTATTCCCATTTCTAAAAGATGATAAAATAATCTAAGATACCATTTTCTAGATCTCATTAGAATTTTGTGTCTATCCATGATGCTGTCAAACAAATCGACTCCTCCCATGTATTTATTATACAGTTTTATTAGTTCCGGACAGGACATGGTTACTCTAGATTTTGTTTTCCGGTCATATCTGCTTTATTCTTCAAATGGTTGTCCAGCTAGAGTAAAAATCAACATAACAGTTTTACTGTTCCTCCATACTAGCCCCTAAATCTTCCTCCCTGACATTATTTTTTCTGGAGCATTTTCATCTTCAGTGAAAGCAACAACTTGTACCCATATCATAAGCAACAACTTGTACCCATATTTATGAGGTTTGTTTGGCATATATTGTTGCATATATATATAGTTGCATTTCTAATACATTTTGATTGTAGTTCAGGAGAAACTAAATGTTTTTTTTTCCAAACAGAATTCCTAATATCAGATGTAGTAGTCCTAGCTGGGACAGACGTATCATTATTTTTACTATTAGAAAAATCATTTGAACTGGTAAATGGAATATATGTATTGTTACTTTGGATAGGTGAAATGTTTCTCGTGTCTGCTGCTAATGTAACTGAATCACTTTGTAAAACTTGTTGAATCTTGTTGGTACTTTGTTTATTTCGAATGAATTCACTATTACTTTCACTTTTATCACCATCACTAACCACTGGAATATATGCTTTATCATGCATTGCATCATCAGATGTCCAGTCCAGATCACCTTCACTGTTTACTGGTATCTCCAACCACTCTAAAAGGTTTTCATCTTGACATGTTTAGGTTATGTTCTGATAAACCAAATTAGCACTAAATGCATGATGTAGCTGATAAGCTACAAATAATATATTGTACATAGCATCATAATTATGTAAGATTTATTAAAAAACAAAAACTACACCATAACTACATACATCAGAGACAGGAAATATTATTTTTCAAAGATCCAAAATAGCACATATACACAACTAAACTCCCTGCAATTCTACTAACACCTGATGCACAGCTTCCCATGAGCGGCTTCACAAAACATTTGCAATAGCTTCATCCTGCCCGCGATGAGAACACTTATATACTACTATAAAATAGTCTTAGTATGTATATGAAAAGCTACAACATGCATTTAGATGAAATATTATTTAGAGAACAAATTATTAGGCAAAATATATGGTGTAGCTGATCAGCTACACCATGCATTGAAGGGTTAAAATGTGCACTTTAAATTTACATATTTTATTGAATGTTTATTTTTTAATTCAGTAGCCTACCTAAAGTGTTGAACAAACTTCTTTTATAATATAAATAGATGTTGTTAGTACAATATATTATTCTATACATTTACCGACGTAATTTGTTTTACAACCAAATAATTTTGTGTTAAACGTCTAGGAAAACAATTTGATATATTACTACTTAATGTACATTTTCAGGTATGCCTCTATTATAGCTGGGTTTCCATTATCTTCACTTGCGTGATAAGCCAGAAACATTTCAGACTTGAACAAACATGATCGTTGTGGATAATTTGTAGTAATGTAGCTAATCCCTGGCAAACTAGATATGTCTCACAAATATAAATCAAAATCATAATACACTACGTTTTACATAAATAAACAAATAAACAGTAAACACAAATAAAATAAATTTACATGTTTTAACGGACGGTAAAAAAACTATCATAGCTCTATAAGGATGTTTACTAATATAAATGTTTACAGAATCTTTTGTTACAGTATTATGTTTATGAAGTGAGCCTATGTTTGCAACACCACTATTTGTACAAATGTTTGAGCTGTATTTATATTTTGTGACAAATAAAATCCACCCTTCCTTGTTTATAGCTCATTCTTGAGGAATATATTGTGAAAATGAAAAGATTCGAATTTGGTCTCCATTTGCCTTACTTTGTTTACAGTTGTTTTAAAATTTTATATCTGAAAACCCTTTTGAAAGTAACGGTGATTTTTACTTACTGAAACTAACAATTTATATTTTAAAATTATTAATTTATTCAAAATATACTAACCTACGACAATTTCGTAACAATAAAATAATAATAATTTTCTTGGGCTTTAATTTTTAAATTTTAATTAAAAATTATCAAATTTACACATGTGCAAATTTTACAGTTTTAATAGATTTTTAAGAAACACAAGCCTAATAGGTCTTACCTTCTTTATTATCTTGCCAACATTTTTAGTCACTATTGAGGACAACCCAATGAGCCTTAACATGAATAAATGAAACCTCTCAACCACAAATAATTTTCTTCTTTTATTTAAAACCTTATGTACATTTCGATTGCATAGCAATAATCCTCAGAGGTAATTTAGAATGAAAATACTTTATTTTGTACATAGGTTTTAAATAAAAGAATAAAGTTATTTCCATTTTAGAATGGAAATACTTATTTTCATTGTAAATTACCTCTGAGGATGATTGCTATGCAATCGAAATGTACATAGATTTTGTACATAGGTTTTAAATAAAAGAATAAAGTTATTTGTGGTTGAGAGGATTCATTTATTTATGTTAAACATTAGGCCACAGTTGTTTTATACAGTTATACCAATGAGCCTTCTTAATGTAAGAAAATTAAAAGTTTCTAATTTCTCTAACGTTTCAACCTAAACATAGAATGTCTTTATTGTTTTAACAGTAAGGAAATTAAAGATTCTGTTTTACAGGGTTGGGAAATAAATCAAATTTCCCACAGTTATTCATCCCCCCCCAAGAGAAGTTCTGAGAATGACCAATGAGAAGTTCACGCTACATAAATGAATACAATACATATATATATTCCTATATAAATACAAAAGTATTTTTTAGTTTATTGGTTTGTTTTTTAAATTTGTTTTTAAATATTTTATTCAGAGGGCCTAGAAAGTTACAGTTCTTTCCTTGATTTATCAAATTTAAAAGAAAAACTACTTTCGCTACAATTCTAGAAGCATCTCTAAAATATGTTTTTAATATATCGAACTCCCATGCCTCATTTGTGTAAGAACTGTAAACCTGTATATTTGGTAAGGGACTTTAAAATTAAAACTTCTTTTACGTGTATTAAGAACCGTCCTAAAAACACATTCGCAATTTGTATTTGCTGAATAATTACTATTATAATATATATATATATATATATATATATATATATATATATATATATCTTTAACAGAGATGATGCCTAATTGACCCTACAAGCAGGAGAATTGCACCTCAATATACTCAAGTCAAGCATAAATACTCTCAACAAAAATACACATTTAAAACACACAGCCAATTAAACACAAACTATCTCACACGACTTTAGCTAGGACTAGAACTTTTCTCGAGGTAAATTACGTCACTTATTTATAGACGAAGACAATTTGTTTTTAATCTGCATAAAAAAGTGGAGTTTTATTTATGAGGTCATTCACTAATCAATGACATTCAAGGAATTTCTTTACCTTGAACAGCTTTTCTATACAATCATCTGTCTCTAAAAACTTGTAACGAAACTAAAAATGGCTATTACATGCTTCACATTCTACAGGTATATGCAGTGCCTAATTTGTAAAGCATTAACAGCATTTGCGTAACCGTATAAGAATGGCCAATCATTCACGTAAATATTTTATAAAATAAAATTTTCATAAATCAACAGTCTGGAAAACATACGTAAACATATTTATTGTAAACTCGCTTAAGTGTTTTTATTTCAATTCCTTCTATTAGTTTACACTCTCCTCATATAAATCTTGCACAATTTTTCAATCGTTAATAAAATACTTTTTATTCCTTCACTCAAATTCAAATTTATTTTTTGCTACAGCGCACTGCACTACGTCTAGATCTGTAATTTTATACATTACTATATAGGTATACCTACATTATACCTACAAAGTATCCAGTCAGGTTAGATTTGGTAATAATTTTATTCAGAATTACTATCTATTTTTATTAAATTATAACCAAATCTATCCTGACTTGATACTTCATAGGTATATTTTAATGTAGGTATATAGTAATGTTGTATAAAACTATAACCAAATCTATCCTGACAGATTACTTTGTATGTATATTTCAATATAGGTATATAGTAAAATTGAATATAATTATAACCAAATCTATCCTGACTGGATACTTTGTAGGTAGTCATTCGTAGGTAATTCACGAAAATAGCGGTAGTCGCACGTCGGAATAGCGGTAGTAGCACGTCTGAACTTACGTCAATAAAGGTTATGTTTTTTAAGTATATTTTAAAAAAAACGGCGTCAGCGACTATTATTAATGTTGGATTCGTGTTTAGGACGTAAAAATACATAAGAAAAGTAAAAAAAATCACGAAAATAGCGGTAGTCGCACGTCGGAATAATTACCGTTATTTTGTCCCAGTGATTGGCCTAAAATAAGATATAACATATTATTTCATAAAACAGCTGATTTTATATTTTAAATAAATGAAACCATTACATCACAAATAACTTTCTTCTTTTATTTAAAACCTTATGTACATTTTGATTGCATAGCAATCATCCTCAGAGGTAATTTACAATGAAAATACTTTTTATATTATTGAGGTTTCGCTTATTTAAATTAAACATTACGTCACAGTTGTTTCATACAGTTATAGCTCATTTTATGTTATAGGTTATGTGACAGAACAGCTTTTTGTAACGCATTGGGTATCCCATTTTATTTATATTAATTGTATTATTTATTAAAAAGTAACTAAAATGAAATATTTCTTTTTTGACTTGAGTAGGAATTGACATTAAACATTTTTTGTTTATAATGATAGGTAATATTATCAGTGTAACATAGGCTTCCTAAAGAATAAATATTTGCTAAGGCCCTGTCACAACATCTGGACTATGTTATGTAACGCTAAATGTTTGTCTGTGCAACCCCTAGGTCGATCTTCTATTCAAAACGCAAGGGAAATATTTGTAAAAACCCCTTGACATGTGATATATGTGACACTTCGACTGCACTAAGCCCTTCTGTCATTTGGAAATGCGTTTAAGAAGGCGGTGTAGTGACATATAGAGCGTCCTTTGACTAAACGATGAAAGCAAATTTTATATTTAGCTAAAAAAAAGTCTGAATGTAATACGTTTTTGATTTACTTGAGGTTTTACTACTTGAAGAAAGATATATTCTTTACAACTGGATATTTAAGTGCGATGCTGTTGTATTCTACTGTTTCATTATATGCTAATTATTTTGTTTTAGTTCAAGCGTACTGTACACAATAAGTAGAGTTGTTAATTGTCTACAAATTAGTAAAATTACTTAACATTTTCAAGTACTTTGGAATTTTGTAGATTTTAATCGTCTCATAGCCAGGTTTATTATTCGACTTTTAGTGGTATTTGATACTGATTTAGTACATAATGATAAGGAATATTAAAACTAGAGAATAATAAAGATGACCTAGCTGACTGATTGACAACCGACGCTTACCCTAAACTATATCAGGTACAGACTTCAAATTTGTAAGAGATCTTCATTTGGTAATGTAGATGCGTGTTAAGAATGAATTTTCTACACTTTTAATTGTAAGGTGTTTTCTTATAGAAAATCTGTAGCTATTGATTGATATAAACGATCCTGTTTCAAATCCTTTGAATCAAGTAAATTATTAGGTGTTTCTCATTCAGTAAATTAATGGAAAATTAAATTGATTATTTTATCATTATTACAGAAGAGCTATCAATGTACCACTTAGTCCTAGACGATTTTATAAGGAAATTAATTATATCAAAGGAGTGGCTAGATATAACGATTTTGATACCAAAATTATAGATAATATTGTTAGAAAACAACGATTAAAATATGTTTTGAACACAACTACCACTCTTCAAAAAGAAGTTAAAAAATGTAATTTTATTAGTTTACCTTTCGATAATATTTTAACAAAAGGGTTAGACTCTATTTTTAAAAAGGTAAATGTTAAGATAGCCTATAAAACTCAAAATAAACTCAAGCATTTATTATGTAACCCGAAAGATAAAATTCCAATGTTGAAAAAATCAGGTATTTATAAGAAAGTTTGTAGTACTTGCAACGAGATGTATATAGGTCAAACAAAAAGAAAAATTGTAACCAGATATAAAGAACATCTTGCCCATATTAAATATGAAAGACCTGAAAAATCAAGTGTAGCAGAACATGTCCTTAGTAATCAGCATGATTTAGATAAAAATGTTATTTTAGCTAAATGTATAAACTCAAAAAAGTTACTTAATAGTTATGAAAGTGTTTTTATAGTCAAATCAAATTGTAAATTAATGAATGCAGTAAAGGGCCTATCCCTAACTCACCATTATATACTTTACTTAAATAGCTTTCTTCAAATTACGATGTTTTAATCTAATTACTTTTAGTTTATTAATTGTTATTGCTGTAGTTTTTATTACATATGTATTATTATAATGTAATTTTTGACATAACCTATTGGGTTCCTGATGGCCGATCGTTATTTGTCGGTCGAGGGCGGAGAGAGGGCGGAGCTTACCTCACGCCTATATATAGCGACCGCGGAGAACGATTGGTATCATTCTAGTTTGTAACTTCTTGTGTGCTAGATTGTGTTTTGTAATAAGACCCTCTGATGATGATGACATGGTCATCGAAATGTACATAAGGGTTTAATCTTAAGTAACTTGTTTTATTTGTTATTTTTGATTATTTTTGTGGTATTGGGGTTCTTTTCAATATTTTTATTGTAAATGTAAACTGTTCAGTTAAATGTTAATTGCGAACTTTTAACTGGTTGCATTATCCCTATTGTGGGTGATGGTGTGTGTCTTATTCGAACTTATTCTTACATCTAAAATACACAAAACGAAATTCGCGCTACATGTTCGTCGTGTAAGATGTTATACATCGTATAAAGCTGGGTAGGATTTGCTGCTTTTTGTCATAATTACTGTGTTTGTTTCAGTAAAAACGTTCAGTTTTGTGTTAGAGGTGTAAGTTATAAAAAGTGTTAGGCTTTTTTATTCGTGGGTTTTTTAAATAATAATTCTATTAAATAATAAATACTGTAAATCAAGACTTTTGAAGTTACAGTTGAACTTACCTTAGTAATTAGGCGTCTGAGAGATATTATTAAGGGAGATGTTCAAATCAATTGAGGAATTCTAATATTTGTTATAAATTGTTTTCACAATTGTTATAAATTATTAGCTACTTGAACAATTATTATATTATCAAATAAAGTGTGATAGCTTGAAAATAGCGAGTTCTGTTTCTCTTACGATTAACCGCTGAAGAGTAAAATTATCTATCTAGGTCTTCAATATTCCATCTAAGTCGAAATCCATCTTCTATGGTGTTTCGAGGTAAATTCTAATTTAATTGTTGTTTTTTATTTAGAGAGCGCCAGTCCGTGCGTAAATGCATGTCGTATTGGGGGAAGGGGTAGGGTACATGCAGCACCGCCTGTACCGCACAAGTGGCTAATTGACAGCTCGCCGTGTACACGGACGGTCCAGTTAGCTGACTCACTGATCCGGTTTGAAATAACAATATTCTCTCTAAGCTCGGTGACCAGAACAGTTCACTAGACAAATGTTTTCTGTTCATTACATTTCGCTTAAAAATACATATTTATGAAATAGCATTCGTTATTTACATAATAATATTTTCAAAATAAACAAAAAATATTTTCCCCTATACGCCCTCAAGGAAATAAGGGACAAAATGTAATAATGTTTTTCGCTTTTCAGAAACAAAGCTAATTCTCTCGTTGTTTTATTAACACATTTCGCTCGAGGCGTTGTGGCGTTGCGTCTAAAACGTGGGATAAAATATTAAAGTGTTCGAAAGTTCTACCCCTACTTAAGTCCCACCCTTAACTGCCAACGTCCCATACACAGCTATGTTTTCTTCCATTTAACTTTTAACTAAATTATTTCATCATTCGTGGCTTTAAATTAAAAGGAAGTAATTACTGTAAGCGTTTGAAACTAAGGCCACAAACAAACCATAATCGTAGGGAGAGGTAATGAGCGCCTTAAGAGGGATTTCATTATAATTTTCTTCTTATTTCTCTTACATTTTTTTAACTATAAAAAGCAACGAAACTTCAGCCTAATATATTTAATACTTGGCTTATTATTTATTTGTTAAAATTCGGTACTGTAAGGATCCTAAAAGAGACGGAAATTCCAAGATATTTGTTTGCAGTTTTAACCATCAAAACATAAACTTTATTTGTTTCTTTTCTGTACGTAATCGATATTTGTAAAAACAATTATTACCAGCGATACAGAAAGTCTACAGGAATATAAAATGTAAGATGGCTTAGTGACGAATTCCTAAAAATATATAATTATGTAAAAAGTAAAAATAACTTCACTATATAATCCGGACAAAACTTTAAAAGCACATTTATTTTTATAAAAACCGAGCACTGTTAGGCATTTACTGTAATATAAAATAGCTTAAAAGAGTCTTGTTATTTAGATTTGGTTTTAAAAAAGAACATAATAAGGTTTACTAAGGGATAAACTTGTTGATAAATGAAGTGGCTTCCATTTTGGGATACGTTTTACAAGGAAGTATTATTTAACTCTTTTAACTTTTTACCACGTGCATTAGAAACATTATTTTTTTAAACCAAATTCAATCTAACTACATATTTTTAGCTGTATTTCAGTACAGTATATATAGTGCTCTCTGTTATAGATTAATAGAGTGGTTTTAAAACGCTCTAAGTACATTTTAAAACGAAACTTACAGTTTTCTTTAAATTTTTAGTACGTCGACACTAAACGTTTCATGTTTCCGAGCTTCTGAAGAAGTAATGGTCGCCGGGTATATTTTTTTACCAAAATCTATTACTTGTAGAAAGAAAATATACAACATAAGGTATACATTCTGATGGTCCCGACACTTTTGTCTTACTTCAAGTATCCTTTACGCTTCATACAAGTAACTGCATTTAGCAAGAATCATGTACGTTTTTTTGTGAGCCTGTTTTCGTAGGTATTAAAAATAATTCCATTTAGAAGTGAGCTGCTGAATCTATAGTAGTATCTCGTATAATCGCTAAAATCCACAAGTACTCTTAAAAGTAAAGTGACAGTTTATATATTTATATAGGCCAACTAAGAACTAATAATTAGGATTCTTGATAAATGTTCTATTATTAAGTGTAAATGTTATATATTAGAGAGAGAGAGAGAGAGAGAGAGAGAGAGAGAGAGAGAGAGAGAGAGAGAGACTATTATCGATAATAAGGATTACTATCGCATACTATTTCGATGATTATCGAGAATGAATAATGCTACAAATAATTGATATTTATGTACTACCCTAATTAACCCTTTGCACGCGTATAACGTGATTTCTCGTAAGGCTAAAATCTCTGCTAGCGCGTATTACGAGAAATCCCTAATTTACAATAGTTTGTTTATGGAAGTCCTAGTTGTTTGTTTAAAGTTCATTAAAATGTGTGACAATGTTTGTTTGGTGTAAATAGACTCCTCGGCTACGTTTATTGTTTTTGGCCACGTGCTACCGATCCACATTCTGTTGTTTTAGCCACTAGGCGCCATTGCGTGGTCTATGCATGCGCGTATGACGGGTATTCTCGGCAGGACGCAGCGTCTGCCAATTGTCGTATTTTGTGTTGGCATTGTGATTGCTATAGTTGTTTACTGTTTACGTGAGTGACCTTTGTTTGTACTGTGATAATATTTTATTGTTAATGATTTATTGAATAATAATTTTAGTTACTTTAATTTTATATTAAATGGATTTATTGATATCTTGAATTACCTAGTGTAAAAATATAAAAAATTATAAAAATAACTACTTTATAATTTTTTTTGTTGTTCAAATACATCTTTAGGAACTCAGAATGAAATAGAACTTTGAACATTTCGCAAAAAAGTTTTTTTTACCTAATAGCACGTAATTTGTTACTTGCCCTTTATATGTCCCGCGTGCAAAGGGTTAATATAATACAATTAGGGTAGACATCTTTCGTATAGAGAAGGATTGTGACAGAATAGTTTAAATGGGTAGTAACTAAACCATCTTACAAAGATGTTACAAACACGAGATAAGCAGAAATATAGATATAATGAAAAAGGAACAAAACTATCGCACAGTTTTAGATCACATCAGTAGACTCACTTGATTGGTTCATGTGTTTTGTTCATTTATCCTCCAACGTCCATTACCTTTCCTGATTTGAGGTACTGAAGTAGTTGGCCTCTTAATTTTATGGTGGTTCTCCAAAAGGAATAAGTGACTTGTTTCCTTCGTTGCACCCATATTATCCAGATAAACGTTTACTGAATCCTATTTGAGATTCCGGATTTGCCCCTTTATCTTACTTTTGTTATTTAAAATAGTTCTGGGAAAGTTTACTCAGTGCCAAAGTGCAAAACTTCGAACACTAAGATACTCAGTTCGAATCCTTATAATTTAATTATTGAATAAATATTTGAAAAAACTGTATTAACATTAATTGTCGTCCACTATAGGTTAAAATAAATGTATTTGAACGTGATTGAATGAGTAAAAATGTATTTTATTAGCGATTGAAAATTTGTACAAGATATATATTAAGAGAGTGTGAGCTAATAGAAGGAATTGAAAAAAGAAAATGTTAAAGAAATTAAATAACATAGGAGATCTTTTAAAATATATTTACCTACTTTTAAAAAGTTACCTCGAAAATAGCTTTATTTTTCGCATAGCTACAAGTACCCTTTACCCCCAAGAACTTAAGCAAGGGGTTAAATATTTAATTGTGTTTTAAAGTTGTTGAAAATAGTTACTGTTTATAAGTTGTGTACTTTTTTTTTAAATAATTTTGTCCATCTTCAATAATTATTTCCATCATCACATAATTTGAATCATTTGTATGAAATAGACTGGGTGCGTAGACACCTCTTTTTATTCCAGTTAGTTGCAAATCTACTTCATGAAAGCGAACCTGTCTACTCGACGTCATACTTTTTCCCATCGTAACATATACTACACTATCATTAAGTAGTTTTTTTACCTAATTTTATCTACACTTTTTTTATGATTCTTAAAAAGATTATACTGACTACATACTTCTTAACGACTCTTATAACAAGTAGATCTTCTTCAGAGAGACGACCCTGTGTACGAGATACCATGATCATCTCTATATACTCAACGAGGATGTTGTACCATCCTATTTTGATCCTACTCACTACTCTTGGTCGTCCTTCGTAGGGGATAACAGTTGTACCGGCTAATCACCTAACAAGTAAAATAAGGCTATAGTAGCCTATATTCCAAATATAAGACTTATGCAAAACTCCCAAATTAATCATTTATTTACTCAGGTGCGTTTCAATGGAATAGTCATTATCATCAGAGAGTGTTGCTTACTACAATCTCTATTTTACAACTTGTAAGTTACAACAGGTGTAAGTTAGAGTTTAAAGTAACAACATTAACTGATGATGATGATGATGATGACTTTGTCATTGAAAAGCGTCTGAGTTAATAAATGATTCATCAGTGAGTTTTGTGTATGTCTTTTATTTGTAATAAAATAAACTCACAAGCTAAGCTCAAAGAATAGTTGTATAGGCTATAGTATGTTTGTTCTCTACCTGTTACTCGCACTATACATTGTAAAACTTGGTTATTTAGTTCGAGTACACATACCTACAAAAAATTTTGTTGAAAGTATAAACAGGTTGCCCACAAGTCATAAAACAGCTGATGTAATAAAATAGTCAAATTTTACAAGTAATGTAGTGAAAAACAAGTAATTTATATATTTTTTTAAATCAATTCCTACTCAAGTCAACAAAGGCAAATTTTATTTTAGTTTCTTTTTATTTTATAATTACAAATAATATAAATATGTCTATACAAATGTGTGAATAACAATATTAATTTGCAAAACAGAAAGCGAATTTCCCTGCAATTTTCTATTTTCTTTCGCTTTTTTCGAATCTTGCATTGTGTTGTAGTTTGTTTTTTCGCTTTCCTTTCGCATTGCCCGTTTGTGAAGCAAACGAAGCTTATGCGTTTGTGAAGCTTCGATACGTAAATCAAGTTTCTTTGATTATTTTATTCTTTTCATTCATTTTTAACCCAAGAGCATTATTTATGATATTGTTTGGTAACCATCGCAACAATTAAAGTTTTTCCAATGGAGATTTCAATGGACAACCAGATGCAAAACAAAAATTCATATACATGTTTGAGACGTACACTTCTAGTTATGGGAATGTTTACTCAGTGCCAAAGCGCAAGAATTCGAACACGAAGACACTCAGTTCTAATCCGACTTAGACCCCCAAATGTTTATAATTAAACTATTGAATAAATATTTGAAAAAAAAACTGTATTACCATCAATTGTCATCCACTATAGGTTAAAAGAGATGTATTTGAACTTGATTAGATGAATAAAAACGTATTTTATTAACGATTGAAAATTTGTTCAAGATATATATCAGGAGAGTGTGAGCTAATAAAAGGAATTGAAAAAAGAAAATATTAAAGAAATTAAGCATTATAGAACACCTTTTGGAACATATATACCGGCTTTTAAAAAGGTACCTTTAAAATAAGTTTATCTTTCCCAAGGCTACAAATACCCTTTACGCTAAGAACTTAAGCTCTCTGTAGACATGAAGGAGCAAAATAATTAATTGTGTTTTAAAGTTGTTTTCTGACATGCGTTTCCACCCTTGTTTGTCTTTCCAACCCCCTTGTGTACAGTTACTGCTGTGTTTAAACTTTAAACTACACCTACGTCGTAAAGGGTGGGTTCTTCTTTAATTGAGCCTTCAATTACGGTGGGATAATTGCAGGGTCATCAAAATAATTATACCCTAAATTGAAGCTGCAGACGAGTGGGGGATTTTCGGAGAGAAATTTCGAGTTCCGCGCGCTAAATGTCTGTCAGTCACTGGAACGTGTTGTCTGTGTAGTTAAATTTGTATTTAACTGGATTTAAATAGTCTTGGAGAGTGTAAGAATTTGTCCTTGTGCCCTAATAGTGGAACAGATAAAAACAGGAAAGAGATAACACCGTCTGTTTAGACTGGCTTTAATTCAACTAATACAGTAAATTGAAAATTAATTATTAAATTCAATTAAAATACAGTATTGCTTACTACTCAACGTAATTTATTGCTGATTCAGTAAAGTTTATAAACATATTAGTAGTATCGACTTTAATAATAATATAATACTTATAATTATTATATATTTTATAAAATAACTTCATTGAAGTGAACCTATTTTTATCTAAATTTGACGTGGGATAAATAAAAACCACCAAATGCAGAAAATAAACCATTTCAGAAAAGTAATAAAATAGAAACACTTAAGTAATAAAATATAATAAAATCTGCCGGTGGGAAATATAAATAATACAGTATCTGGAAAAAATAGAATGAATGAAATTTCCATACAGATATTACAAAATAAAAGTATTTCATTCACTAAAATTTCGTCAGCATAACCATTTCATAGGTAGTTTATTAGAGACTTCAAATACGCTAGAAAATGTAATTCAATTACCTGGAGCGATGCCAATGTTCAAAGTAATTTTCTATCAACTTCAATGCCCAAGGATAGTTTACATGTTAAACACGTAGGTAATGAATCATCAGTGTATGGCTTAATAGAACAACAAACTGAAATTAATAACGTAAACGTGAGGTAAATCGAGCTAAATAAAACAGAAATAGAAACCTGGAAATAGAAATATAGCTACTGAAAAGTGAGGATGAAAATAAATTCAATCAATAAACCTAATAATACAGATCTTAGTAAAAAAACTTAGTATCAATATATTCGAAGAGGAGGCTAAATTTATTAGCGAGTCAGTCTGGCTCGCACGTGGTTATAAAACGATAAAATCTACTAAAACTCCTAAAATAGCAACAAGAGGAGCTAAGAACAGTACAAAACTGAACAAAACAGCAAAAACAACAAATCCACTACCAGTAGTGGTAAACGAAGTAAAACAATACAAGGAAAAACACTATTTAAACACAAATAAAATAAACTACCGAGAGGGATTCTTCAACTATCGGGTAAAAATAATTGTAGGTGTACCAGAGTAGTAGAGGAAAGTAGTAGTAGAAATAGCTGAAGAGAAGAAATTGCAATAGCCCTGCCTACAAAGATAAACAAAATCAATTAAAAAGATGCAGACAAAAATATGTATTTGTCATTCAATAAAGGAGAGATAGTTCAAGCATTATCCCACACGATTTTAAAATCACAGCATCTTAATTAAAACAAAAAGGTAACAGAAGACTTGACAGACCTACCAATGTTTATATTTGAATTATTAAACATTGAAATTCCATAAATCATTATAATTTATACTCAAAACATTAAAAAAAATATGCAATATAAAATATTTGTATCATCTGAAAGTGAGAATAGTCCCAATAGTAGTAAAATGAGTGATTCCAAAATGTAAGAAGATTTTATGAGAGGGATACGTCATCTTAGGCACAGGGTAAAAAGTTGAAAGAGGTACCTGAATGTGCTAATTGCACAGAACATCACCCTGAAGACTAGAGAGGATGTACAAATTAATAAGGGCTACAAAACCACGAGAGAGTAATTATTTACCAAAACCTCTACAACGTCGGAATTTTATATCAAATAGAGTAAGAGAATGCGTCTATAGTCAAATGGTTAGGAATAACAAACCGTCTCAAGTCGAGACCAAATAATCCTAGAATTATTTATTTTATTTTGTTTTTAGGTATATACATAAAAATTAAGTTCAGAAATGATTATGTTATTTAAGATGGATAAAACTGTCTTAAATAACAAAAGTCAAGAATAAAAAACCAAATCCGAAAGCACAAATAGGATTCTGTGAACGTATATCGGATGCAATGAGAGAAACAAATTAATCTTTTTGAAGAGCCATCATAAAATCAAGAAGCTAATTACTTCAGTACCTCCAATCAGAAAATATTTTCCGCGTTTGATAAGAAATGATGAACATAATATTTGCGCTCTTACTCGCAGAACACTTAGAAATATCCCAGCCAAAGGTAATGATTTTAGGGAAATGTCAATATATTATCAGAAGTAATTTTAATGGTAGCTACAAAAGATATAGATCAAGACATTCGGATATATTTTAATCATATAAAAGCCCAGTAATTGAGCTTAAAACCGGACAAATCCTAAAAAGCTTTCAGGAAAATCGTCTAATGATCTCAAGCCATACTTTCTCCAAATAATTCCAAGTAATCTCCAAAAAAAGCCCTCACTGAAAATTCTAAATCCAGTCATAGAGTAAACTATAGAAGGCCTTAGAATGTAAGCAGGTTTTCACTGATTTATTTCCAGAGGTGCCCTAAGGGTTATCTTTGATAGGGTGTAACCTGATTCAAAAATTAAATAAAATGCTGTCGAATATATACATTTCATTAATTACATCATGTATAGCATGCAGGAGCATGCAGGATCATCCCTGTCAAACAGGAAGGGGGATATTCCAAAATGAAGGAAATATAAGCACGAGTGGTCCAAGGTGATGCACAGCCCTCAGTACACAACCTGCTTTACATCTGTGATATTAGAACCACATAAGGTTTGATCATGATAATAAATTATTACCAACTGGCAAAGACATATTTACAAACAATCTCCTAACACGGGCTGATAATGGAAAATCAAACTGAGTGACGAGGTCAATTCTGATTAACTTGAAAAATAAGAGATTAGAAGATGCTATCCATAAATAGACTATATATATATATATATATATATATATCGCAGTATGTTTTCTTGTGTATTAATAAAGAACAAAAGTCTAAATACAAATACAAGAATTATAATTGAATTTACAATTCAAAGCTTTTCGTTGGCTAACAGTAACAACATCATCATCAATATTAAACAATTCTGTATTAAATAATTCTTGTATTTGTATTTAGACTTTTGTTCTTTATATGTATATATATATATATTATAATATTTTAAATAATAAACCCAATATCCACAAATTAACTTTATTTATTCACCTGATGTACATTTCAGTTACAAGGTAACCATCTTCAGAAGTACTGAACAAAAAATTAATTTAATTTAAAACGTAGATATATAAAACATATATAGCAAACAAATATTGAGGTTATGCTATATATGTTATATATATATATATATATATATATATATATATATATATATATATATATTTAAATTAAATTAATTTTTTGTTCAGTACTTCTGAAGATGGTTACCTTGTAACCGAAATGTACATCAGGTGAATAAATAAAGTTAATTTGTGGTTATTGGGTTTATTATTTAAAATATTATAACATAGGCCACAGTTGCTCGAGAAAATCATTATACATATATATATTGTTTGCGAGAGTGTGTATGTGTGTGTGTGTGTGTGTGTGTGTGTGTGTGTGTGTGTGTGTGTGTATGTGTGAGTGTGTGTGTGTGTGTGTGTGTGTGTATGTGTGAGTGTGTGTGTGTGTGTGTGTATGTGTGTGTGTGTGTGTGTGTGTGTGTGTGTGTGTGTGTGTGTGTGTGTGTGTGTGTGTGTGTGTGTGTGTGTGTGTGTGTGTGTGTGTGTGTGTGTGTGTGTTGTGTGTGTGTGTGTGTGTGTATGTGTGTGTGTGTGTGTGTGTGTGTGTGTGTGTATGTGTGAGTGTGTGTGTGTATGTGTGTGTGTGTGTGTGTGTGTGTGTGTGTGTGTGTGTGTGTGTGTGTGTGTGTGTGTGTGTGTGTGTGTGTGTGTGTGTGTGTGTGTGTGTGTGTGAGTGTGTGTGTGTGTGTGTATGTGTGTGTGTGTGTGTGTGTGTGTGTGTGTGTGTGTGTGTGTGTATGTGTGTGTGTATGTGTGTGTGTGTGTGTGTGTGTGTGTGTGTGTGTGTGTGTGTGTGTATGTGTGTGTGTGTGTGTGTGTGTGTGTGTGTGTGTGTGTGTGTGTGTGTATGTGTGTGTGTGTGTGTGTGTGTGTGTGTATGTGTGTGTGTGTGTGTGTGTGTGTGTGTGTGTGTGTGTGTGTGTGTGTGTGTGTGTGTGTGTGTGTGTGTGTGTGTGTATGTGTGTGTGTGTGTGTGTGTGTGTGTGTGTGTGTGTGTGTGTGTGTGTGTGTGTGTGTGTGTGTGTGTGTGTGTGTGTGTGTGTGTATGTGTGTGTGTGTGTGTGTGTGTGTGTGTGTGTGTGTGTGTGAGTGTGTGTTTTGACATAAAATAGGCCTCAAATAGTCAATTGACTAATTAGAATAGAAAATACTGTAAGAAATCACAAATGTCTGTCGCAAATATTTAATACCCACATTCTCGAATGTAAGAATAAGAAAAATGAAACAAATATTACAACAAAAACTACCGAAAGGGTTTAATTAATTACGTTGTACGCAATGAAAGGTTTTTAATCAGATTCCAAAATATATGAATTAAAAGCTATTTAAAAATGTCATTAGGTAAATGATTTTCAAAATAATCATTTAAATAAACATTTTCGTATTACTAAATAAAAAAAGGAACTGAACATCAACAAAAATTATGTAAAATTGTTTAATTAAATGAGAAATTGTATTCTATTACAGTAATCTAAATTTTCAGTTACAAGAATTTAAATTAAACTGCGCTACAAAATCTGTCCTTAAATCGCCTAAAAGATTACAAAATATAGTCGGTAGAGGTCACTAGTAATTAGTCCACTATTGTACATTGTAATCCCTGTTTTATTACGTAAAGTTGTACCTTTCCGATAGTTTAACCGAAAAATACAAATAAAAACTAATTGAAAATATAACAGATGCTTATTTAATAACTAAGAAAAAGCTATATTCCATACAATCGTTAGAAACAACGGCATATATAATGCAGCGTATTCTCATAAAAAACTTTACATTTTAATTTAAACTTTGATCACCCCCTTTTTCGAAGGGGATTGTGCCCTCTTTAATTTGACGAGGGTAATTTTAGACGCTGTTAAAATAAATACACCCTAAACAAGAGCTGCTAACGGGTTAAGTTAATAGTGTCTGGGCGAGATGATCATCCGCTCAACCCATTATGTGTTTTCTAAACGTTCATCAGCAAGGGAAATAAAGACCCAAGCACAAAGCACATATTATTCTTACCTACGGTGCTTAGAGACTCAGTAATTTCTTAAATGTCTTTAGCAGTGAGTTTTACATTTTATAGCAAAGCATTATTCTATGCATATATTTTTCCTATGCGGTTCTACTGATTTATTTAACAGATTCTACTGAGTTTCTACCAGATACTGATTTATCCACAGTATATTCTATTGGGTATCTATCAGATACTTCATTAACCACGGTAGATTCTACTTGGTATCTATCAGATACTTCATTAACCACGGTAGATTGTACTTGGTATCTATCAGATACTTCATTAACCACAGTAGATTCTACTTGGTATCTATCAGATACTTCATTAACCACGGTAGATTGTACTTGGTATCTATTAGATACTTCATTAACCACAGTAGATTCTACTGGGTATCTATCTGATCCTGCTTGTTCACCTTAGGTTCCACTGAGTTTCCTTCGGATACACTTATCAACTGATGACCATTCTTCAAATAATATATTTTTTTTCTTCCTTAATTTAAATCAGTATTTATTCTTACTTAATTACATCACTGTTATATTTTGAAAATATAATTCTAATATAATAATGTTACTAATAATACTAACTATTAGTATATAGGAAAAGTTTACTTTTGTAATTTTTTTAATATATTGTTATTTGGCGTTTATATATAAAGAAAGATTTATCAAAATCATCAACATTTGTTTCAGAAATAATATTCGACTATGGGCTTACATTTTATGAGTTCATAATGGGTCCGATCCTAAAAGGGAAATAAGACAATATTGTTAAATCCCATCTTTCTATAGCAGCCTAAAAGGAAAGTAAGAAAATTTAGTTAGATCTCATGCCTCTACTACAGCCTAAATGTTAAGTACATAAATGTAGTTAGATCCCATCTTTACCTTCAACGAGAATTAAGTAAATATAGCTGGGATGAAATTTTATACTTCAGACTAAAAATTATATAAGAAAATGTAGTTTGACTCCATACTTCTACTAAAGATTATAAGAAAAGTAAGACAATGCAGTTGGGCTCCATCCTTGCACTACAGCCGAAGAGCGAAGTAAGAAAATGTAATTTGATTCGATCTTTCAACTAAAGCCTAAAAGTGAAGTAAGAAAATGTAGTTTGATTCCGTCCATCTACTAAAGCCTAAAAATGAAGTAAGACAATGTAGTTTGATTACATCCTTCTACTACAGCATAAAAGGGAAGTAAGAAAATGTAGTTTGATTCCATCCTTCTACTACAGGCTAAAAGGAAGTAAGAAAATGTAGTTTAATTCCATCCTTCTACTACAGCCTAAAAGTGAAGTAAGAAAATCTAGTTTAATTCCATCCTTCTACTACAGGCTAAAAGGGAAGTAAGAAAATGTAGTTTGATTCCATCCTTCTGCTACAGCCTAAAAGGGAAGTAAGAAAATGTAGTTTGATTCCATCCTTCTACTACAGCCTAAAAGGGAAGTAAGAAAATCTAGTTAAATTCCATCCTTCTACTACAGCCTAAAAGGGAAGTAAGAAAATGTAGTTTGATTCCATCCTTCTACTACAGCCTAAAAGTGAAGTAAGAAAATGTAGTTTAATTCCATCCTTCTACTACAGCCTAAAAGTGAAGTAAGAAAATCTAGTTTAATTCCATCCTTCTACTACAGTCTAAAAGGGAAGTAAGAAAATCTAGTTTAATTCCATTTTTCTACTACAGCCTAAAAGGGAAGTAAGAAAATCTAGTTTAATTCCATCTTCTACTACAGCCTAAAAGTGAAGTAAGAAAATGTAGTTTGATTCCATCCTTCTACTACAGCCTAAAAGGGAAGTAAGAAAATGTAGTTTGATTCCATCCTTCTACTACAGCCTAAAAGGGAAGTAAGAAAATGTAGTTTGATTACATCCTTCTACTACAGCCTAAAAGGGGAGTAAGAAAATGTACTTTGATTACATCCTTCTACTACAGCCTAAAAGGGAAGTAAGAAAATGTAGTTTGATTACATCCTTCTACTACAGGCTAAAAGGGAAGTAAGAAAATGTAGTTTGATTACATCCTTCTACTTCAGCCTAAAAGGGAAGTAAGACCACATAGCTCCATCCCAACGTTATACTACTGCATTTCTAATCAGTAATTTTATTTTTTTGGTATTGCAGTCAGCAAGTTAACCGTAAAATTCAGTGAAAAACATTTCTACATTAACCTAAACTAACTTATTTTGTTAATCTATTACAAAAATCGGACCCTTTGCGTTTTCTTAAAAGTATTTTGAAATACTGTAAATTTTTAATATTAAATAAATCCGAAAAAACAATATTCGAAGAATTGCGTGTTTCACTTTTTACATGTATCTGTTCAAAACGTTACACCTCACTGGTTAAATCAGCTTGCCATGTGTTGCCATAGGTAGGGGTGTGCTATACGAACGACTGACTCGACATATATCACAAGGGTAAATTCATCAAAACCGTTGTAAATCAATTCATCACAGCGTGTACTCAAACGGCCATTACATTTTACTATGGCCATAACATTTGATTACACATATTTTATGTATGATATCACTTTGGGAGATACAACGCGGGGCGCTAGGCATTGAGATGACGGCCGTTTTACGACGGAGCCGTCTTGTCGTTCCTTAAGAGGGATTTATATATAATCTGTTTTTATCCTAAGAAAATTATTATTTTTGTTTTAAGGTTTGTATTTTTATATTGATTTTCTCAATAGAGAATTATTTATACCCTTTTCAATTCCACTTCTTCTATTCTTATTTTCGGAATCGAAATTCTCGTTTATATAGAGATAATCTCACCTAATTGAATTCTGTTCTCACATTCTTATTTCTCATTTCTCATTTGGCTAAGAAAGTCCGCGTATTTTAATTGTTCAACTATGAGACCGCCTGTTCTCGTTTTACTCATGCAACTCAACAACAACTCCAGTATTTTCGATCACCAGCCATTTAGCGCCGAGGGGGGGCAACGTTTCCAAACTAATTAGGAGATTTAAGTGAAGGTCACTGGAGGCAACACATTATACGAAGGTTATAAGAAAGCTTGTACACATGCTTGTACGACAAATGCACACATAGTCAAAGTGATTATGTCGAAAAGTAACCACATGTGTAATACTTCTCTTATAGAAATAAAATAGTGTTTTATATTCACCTCTTTTTTATTTATGGCTTATCGAAGGACTCAAAATACAAACCACGGACACTGAATTTTCTTTAGAGTTTTATATTTATTTTGAAACATTCCGTTTAAATTATTAAAGCCAGTTTCTTTTAAATATTAAAGTGGGGGAACTTTCACAAACTTACACTTTCACGGGTTTTCTACCTACCTTTTGTTCATATTTGATTAAAATATTTGAAACCTAGTTCACTTCATGTTCGATTTATGGAACTTGTAAACGTCTTAGATCTATTTATATGCAAACCTATTTAGCCATAATTTAATACTAAATGATTACGTAAAATACTTGCAAGGGTTTCACCACCTCCAAAGAGAAGGCGTCCTCCAAAGATAATTTCGGATATTTCAACATTGGAACAATTATAATCCCCCCGTAGTGGTACAATGTTTAAGAGCCACTCCAAAGCGATTTTATTCTCGAAACAATAAGTACAAATCAATACAAAAGCACTATTATACTCCATAAAGGGCTGCGAGTTTTACGAGAGTAATAAATCCGTAAACTCACGGATCATCCCTCTAAACGTAATAAGGGTTGAATTTAAGTTTAAGGGTGCCTAGTAGACGTGTAATGGTCCTGTTGTTTATTTTCTTAATATCCATAACCTTTCGAGCGTTGACGTGAAAACGTTTAAAAGGTTTATTAAATTATTTTTAATACAATAAATAACAGCTCATATATATTTCAAGCTTGTAACTATAACACGTGTTATGTAGCATTGTTTTTAGCTTGTTTGTGACATTGTTTTGTCATAAACAAAACAGTTTTGATGAAAATCACGTTTTATCGTTCAAGACAAATATGCTATATAACGTCCACCTAAAATAACGTTAATAGCAGCTTTTTGTGTTATTTATACACAAAATAATAAACACGAAAAATAAACAATAAAATACAAAAGGAATAATAAAATTAGTTCTAACTTTAATATTGTTTTAATATTCAACTATATGTGTGCTTCGATATCAGGCTATAATCAAAGACAATAGTCAATAATCAATAGTGTGATCAATATACTTGCATTAAGCTACAAAAATATTCTAAACTGGGTTTCCTATGTAACTGCGTTGTAACAACTTTAATTCTGTCGACAATGACATGGCCATCGATATTTTACCTGGATATAATATTGCAAATTCGTTTTATTGTTCTATTGTTGCCTTTGGTTTACTAATAATCGTATTCATTACTTATGTTTATTCATTATAAAATCTTACTACAAAAATATTTTACTTTTAATGATATAAATATGCTAAAATCAAAACTTTAAGGTAACGAATGATATAATATCTGATGTTACAAAGACTGATACTTATTAGTTCATGAGATGATAAAAACAAACTACTATACTACATTACCTATTACCTATTACTATACTATACAGTATTACATAGTATAGTACTCGACTATACTACTTACTGCAATGTATAAGTATAATTAAACCTAATTGATATTAACAAATATTCTTAGATGAATGAAAATTATGTTTTACAAAGCATTATTTCTAGATAACCAACTCTCTCTTTTGGGATATATAAATTATGAACAGAAAGTATACTATACAATTCAAAAAAGAAAAATTCCATAAATATTAATAAAACTGATAAAAGAAATGTTCTTTTAAATCAACATTCAAACATTATTTTTTTACATTATTCTACTCTTTTAATTACAAAAAATATTCCCCTTTCTTGCAATTCTCCTTCTCCCTCTCTTCCCTTCCTTTCTCTCGCGTTTTGTAAAATTTAACTCGCTAAAAGGACCTATAGGCATAAAACTAGTCTGCTCATCAGATCACAAAGCCTCCCAAGGGGCGATGTTTGTGCTGGGGTTAACTTTGATGAGTTTGCTCGGCCATGCAGACTAATAGCAAAACGAATGGCAGGAAAATAACTTAAAATTAACTTTTTATAATAAATATTTCAGTACCTCTAAAAGTTCAAACTCATTTCTAAAACAAAACAAAAAAACAAATTTTAATAGACATGTTTTTATCTCTTTTTAATATTATTATGACTGTACAGGGAGGTTTTATACTTGCTAAGAGCATATGGTCATTGAAACGTTTCATACTTTTTCGTAAAGTTTCTTTCTTTCTGATAATGTATTACCATTGAAATCGTTTATTCCTTCTGGTGATGTAATTGTATAGAAAAATTAAATTATTTCTGATTGTGTAATGCCTTTGAAGTGTTTCAGCTTTCTGTTGCTGAGATGTCATTGAGTCTTTCAATTTCTTCTGGTAATGTAATGCCATTTAAACGTTTCACCTTTTCTAATGATGCAATGTCTTTGAAAAGTCTTAATCTTTTTGCTGATGTAAGTAATGTCAATGAAACTTTTCATTCCTTCTGGTGATGTAATACCATTGATACATTCTTTCTTTCTCATAATGTAATGTTTTTGAAATATTTCGTTGTTCCATATTAAGTAATATCACTCATACGTTCTATTTTTTCTGATGATGCATTGTCTTTGAAAATTCACATTCTTTAAGAATGTAAGTAATGTCATTGAAACTTTTCGTTCCTTCTGGTGATGTAATGTCATTGATACATTTCCTTCTTTCTCATAATGAGAATTCTTTTTTTGAAAAGACAAGGAACGTTCTATTTTTTTTCTGGAAATGAACTGTCTTTTAGGCGTTTCAATATTCTTGATGGTGTAGTGTCATTACATCGTTTCATTTTTCTTATTTTAAAACTTTTCATTCCTTCTCCTGATGTAATGTTACTAAACCATTTCATTCTTTCTGATGATGCAATGCCTATGAAAATTTTATTTTTTTTCTGCTGTTGTAATGGCATTGAAAGTTTTCATTGCTTCTGGAGATTTAATGTAATTGACACCTTTCTGTCTTTCTCATAATACAATGTCTTTGACACGTTTTATTCTTTCTGGAGATAAAATGTCTTTGAAAAGTTTCATCCTTCCCCTCATTATACTTTCTGCTAATGTAAGTAATGCCGTTGAAACCTTTCTTCCTTTCTCCTCATGTAATGTTTCTAAAGCATTTCATTCTTACTGATAATGTAATGCCATTGAAACTTTTCTTTCTTTCTCCTCATGTAATGTTTCTAAAGCATTTCATTCTTACTGATAATTTAATGCCATTGAAACTTTTCTTTCTTCCTCCTCGTGTAATGTTTCTAAAGCATTTCATTCTTACTGATAATGTAATGCCATTGAAACTTTTCTTTCTTTCTCTTCATGTAATGTTTCTAAAGAATTTCATTCCTACTGATGATGTAATGCCATTGAAATTTTTCTTTCTTTCTCTTCATGTAATGTTTCTAAAGAATTTCATTCCTACTGATGATGTAATGCCATTGAAATTTTTCTTTCTTTCTCTTCATGTAATGTTTCTAAAGAATTTCATTCCTACTGATGATGTAATGACATTGAAATTTTTCTTTCTTTCTCCTCATGTAATGTTTCTAAAGAATTTCATTCCTACTGATGATGTAATGCCATTGAAATTTTTCTTTCTTTCTCTTCATGTAATATTATTAAAGCACTTCATCCTTACTGATGATGTTATGTCATTGAAACTTTTCTTTCTTTCTCCTCATGTAATGTTATTAAAGCATTTCATCCTTACTGATGATGTAATGTCATTGAAACTGTTATTTCTTTCTCCTCGTGTAATGTTATTAAAGCATTTCATCCTTACTGATGATGTAATGCCATTGAAACTTTTCTTTCTTTCTCCTCATGTAATGTTATTAAAGCATTTCATCCTTACTGATGATGTAATGTCACTGAAAATGTTATTTCTTTCTCCTCGTGTAATGTTATTAAAGCATTTCATCCTTACTGATGATGTAATGCCATTGAAACTTTTCTTTCTTTCTCCTCGTGTAATGTTATTAAAGCATTTCATCCTTACTGATGATGTAATGTCATTGAAACTGTTATTTCTTTCTCCTCGTGTAATGTTATTAAAGCATTTCATCCTTACTGATGATGTAATGTCATTGAAACTGTTATTTCTTTCTCCTCGTGTAATGTTATTAAAGCATTTCATCCTTACTGATGATGTAATGTCATTGAAACTGTTATTTCTTTCTCCTCGTGTAATGTTATTAAAGCATTTCATCCTTACTGATGATGTAATGTCATTGAAACTGTTATTTCTTTCTCCTCGTGTAATGTTATTAAAGCATTTCATCCTTACTGATGATGTAATGTCATTGAAACTGTTATTTCTTTCTCCTCGTGTAATGTTATTAAAGCATTTCATCCTTACTGATGATGTAATGTCATTGAAACTGTTATTTCTTTCTCCTCGTGTAATGTTATTAAAGCATTTCATCCTTACTGATGATGTAATGTCATTGAAACTGTTATTTCTTTCTCCTCGTGTAATGTTATTAAAGCATTTCATCCTTACTGATGATGTAATGTCATTGAAACTGTTATTTCTTTCTCCTCGTATAATGTTATTAAAGCATTTCATCCTTACTGATGATGTAATGCCATTGAAACTTTTCTTTCTTTCTCCTCGTGTAATGTTATTAAAGCATTTCATCCTTACTGATGATGTAATGTCATTGAAACTTTTCTTTCTTTCTCCTCGTGTAATGTTATTAAAGCATTTCATCCTTACTGATGATGTAATGTCATTGAAACTGTTATTTCTTTCTCCTCGTGTAATGTTATTAAAGCATTTCATCCTTACTGATGATGTAATGCCATTGAAACTTTTCTTTCTTTCTCCTCGTGTAATGTTATTAAAGCATTTCATCCTTACTGATGATGTAATGCCATTGAAACTTTTCTTTCTTTCTCCTCGTGTAATGTTAATAAAGCATTTCATCCTTACTGATGATGTAATGTCATTGAAAATGTTCTTTCTTTCTCCTCATGTAATATTTTTAAAGCATTTCATCCTTACTGATGATGTAATGTCATTGAAAATGTTCTTTCTTTCTCCTCATGTAATATTTTTAAAGCATTTCATCCTTACTGATGATGTAATGTCATTGAAATTTTCTTTCTTTCTCCTCATCTAATGTTATTAAAGCATTTCATCCTTAGTGATGATGCAATGTCATTGAAACTGTTATTTCTTTCTCCTCATGTAATATTATTAAAGCATTTCATCCTTACTGATCATGTAATGTCATTGAAACTTTTCTTTCTTTCTCCTCATGTAATTTTATTAACTCATTTCATTCATTTTGATGATGTAATGTAATTAAAGCATTTCATTCTTACTGATAATGTAATGCCATTGAAACTTTTCATTCTTTCTCCTCATGTAATATTATTAAAGCATTTCATCCTTACTGATGATGTAATGTCATTGAAAATGTTCTTTCTTTCTCCTCATGTAATATTTTTAAAACATTTCATCCTTACTGATAATGTTCTGTCATTAAAACTTTTCTTTCTTTCTCCTCATGTAATATTTTTAAAGCATTTCATCCTTACTGATAATGTTATGTCATTGAAACTTTTCTTTCTTTCTCCTCATGTAATGTTTCTAAAGAATTTCATTCCTACTGATGATGTAATGCCATTGAAATTTTTCTTTCTTTCTCCTCATGTAATGTTTCTAAAGAATTTCATTCCTACTGATGATGTAATGCCATTGAAATTTTTCTTTCTTTCTCTTCATGTAATGTTATTAAAGCATTTCATCCTTACTGATCATGTAATGTCATTGAAACTTTTCTTTCTTTCTCCTCATGTAATTTTATTAACTCATTTCATTCATTTTGATGATGTAATGTAATTAAAGCATTTCATTCTTACTGATAATGTAATGCCATTGAAACTTTTCATTCTTTCTCCTCATGTAATATTATTAAAGCATTTCATCCTTACTGATGATGTAATGTCATTGAAAATGTTCTTTCTTTCTCCTCATGTAATATTTTTAAAACATTTCATCCTTACTGATAATGTTCTGTCATTAAAACTTTTCTTTCTTTCTCCTCATGTAATATTTTTAAAGCATTTCATCCTTACTGATAATGTTATGTCATTGAAACTTTTCTTTCTTTCTCCTCATGTAATGTTTCTAAAGAATTTCATTCCTACTGATGATGTAATGCCATTGAAATTTTTCTTTCTTTCTCCTCATGTAATGTTTCTAAAGAATTTCATTCCTACTGATGATGTAATGCCATTGAAACTTTTCTTTCTTTCTCCTCATGTAATGTTATTAAAGCATTTCATCCTTACTGATGATGTAATGTCATTGAAAATGTTCTTTCTTTCTCCTCATGTAATGTTATTAAAGCATTTCATTCCTTTTCAGGATGTAATGTTATTAAACCATTTCATCCTTACTGATAATGTAATTCCCTTGAAACCTTTCTTTCTTTCTACTCATGTAATGTTTCTAAAGCATTTCATTCTTACTGATAATGTAATGCCATTGAAAATGTTCTTTCTTTCTCCTCATGTAATATTTTTAAAGCATTTCATCCTTACTGATAATGTAATGTCATTGAAACTTTTCTTTCTTTCTCCTCATGTAATGTTATTAAAGCATTTCATTCCTTTTCAGGATGTAATGTTATTAAACCATTTCATCCTTACTGATAATGTAATTCCCTTGAAACTTTTCTTTCTTTCTACTCATGTAATGTTTCTAAAGCATTTCATCCTTACTGATGATGTAATGTCATTGAAAATGTTCTTTCTTTTTCCTCATGTAATGTTATTAAAGCATTTCATCCTTACTGATGATGTAATGTCATTGAAACTTTTCTTTCTTTCTCCTCATGTAATGTTATTAAAGCATTTCATTCCTTTTCAGGATGTAATGTTATTAAACCATTTCATCCTTACTGATAATGTAATTCCCTTGAAACTTTTCTTTCTTTCTACTCATGTAATGTTTCTAAAGCATTTCATCCTTACTGATGATGTAATGTCATTGAAAATGTTCTTTCTTTCTCCTCATGTAATATTTTTAAAGCATTTCATCCTTACTGATAATGTTATGTCATTGAAAATTTTCTTTCTTTCTCCTCATGTAATATTTTTAAAGCATTTCATTCTTACTGATAATGTAATGTCATTGAAACTTTTCTTTCTTTCTCCTCATGTAATGTTATTAAAGCATTTCATTCCTTTTCAGGATGTAATGTTATTAAACAATTTCATCCTTACTGATAATGTAATTCCCTTGAAACTTTTCTTTCTTTCTACTCATGTAATGTTATTAAAGCATTTCATCCTTACTGATGATGTAATGTCATTGAAACTGTTATTTCTTTCTCCTCGTGTAATATTATTAAAGCATTTCATCCTTACTGATCATGTAATGTCATTGAAACTTTTCTTTCTTTCTCCTCGTGTAATGTTATTAACTCATTTCATTCATTTTGATGATGTGATGTAATTAAAGCATTTCATTCCTACTGATGATGTAATGTCATTGAAACTTTTCTTTCTTTCTCCTCATGTAATGTTATTAAAGCATTTCATCCTTACTGATGATGTAATGTCATTGAAACTGTTATTTCTTTCTCCTCGTGTAATATTATTAAAGCATTTCATCCTTACTGATCATGTAATGTCATTGAAACTTTTCTTTCTTTCTCCTCGTGTAATGTTATTAACTCATTTCATTCATTTTGATGATGTGATGTAATTAAAGCATTTCATTCCTACTGATGATGTAATGTCATTGAAACTTTTCTTTCTTTCTCCTCATGTAATGTTATTAAAGCATTTCATCCTTACTGATGATGTAATGTCATTGAAACTGTTATTTCTTTCTCCTCGTGTAATATTATTAAAGCATTTCATCCTTACTGATCATGTAATGTCATTGAAACTTTTCTTTCTTTCTCCTTGTGTAATGTTATTAACTCATTTCATTCATTTTGATGATGTGATGTAATTAAAGCATTTCATTCCTACTGATGATGTAATGTCATTGAAACTTTTCTTTCTTTCTCCTCATGTAATGTTATTAAAGCATTTCATCCTTACTGATGATGTTATGTCATTGAAACTTTTCTTTCTTTCTCCTCATGTAATGTTATTAAAGCATTTCATCCTTACTGATGATGTAATGTCATTGAAACTTTTCTTTCTTTCTCCTCATGTAATGTTATTAAAGCATTTCATCCTTACTGATGATGTAATGTCATTGAAACTGTTATTTCTTTCTCCTCGTGTAATATTATTAAAGCATTTCATCCTTACTGATCATGTAATGTCATTGAAACTTTTCTTTCTTTCTCCTCGTGTAATGTTATTAACTCATTTCATTCATTTTGATGATGTGATGTAATTAAAGCATTTCATTCCTACTGATGATGTAATGTCATTGAAACTTTTCTTTCTTTCTCCTCATGTAATGTTATTAAAGCATTTCATCCTTACTGATGATGTAATGTCATTGAAACTGTTATTTCTTTCTCCTCGTGTAATGTTATTAAAGCATTTCATCCTTACTGATGATGTAATGTCATTGAAACTTTTCTTTCTTTCTCCTCGTGTAATGTTATTAACTCATTTCATTCATTTTGATGATGTGATGTAATTAAAGCATTTCATTCCTACTGATGATGTAATGTCATTGAAACTTTTCTTTCTTTCTCCTCATGTAATGTTATTAAAGCATTTCATCCTTACTGATGATGTAATGTCATTGAAACTGTTATTTCTTTCTCCTCGTGTAATATTATTAAAGCATTTCATCCTTACTGATCATGTAATGTCATTGAAACTTTTCTTTCTTTCTCCTCGTGTAATGTTATTAACTCATTTCATTCATTTTGATGATGTGATGTAATTAAAGCATTTCATTCCTACTGATGATGTAATGTCATTGAAACTTTTCTTTCTTTCTCCTCATGTAATGTTATTAAAGCATTTCATCCTTACTGATGATGTAATGTCATTGAAACTGTTATTTCTTTCTCCTCGTGTAATATTATTAAAGCATTTCATCCTTACTGATCATGTAATGTCATTGAAACTTTTCTTTCTTTCTCCTCATGTAATGTTATTAAAGCATTTCATCCTTACTGATGATGTAATGTCATTGAAACTGTTATTTCTTTCTCCTCGTGTAATATTATTAAAGCATTTCATCCTTACTGATCATGTAATGTCATTGAAACTTTTCTTTCTTTCTCCTCGTGTAATGTTATTAACTCATTTCATTCATTTTGATGATGTGATGTAATTAAAGCATTTCATTCTTACTGATGATGTAATGTCATTGAAACTTTTCTTTCTTTCTCCTCATGTAATGTAATTAAAGCATTTCATCCTTACTGATGATGTAATGTCATTGAAACTTTTCAATCTTCCTGGCTGGGCAGGATTCTAGGCAGTAGATCTGCTTTCAACAATAACGGTGAGAGTAATCCGCTATTTATGGGTTCGTGCTACTCAGACTCAGTATGTAACAGAGATCAGTTCAAATTGGGTTCAGGAAACAAACGTTTTTATGCAATAAGGTAAATTTCAATGCAAATACTGTTACAGAACAGATTTAACTCACGTTTTCTCCTTGAGCTGCTGTTTCTTCTTTCTGAAAACTCGCTTCACCCTGAGCAGCAGGAAAGCCGCTCTGTCTATGGTCAAGGCCGAAGCTGAGGAATCCTTTCGTACTCCGTCACTCATCCTGAGAACAAAAAAAACTGTCAAAAAACTCACTCACGTTTGGCAAAATAGGCAACTATCCATTGGGTAAAATTTATTGAAATATAAATTATAGTTCTAGACTAATAACCAGAAATATACTGTTTTTGTTGCACCAGCTGATCTCAGTTTAAAATCGAATACAATCTGACAAAAACACTTGAAAGTAAAATATATTAAACCACTCATATTGCCTATAATGTGTGAAATATAACGAACAAACATCACAAACCAGCCAAGAAACAACGAAGCCAAGACTGCATGCCATTATTACTCGACAAATTAATTACCTGCTGCGAAGATTATGGCGTCGACCTATTTCTTCTACATATTGTATAAATATGTTCTTTCGACATGGCATACAGTTATATAAAATATGGATCGCAAGGTTTGCGTGTGGGAAACACCTGTCCGCAGGTGGTCCACACTAACTTACCTTTATATGAAGCTTCCTCTTTAGCATTAGCTTAAATACTGCGCGATTCACTAAACCAAATGTACATTAAATAAAAATAAAAACAAATATATCAGTCTGTTTACATTCTAGATTTTTTTTCTCTGTCTGCAGTCACATGCGATACAACGCCAAGCTTCTTTGTCGGTTTTTCCATTTTTCAAGCTACACGTGGTAATTTCATAGAAACTACGAAATTTCTTTTACTACTTCTTTGTTTTAAAAAGAGACTAACACAAATCTTTTATGTATTGGTTTTCTATATCTATGATTGTTAGGATGTGTTTGTACAGTAATAAATAACCAATGGTGATTTAACTTTAACTCGTTTTCCCCTTAATTATCCAGTTTTACAACTCAAATCCCAAAAATGTTCTGCAAATCTTCCTACTTTCGTAGCTCTTCTGGTTACGAGTATATTCCCTTTTCACTCAGTATTGTTTTACTTTACTTAGAACAGTTTTTTAAATTATTAGAAAAATACTGTATAGTTATATTTTACATTATAATTTAGTAATTAATCTTTGTTCTTTTGATTTTGTGCCACCAAGTTTCACACTCCATTTACGTCATTAAAAACAATTATAAAAATAGTGGGTTTGTCAAGTTTCCCGGAAAGAGTAAAGATATATCGTCGTTAACATTTGCCGTAATTTAAACAGAATAGAAAGGAACCCGTATTATTAAACAATGTAGTCATTTCAGCTTAGAAGGATGTGAAGTCCAAACTAGGGATCGAGTGCGAGTAGTAGAAAGTTAAAGAATGTTGTAAGGCAAACTGAAACACAAATTCGCTACTTGTGACAGTAACATTTCTGACCACACTTTGGTTGCGTTGTCGCGACCGCGGTTGGAAGTTTCTTGACAACAATGAAAACTTCAGCGCCTCCAGCTGTAAACTTTAAACAACACTCCATTTTGTAGATGTTTTCACGTAGTTCGTATGAAATAACTTGTAGCGTTTCCCGCAAACTTTGATTGCTAAACGCTGCCTACACAGAAATGTAACATATTGCCGCGTAAAGTACAGTACTAGCCCAAGGTTGACATTAAACCGTCAAATATTTGACTGATTTTTTTGTTAAACAATGGTTTTTACCTTCAAGTATTCGGTGTTTAAAACGGTGCGAAATATTGTATTTGTATGGGTTACAAATTTAAAATTAACGACGAAAATCGAACTCTAAACCATGTAAAGAGTTTTGGAAAATCATATACGTAAACAGAACGTTAAAAAAACTACGTAGAAATACTCAATTTTATCATAACACCTTGCTACTACACATTTTCATTTATCTGATGCAGCTGGTAGACAGTCAGTCCACCCCGGATGAGAGAAAATCTACTTCAGGGATTAACACTGGACACGCGATACCCTATTCCCAGAATCCAGGATTCATATTGTCCATTCCTTATCATACCTAGTTCCAGCTATCTTTCATTGTACATTTTGTTACAAGGAGGTGTAATGGGTTCTTTCTTTATGATTCAAAGAATCGATGATTCATTTCTTTATGATTCAGAGAATCGATGATTCATTTCTTTCTGATTCAGAGAATCGATGGTTCATTTCTTTATGATTCAGAGAATCGATGGTTCATTTCTTTATGATTCAGAGAATCGATGATTCATTTCTTTATGATTCAGGGAAGCGATGTTTCATTTCTTTATGATTCAGAGAATCGATGATTCATTTCTTTATGATTCAGAGAAGCGATGTTTCATTCCTTTATGATTCAGAGAATCGATGAATCATTTCTTTATGATTCAGAGAATCGATGATTCATTTCTTTATGATTCAGAGAATCAATGGTTCATTTCTTTATGATTCAGAGAATCGATGATTCATTTCTTTATGATTCAGAGAATCGATGATTCATTTCTTTATGATTCAGAGAATCTATGATTCATTTCTTTATGATTCAGAGAATCGATGGTTCATTTCTTTATGATTCAGAGAATCGATGATTCATTTCTTTATGATTCAGAGAATCAATGGTTCATTTCTTTATGATTCAGAGAATCGATGATTCATTTCTTTATGATTCAGAGAATCGATGATTCATTTCTTTATGATTCAGAGAAGCGATGTTTCATTTCTTTATGATTCAGAGAATCGATGGTTCATTTCTTTATGATTCAGAGAATCGATGATTCATTTCTTTATGATTCAGAGAATCAATGGTTCATTTCTTTATGATTCAGAGAATCGATGATTCATTTCTTTATGATTCAGAGAATCGATGATTCATTTCTTTATGATTCAGAGAATCGATGATTCATTTCTTTATGATTCAGAGAATCAATGGTTCATTTCTTTATGATTCAGAGAATCGATGATTCATTTCTTTATGATTCAGAGAATCGATGGTTCATTTCTTTATGATTCAGAGAATCGATGATTCATTTCTTTATGATTCAGAGAAGCGATGTTTCATTTCTTTATGATTCAGAGAGTCGATGATTCATTTCTTTATGATTCAGAAAATCGATGGTTCATTTCTTTATGATTCAGAGAATCGATGGTTCATTTCTTTATGATTCAGAGAATCGATGATTCATTTCTTTATGATTCAGAGAAGCGATGTTTCATTTCTTTATGATTCAGAGAATCGATGATTCATTTCTTTATGATTCAGAGAAGCGATGGTTCATTTTTTTATGATTCAGAGAATCGATGATTCATTTCTTTATGATTCAGAGAAACGATGGTTCATTTCTTTATGATTCAGAGAAGCGATGTTTCATTTCTTTATGATTCAGAGAAGCGATGGTTCATTTCTTTATGATTCAGAGAATCGATGATTCATTTCTTTATGATTCAGAGAAGCGATGGTTCATTTTTTTATGATTCAGAGAAACGATGATTCATTTCTTTATGATTCAGAGAAGCGATGATTCATTTCTTTATGATTCAGAGAAGCGATGGTTCATTTTTTTATGATTCAGAGAATCGATGATTCATTTCTTTATGATTCAGAGAAGCGATGGTTCATTTCTTTATGATTCAGAGAATCGATGATTCATTTCTTTATGATTCAGAGAAGCGATGGTTCATTTTTTATGATTCAGAGAATCGATGATTCATTTCTTTATGATTCAGAGAAGCGATGGTTCATTTCTTTATGATTCAGAGAAGCGATGGTTCATTTCTTTATGATTCAGAGAAGCGATGTTTCATTTCTTTATGATTCAGAGAAGCGATGGTTCATTTTTTATGATTCAGAGAATCGATGATTCATTTCTTTATGATTCAGAGAAGCGATGGTTCATTTCTTTATGATTCAGAGAATCGATGATTCATTTCTTTATGATTCAGAGAGGCGATGGTTCATTTTTTTATGATTCAGAGAATCGATGATTCATTTCTTTATGATTCAGAGAAGCGATGGTTCATTTCTTTATGATTCAGAGAAGCGATGTTTCATTTCTTTATGATTCAGAGAAGCGATGGTTCATTTCTTTATGATTCAGAGAATCGATGATTCATTTCTTTATGATTCAGAGAAGCGATGGTTCCTTTTTTTATGATTCAGAGAATCGATGATTCATTTCTTTATGATTCAGAGAAGCGATGGTTCATTTTTTTATGATTCAGAGAATCGATGATTCATTTCTTTATGATTCAGAGAAGCGATGGTTCATTTCTTTATGATTCAGAGAAGCGATGTTTCATTTCTTTATGATTCAGAGGATCGATGATTCATTTCTTTATGATTCAGAGAATCGATGGTTCATTTCTTTATGATTCAGAGAATCGATGATTCATTTCTTTATGATTCAGAGAATCGATGATTCATTTCCTTATGATTCTTGATGACACAGAATCAATCTAATTCATAAACGCTACCCTGGATTTGTGATCTTCCATTTATCCTCCATCTTAAATACTACCTTATTAACAATATTCTCTTATTCTCTACAAGGATAATAGTCTAGCTGATTGTCTTTAAAGTACAAAAACATTACATTTGCAGAATATTTTAGAGGTACCTTTTGATCACCCATCTTGTAAACTGTAGGAACTTAGTCAGATCTATAACTTTCCACTCTAGATTTATGTTTACACCTTTTACTTTATTTTCTATCTGTTTGTCTATTTTAGTATTCCAGCTACTCAAGGGTGGTTGTTGACTTAATATTTCTTCCATATATAATAGTTTACATTAACACCAGCTAAATATAGTTTCATGTGTTAAAAGAAAGAAAATCATACAAATCTTTGTAAATGAAACAATGTTTCGACAATTTCTGCAACAAATCATATTAAAGTAGCACGATAAAAATGGAGTCTTTGTAACAGCTGCAAAAGAAAGCATAAGACATAAAGATCAAACGTTATTTAAAGAACGCGACAGCACTTTGTAATCACTACTTACTCAAAAGATTTGATGTCAGTCGGAAAGGAGTAGTTTTCCCCAACTTTAAGTGATTGATAGACAATTTTCCGAGCTTATCTCGACGCTCAGTTTTGTCTCTTTCCATCTTATTTGTCTCCTTCTGTGCTGAGCTTCTTAACTCAAATAATATGTTCAGCATAAGGGCACTGATCATTTCCTTCTTTTATTTTAAAAACTAGATAACATTCTCAATAATAATTGTCAAAGAAGAGAGCGGAGTAGAAATATATCCAAACCTATATACAAAAACATTTTGTACTTTATGGGGAAGTTTCTTCAATACATTTAATTAGGATCACATGTGAACAAAGGAGATACGATTTAAATAATACATACAATTCAGATAGGAACCCTAAGGCCAGACAGTTGATAGACATATCGTTTTCCCCGGTTGAGGGGACGACTTCAACTAAGTGAGCCTTCCCTCAAGATGTCATACTTTTTTACTCTTCCCATTACCAGGAGAACATTATATTTCCTTACTCCTAACTGTTTCCATTTACCCTTCCTTAGCCATCTTTTTACCAACATGAGGGAGGGTAGAATAGTAGAAACCTCATAGCGACAACGAGAGAAAGTAGATTTACGTAAGGTTTGCGAACAAGCTAAAATGAGCCAAATGTGTAGACTAGCAGGCATTTTAAATCTCTGATTCCTTCAACCTTTCTCAACCTTTGAAGACATAGACTCTAATAGATATAATGGCAAATTGACTTAAACTCCAATAAAAAAATTAATTCTCTATGGTATAAAATGTAGAGCTGGATTATAGCTAAAGTTTTCAAAGAAGCATATAGAAGTAATCTTCTCTATCAGGTTCAGAGGGAGGTCATTGCTTACTCGCCTGTATGTTGGAAGAAGGTAAAGGAAGGGCACTTCGAATAGAGGTAGGTCTGAGGAAACTGATCCAACGTTCCTCTGGATTGTTAAGGGGCACAAGATAATCTATCGGGTTCTCTATCAGGTTCAGAGGGAGGTCATTGCTTACTCGCCTGTATGTTGGAAGAAGGTAAAGGAAGGGCACTTCGAATAGAGGTAGGTCTGAGGAAACTGATCCAACGTTCCTCTGGATTGTTAAGGGGCACAAGATAATCTATCTTATCTGAAGTAGTCCTATTGCATATCAGGTTCAAAGAAAGAGGAATACAAAGTACTAAGACTTTGCCTTCCGCGATTGAAAAAATTAAAAACAAAATTATTTAAAGTTTTATAAAATTAGGCTGTTTATTTAGTTCCTTCTTTAAAACACGTTATTCATAATCTTGTGCGTTTTCAAATCATTTTAAAAACCTAAAATTATTTTTAAACCTTGCGTAGTTAAAACTACAATTACAGCTGGTTGGGTGTTGCAACTTTGTTACGCTTGAATGAGCGAAGCGGATAGTGCTCATTTCAATTGCAAAACTTACACCAAGCATCGAAAGTTTAATTACAATTACACGTTGTTTAACAAATTACTATTGACGTGTTCAGATTACAAATTACATTCAATCAGAATTGTAAATAATTTAGACTTAATTAAAATAAAGGTTGTTTTAAAAGTCAGAACGGTTGTTTGTGTCGGTTTCATTACAAAAGCATTGAATATTTAAAACCAGCTGTTTTGCTGGCATCATGTGACGCAATCATGTCCCTATGGCATTAAATTACTTGAAACACTATTTACATGTTAATAAAGTACCGTATAAGAAAAACAGTATTTAATCCTTTTTGTTTTAATTGTAATGGTATCACAAAGACAAATTTTGTAAATTAGGAATAAACTTGAAACTTGATTTACGAAAGCATTTTGCATTGATGATGGACAAATCTTAACTAATTACTCTAAACTTATGTACAGTATTTTTTAAAGAAATTTTTGGTGTTTTTGGAAACTTTTGACTCAAAGAATAAATCAAAATTATAAAATTCAACTTCTTATAGCAACGCGTAAAAATCTATGTAGGTATGACGTCATAACTTAGGAATTGATAATAAAGTGTATTGTAATCCGGAGATGAACGGATTTTCTGCTAGAGATTAGGAATGCAAAACATGGCGGTTCTCGTAACAGCTGATTTCATCCTAACTTAGAGATTGTTTGCAGGTTATGTTTTAATTATTTTCAAATGGAATGTCTAATAAATTCATAAACAATAAACATTTGATTAATTTATTTTAAAATGTACAAACAGCTGTTTTTTTCTCGTATACTGCTACTCTATGTACTGGTTATTAATTGAATTTGAAAATGTATGTATATTCATTAAAAAAATAACAATCAACAATTTATTTCTCAAACTTCTTCTAATGACAAAGTCGTCATCATCAGTGAAAATACCTAATACTACACTAAACTATAATTCTTGCTTCATTCACTAACATGATAATATAATTAATTAATAAACAAAAACAATGCTTGATACTAGTATTTACAAGGGGTTAAATAATTATAGTTCTACTACTGCGCCCTCTATTGGTATTATCGATTATTTTATTACTTACATCATTTGATTTTTATAAAAATTTAATTTGTAAATACAAATATTGATCCAGTAACTTTACAGATAAAAAACAAAGTGAAAATTGCATTGTCATCCAGTGCTTATTTGTAAGTACAATTTTACGTTTGTAGGTCCTCAGTTATTTTCAATCCCTTTAAACAAAGTTTGAATAAACAAGCTTACATACAAGAAACGAAATGAATATCGCATAATATCCAGTTCTGACATGACGTAACTGGAGTTTCAATGTTTCAATTGTTGCTTATCAGTTAAATTTAAGCTGTGTAAACAAATATTGTTTAAATAATTTTACTGACAAAAAACCGAGTAAATATTGCATCCATCTTGACTTATGCTTAAAATTTCAAGTTTCTATATCATCGGCCAATTTTGATTTCTTTAAACAAGTTTTGTTCAAATGAACATACAGGCAAAAATGTAAATATTGCATTGCCCTCCAGTTCTGGCCAATGTTTAAATTTGAAGTCTCTAAGTCATCCCGAAGTTAGTTTAAACTTGATATCAAAATTCCACCTGGACAGACAGATATAACGAGAACCGAACTAATAAAAACGTGGTAAAATGAAATTATTTAGAGTTCCACTTCTGCTGCTAGTCCCTCAAACTATAAGGTTTTTCTAGTTAAATTTTATAACAATTTTAATTCTTTCTGATCAAGCAAGAGGTATTTTAGTCAATTTGCATTGTCTGTATCATAAGTTATTAAATTGTCTGTGATAAGTAACAAGATGCCTTTAGTACAATTAAGTGATACAATAAATACAATTCATTTTGTCTGTTTCTTTCAAATACCTAAACTATGATTAAATATAAAGCACAGTAACTAGAAAATAAAACAATTATTTTCTAACTTCTAACGAAACTTCTTCAAGATTCATTTACGATTAAATTTCAACAAAACTGGATAATAAATAAATACAGTTTGAAAAACAATCGTTTGATACTACATTTTCGTAATCCCAATTACATTAATTTAATTAATGTTAACACTGAAATATCGCTGAATAAATCCATGTAAAAACAAATATAATATACTATTATAATTATATGCATTCAAATACCGCCAATGAATCATCGACGTTTCACTCGTCCTATTAATTAACTACAGGCGAAGAATTGCATGGAAATAATTATGATGGTAACTTGATTTCATGTTTTTATATTCAATTATTCTGTGATAGTTTGTTTGTAAATTCATTTAAATTAATGTAAGGTTACTATAAAACAACTGTGGCGTAATGTTTAACAAAAATAAATGTAACCTCTATACCAAAAATGACTTTTTTCTTTTATTTAAAACCTTATGTAAATTTCGATTGCATATCAATCATCCTCAGAGGTAATTTACAGAAAAAATAATGTATTTTGTATTTTTATGTCAAGGTTACGGATTTTGAAAATTTTATTTTAGTCTTATTTTTATTAGTAACTTTATAAGATCTAATTTAATTCTGTTAAAAGTTTGTAATAACAGAATTTTAACTTCAGAAGAGAATTTTGGATTATGATCGAGACATAGAAAATGGTTTAAAATTCTAATTTTCCCAACGTTTAGTTGTTACAGTTTTAAACATTTAATTAGCACTATTGTGAATTTTAGCTAGTTGATTTATATTAGCAGAGATTTATATTCGTTTTATTTTTGGTATAGATCTTCGCCCATCTTAGCTTTGTATCACTGATGGTTCATTTCACACAAAACACTTTCGCTAAACTTCTTCAGCTTACCATTGATGGACTGTTATTGTAGACTACATACTGCTTCAGCTTACCATTGATGGACTGTTATTGTAGGCTACAGACTGCTTCTGCTTACCATTGATGGACTGTTATTGTAGGCTACAGACGGCTTCTGCTTACCATTGATGGACTGTTATTGTAGGCTACAGACTGCTTCTGCTTACCATTGATGGACTGTTATTGTAGGCTACAGACTGTTTCAGCTTACCATTGACGGACTGTTACTGTAGGCTACAGACTGCTTCAGCTTACCATTGATGGACTGTTATTGTAGACTACAGACTGCTTCAGCTTACCATTGATGGACTGTTATTGTAGGCTACAGACTGCTTCTGCTTACCATTGATGGACTGTAATTGTAGGCTACAGACGGCTTCTGCTTACCATTGATGGACTGTTATTGTAGGCTACAGACTGCTTCAGCTTACCATTGATGGACTGTTATTGTAGGCTACAGACTGCTTCTGCTTACCATTGATGGACTGTTATTGTAGGCTACAGACTGTTTCAGCTTACCATTGACGGACTGTTACTGTAGGCTACAGACTGCTTCAGCTTACCATTGATGGACTGTTATTGTAGACTACAGACTGCTTCAGCTTACCATTGATGGACTGTTATTGTAGGCTACAGACTGCTTCTGCTTACCATTGATGGACTGTTATTGTAGGCTACAGACTGCTTCTGCTTACCATTGATGGACTGTTATTGTAGGCTACAGACTGCTTCTGCTTACCATTGATGGACTGATATTGTAGGCTACAGACTGCTTCTGCTTACCATTGATGGACTGTTATTGTAGGCTACAGACTGCTTCTGCTTACCATTGATGGACTGTTATTGTAGGCTACAGACTGCTTCTGCTTACCATTGATGGGCTGTTATTGTAGGCTACAAACTGCTTCTGCTTATGATACTTAGAGAATTTTAAAACTGGGATTATTGGATACAAACCGAAATGACCGCTTGAAAATTTTAAAACAGCTACAGTAAATAAATTCTCAGTAAAAGAATTATTTATTATTATTTTAATAATAGTCTTTTTCGTCAATGCTTCACGTAATCAATTCACCATGGTACAATCATTAACAGAGTATATTTCTATCATAATGCAACAATTTTATTTAAATTTTTTTTAATAATATTATTATTTAATATGTATTCCCTTTGCACTTGTTCTCCTCTTTATATAGTCTCAGTATATGTTTCAGATTAAAATATTTACTTGGTATGTGAATGTTTAACTACTATAAAAGTATTTCGAACAAGCTGCTACTAAACCTAACCTAAACAGAAGTAAAACTCAAATACTACATCTAAAAAATTTTCAATTGCGAAAATTTAATGGCATCGTTAAAGTGAATAGGTTCATTTAAAAAATTCTTTTCTTTATCTCACTTTTGTTACCCGTTCACTATATTCCAGTTACCTCTGTAGCTAAATTGCCTATACGGCGCCGTATTTTGTCCTTTTGAACCTTCAGAGTATGTATAAAATATTCAAGGCATTGTTTATACATATTCGGCTACGTTTCCCTTTATAGCGTACAAACATTGATTTTCTGATAATAAATACTCACAACATAAAGGTTTATAATACAAAAATATCTAGTTAAAATTATTGTATAACTTTAAATATACAATACAGCAATACAAATTCAATTTAGTCAAATGTTAAACATTAGTTTTTCACGTAACTTTTAATTGAAATGAAATAAATCGCAGTAATCGTGACTACTTTCAATTAAATTACTCAGTTAAATTATTAAATGTTAACAATTGATTAATAGCAATTATTAAATGTTAGTCTACATCACTATGTATTCGGAATATTAATATATAGTTTGTTAAAAATGGGCATATTTTTCAAAAGAATGTTTTATGTTTTTTTTAATTTGTTTTTTTTTATTTATAGAAAAATGTATAAAACGTGTAACAAAGTTATCAATATCACTCTCTTCATGTACTTAAAATTTCCTTGATAGGTTTAAAAATACAACTAGATTTCGTTTTACAAACAAGTATTAGGTTTTTTTCACAGCTAGAAATTTAAATTAATAATTAAATGTTTTATAATGCCACTGTTGTTCCTAATAAAAATGGAAGGAAATAAAATGTTATTACAAAAGTATTGTGACTGGAAGCTATCTTCAGAGTTTAACCAAACGTTGTCTTTGTCTCGCCAACCGCCCCTGCCTTCTATTACAGTACTCTCTAATTTAACCTCTAAACTACCCCTAAGTCAGAGTGAGGGCTCTTGATCAACAAGGCCTTTAATCACGGGTAATTGTAGACGCTGACATATTAACTATGCGCAAAGTCGTTCTGCTAAACAGACCAGGTTAGTGGTGAGAAGTCGTGATTCAGCCAACACAGCAGTCTGTAAGTTTACTCGCTTCGGTCGGTTTTAATTAGTTTTCAATTTGGATGCCGTGCAGTGACGAATAACGGGCGTTTCTCCAATTAGGCTTGGCTTTACTGGTGTTTAATTTACGAACTGAAATTACGAAACCGCGTGTAATCTGGAATAGTTTTATAACTATGCTGATCGTGTTGAAATTGCTTAGCTGGACTAAAAACATACATTTATAACTAAATGTATAACTGCACAAGAGCCTACAATTATCTTGGTAAAAATACACAAAATAAAACAAATACAATAACAACGTCAGGAGGACAACTAAAACTTTTGAGAGTGCAATTTCGCATTAATGTAGGCCTACTTATTTTAGTTTAATGTAATTTTAGTCTAATTTAAGTGTAATAATTTTGTTATAGTTACCTAAGCATTATTCTTATTTCAACACTTAGTATTGCTCTTTTTGTTTATTGTATAATAAATTAACCTTATTTAATATCTACATTACTCATGTTTCATTATATAACGAGAATTACAATAAAAATATTAAAAAGAACCCCAATACCACAAAAATAATCAAAAATAACAAATAAAACAAGTTACTTAAGATTAAACCCTTATATACATTTCGATGACCATGTCATCATCATCAGAGGGTCTTGTTACAAAACACAATCTAGCACACAAGAAGTTACAAACTAGAATGATACCAATCGTTCTCCGCGGTTGCTATAAGTAACTTGTTTTATTTGTTATTTTTTATTATTTTTGTGGTATTGGGGTTCTTTTCAATATTTTTATTGTAATATATTGTACCACTGTGCTCTTGATATTGTGTAATATGACGAAACGTTTAAAGTGTTTAGTTTATTTATGTTGTAATAACGTTTTAGTCTCTTTTCTAAAAAGTTTATTGTGGTCGCATTTAAACAAAAGCAAAATACTGAAAGTAACTTAATATTATCAAAAACATTGGTTTCATTTCAGTAGGTGTTTTTGTAGTGTTTATCCTATCTGCCAGTATGACTATTATCAGCTACGAAAAATAGAAAAAGAATTGAATATAGGTTGGATTAGTGTAGAGATACGAAACCCCTTGGTTGAAAAGGTAGTGTGTATATTTCCTAACCGTGTGCAGGGTAGCATTTTTCAAGTAATCTAATTTCTACAGGGGTCGTTATAAAGATATACAACCGTTAGAGTCTAAATATAATTCTAGAAAAGTGAAAACTGCTAGAGGGTTGAGGGTTCGTCACCGTTCGGTCAAACAGCTGGCCAGAAGGGTCAGGGCTGATTCTAAATCGAACTCCAGTCCGTCAGTATGTATCAATATATAGCTGTAGTGAGGTGAGTGATTTTCAGAGAGACATTATTCAAGAGAATTCTAATAATTTTTAATAATAAAATATACCTAGTGAATACCTTGTTACTGGGAGTCACAAATATTCCGGCTGGCAACCTAGCCTTCCACCGTCAGTCATATCTAGTTTTATTCAGACTTTAAGAAGGCCTCGTTGTAGGATAAAAGATAAGGAAATAAAGGTGGAAGTAGGTCAATAGAGAGGAACTATTATCCTTTGTGACTGAAAATAAGGTAAGGTTATGGAATCGCGTGGGCAGTATAACTTATTTAAAGTACATCTGCTCTTAACTGGGGTGAGTAGAGCAAGTCCACTTCGAATAACCTAAACTACCCATGTAAACCAAGTTTCTCCTGCATTCGGTGGAAGCTTCCTAAGTCAAATCCCGCCTGTTTCATTCGTCACTCATTAGATGTTGTACCTTATATACGTATCATTCATACCCCTATAAAGAATAGATCTAGATAAAGTAGCTTAACCTATCCAAGGTATTTTTATTGTAAATTACCTTTGAGGATGATTGCTATGCAATTGAAATGTACATAAAGTTTTAAATTTTAAAAACGTTATTTGTAGTATTGAGGTTTCATTTATTTAAATTAAGCTGCCCATCTAAACCAAATTTCTCCCCAATCATTGGAAGCACCCTTAATCACATTTTTATTCCACCTGTTTCCTTCGTCGCTTAGTAGATGTAGATGCTTATGGATGACACATTAAAACCTCGATAGAGAGTAACTCTACATCAGATCTACTATCTAGTGCACATGTGTAGATACTTGCAAGTAAGGCTGTACATATTGAGGTTTTTGAAAAAACCATTTTTGTATCAATTTAGCTTAACAAAAAAGCACTTCTTACTGATATTTCTCAGCAGACGGCACTGAATGTTCCAGTGTGTTGTATTACGGCGAATCTGCGGTGTTTTAATGTTCTGTGACGTGTTCTTGTAAGTACAGTTTTTTTTATTATGCATTCAAATATAGTGTTTTATTTCAAGTGTAAAATACACAAAAATCAACCATAAACATATACTAAAAGATGAAATACATTCGTAATCAATCACTATGTTCCAATAAATAATCAAAAAACTACACTTCAGGAACTACGCTACATCACAGAACACCAACACACCACAGATTCACAATAACACAACAGAACTGAGCAGAGTCTTGTCAGTGACTCACAGAATTGAATAATGAATTTTACTTCCGCAGCACAGGGTTCAACTTCCGGACCTTAATCATACCTAGATTCACAATATTTATATAAACCATAACTAACAATATATTTTTAAAATATGCTGGACGCCATAAAAATACTAAAAGCCATACGTAATTTGGTTTTAATCTTTGTAAATCCAATAACTATCTAAGTTAAGTAATGACTAATTATATTTGTTTAATTTAAATAATTAAAATCTCCTAACCACAAACTTTTTATATAGCCCAATTATATGCGTGTCAATTACGAAGCTATCACATTATAATTTTAATTACAAATTAATATTTTTTGTAATAATCTTTTTTTAATGGTGTATTTGAAGTGTGCATTAACAAAAAACATTTGTAATTAAAAGGTTTTATGTATTTACAATAAAAAATTACACCATTACTTCAAGTTATTATTCAAATTACTATATATTAATCAAATTGGGAAAATCGTAAACGAGGTAATATGATGAGTGACGCGGAATTACAGTCTTAAACCGTAAATTAGTGCATCTATAGAAGTTTAATAAGTTTAATTTTATTTAATTTATTGGTATGAAATTTTGGCTTTTACTAGAGATAGGATTAAATCCGCCTTTCTGTTTTTGCTGATATATACAAAAAATAATACGATTAGCATTTTTGTATTACAGAAATTTTCCTGTCTTTATCTTGGTGAATCCGAATGGCTACATCAGCTAAATTTATATTTCTGCAAGCAGTAAATATCTTAAATCTTTTTCGTTATTGAAAAAATAATTTTACTTTGTTGTTATAAAATCCAGTGTTCCCCATAGACCTACATAGTTTCTGCATTTTATAAACCCACTGTACAGCCTTTATTTCTAAAGTTTCCTTCGTGTTAATTTCATTTTAAAATATAAAACTTTCTTCTACATAAAGAGCTTTTAAAACGTTATGCACAAATATCATTAAACGTTGATCCACTCAAAATGTCACGCCTCCTTTGCGAGAACGAGTTTGAAAGTAAATTTACATTTTTATTATTTAAAATTAAAATATTGTTTTATGTCTCTGATCTATGAACAAAGATCTATGAACAAAGATTTTTATGTTCTTCGACGTCTAGTTTTTCAATGTTATCGTGTTATTTATTTTGTATATTTTTGACAAGTCAAACTCTTTCTTTCGTTTTAAATAAATGGTAGCAATTCATTTATTTTCTTTAGACTCGGGGATAAATATTATTAATAATAGCTTAGACAACCTTTTTAAATAGTTTTTACTTGTTTTAGGTCTCGGTAATACAATCATTTTATAACGTCTTACTTGTTTTCTTGATGTTACAAGGTTGACATTAAATAATTAAAAACGACATTGACGTTTATTGTATAACAATATTAGTTATTGTCTCTTTACGACCGTGAAAAATGTCACAAAATACAATATGTTGACAACAATGATGGTAATAAGACAGTTGTACCGTGATATATTGAAGAAAAGATCCATAAAGCAAGACATCAATGACCTAAGAAGAACAACATACTGTGTTGTGGAAACATTAGCCAGGAAAAAGGAAACACGGTATGTGGATTACAGAGATCGCTATAATGTAATACAGAAACATCAAAACAAAAATATTGGCTAAAACTGGTGCAGTATATTTTTATTGAAAAAAAATTTGTATGGAGTCAGATGATTAGGAGTAGAAAAGGAGAGCGAAGAATATGGTGGAGACATTTCGTGGATGAATGTATGAATGTATGAATGCATGAATGCATGAATGCATGAATGTATGAATGTATGAATCTATGAATGTATGAATGTATGAATCTATGAATGTATGAATCTATGAATGTATGAATGTATGAATCTATCAATGTATGAATGTATGAATCTATGAATGTATGAATCTATGAATGTATGAATGTATGAATCTACGAATGTATGAATGTATGAATCTATGAATGTATGAATCTATGAATGTATGAATCTATGAATGTATGAATGTATGAGTGTATGACTGTATGAATGTATGAATCTATGAATGTATGAATCTATGAATGTATGAATGTATGAATCTATGAATGTATGAATCTATGAATGTATGAATCTATGAATGTATGAATGTATGAATCTATCAATGTATGAATGTATGAATCTATGAATCTATGAATGTATGAATGTATGAATCTATGAATGTATGAATCTATGAATGTATGAATGTATGAATCTATGAATGCATGAATGCATGAATGTATGAATGTATGAATCTATGAATGTATGAATCTATGAATGTATGAATCTATGAATGTATGAATCTATCAATGTATGAATGTATGAATCTATGAATCTATGAATGTATGAATGTATGAATCTATGAATGTATGAATCTATGAATGTATGAATCTACGAATGTATGAATGTATGAATCTATGAACGTATGAATCTATGAATGTATGAATCTATGAATGTATGAATGTATGAGTGTATGACTGCATGAATGTATGAATCTATGAATGTATGAATCTATGAATGTATGAATGTATGAATCTATGAATGTATGAATCTATGAATGTATGAATCTATGAATTTATGAATCTATGAATGTATGAATGTATGAGTCTATGAATGTATGAATCTATGAATCTATGAATCCATGAATGTATGAATGTATGAATCTATGAATGTATGAATGTATGAAACTATGAATGTATGAATCTATGAATGTATGAATCTATGAATGTATGAATGTTAGTCCTCTATGGAGGGAACAAATAAATATAGATTGGAGATACTATGAAACAAAAAGACTGTTTAGTAGATGCGCATGAACCGTGGAAAGGTTTACTGTGTATAGGGCATAATATTGATTGGGCTAGTGCAATGAAATATTGCTTGACGAGTGAAATATTTTTAAATGAATACTCGAGAAAACATTGGTGAAAACATAATTTTTGTCACCCTAAGATGGGAAACAGTTTCATACAGAAATGTGAGTACCAAAGCCTCAGTTCAAAGTCCGATAACAAGGCTGTGCTTGAAGAGTTTTAAATAATTCTAAAATTATTTTTAAAAAAAAGTAATTTCTCATCTTGTTATAAAAATATAGGCCATATCTCAAAGCCGTAAACGTATCTTTGTTTCTTTAATATTACAACTGCCTAGAATTTGATGTTTAAAAATAAATATAGAATACAAATTTTAAAAATTTGACGTCCTTTATTAAAAGTTAAACAAATTTTGGTTCACGTAGAAATCTTCAGTTTTGGTTTCGGTATAAACTAAACTTAAATTTATAACTTTCGGAATGTAAAATTGTAGTTTCCTTTTTTAGTGCTAAATCTTTTGGTCTATCGTAATAGTTAAATTAAAAACACAACAATTGTTTAAGATACAAATCGTAATGTATTATATCACGAGATGAAACATATTTGTCAAAAAAAAAACAGTAAAATCTCCATAACTACGTCAGAGCGCAGGTCCAAAACAGGGTGGTGATTTTGCAATACGAACAGTCCCCAAGAATCATGGGAGATCATGGGCTTTGCTAATTCATCGTACCCTTCCCATATCCAAGGACAGATAGTATGATTTCGTTGGGGAGCAGATCTGCTGAAAAGAGACGATCATTCACTCGTAACCCATGATCGTAGACTGTCTTCTACAAACAAGAGATTCATAAATCTACGTTGAAAAAATTTTCATCTCTTCTCTCCTACATCGATAAGGAGTAATATAGTGTAAAACACGAACAATAAATAAAATTAAAAATGTTAAAATTATGAAATATTTATAACTCTAGTTCCTTATTTGTTAAGACCGAGTCAAAATTAATAAGTGTGTATCCATAGCAAACATATGTTCAAAAGTCGACTTCAATGATGAAAGATATTAACCCTGAAAATCGAACCCAATAATCCTAAATTAACATTTATTTAATTTGAAAAGATAATCTAATAAATTCAGTTTAACAATTGGAGATATAACAATATTCGGTGAAAATCTGTTTAGTCCCTAACAGAGAAATCTAACACTATAGTAAAATATACGATGTTTTTTAATTAAAACAAATGTATCTTTTTGCAACAAAGACTTTTCAGGATAAAATGCCTCATCTTCCTTGATATGCAAAAAAGGAGTATTGTTCACAGAGGGCGTTTTTTCTCTATCGAAAAGCAGATCAAAGGAAGGTCTGCTTTACAAAGTACGTTGTATGAATAGGATTGAAGTATTGTAATGGATAAAACCAGCCTGGAAGATAAAGGTTTATTTAATGGTTTAAAAATGCATTTGTAAAAATATAACAATACACATTTTCTACTGTAAAACATTTCCTTCTATAGAGGCACATTGTTAAATATCAATAAAGCGCCCTATGAAATTAACTGGTGACTTGAATAAAAAATAAAATTTAGTTAAATTTATATAGACTATTGATGTTTTTAATTATTACCGAAACATGTAGTTTATTAACTATTACTGTGCTACGAAAGGAAATTATATATTTCTATAGAAATAATTATTTTTCTCTTAAACAAATTTACTTTCTCTTACCTTTAATTTCCAAAAACTAGCGTCAACATAAACACAAACACAGAACACTGAAATTTATACATTTATTACGAATGAGGTCAAAGCAATTCCCGATTGGAAAACACTTGAATTTGTTACTTAGTTTCCATAAACACTAAAACACGAGAATTAAATTGTAAACATATATACAGTTACAAATGAACACAAATCATTACGTTTATTACTTAAATTGAAATATCACTACATTTAATAAATTATTTGAAACACGTAACTGATTTTTTACTAGCGAAATGTATTTATTTGCCTACTTTATTTACGTTACTCGTTTTAAAGCAATCATTATTTACAAGATTTAACATTTCTTTATAACCATATATTTAAATATATTTTTGTTAAAGTAATATCAAACTTACGACACATTTTTTAGCTCCAAAGCTGTAGCATTTTTGAGAAAAATGCCGACAAAAGAAATAATTTAAATTATATTCATAATTTATTGATTATATTAAATAAAAAATTTAAACAGTAATTATTAGCAAATAAAATTAGTTTCCCGAATCTACTGTTCGTAGTCGAGGCGGCGCGGCGCATCGGCCGATAGACAGACGCCGATGGATCTTCCGCCCGTACTAGTTAGAAACCTGCTCCGCGCCGGTTCGCAAAACAGCCCGCCCTGCGCCCTCGCCAACAATCGATCCCAGACTACCTTCGGCAACCTAAGAATTATGTCTAACTTTAATTATCACTTCGGGAAGGAAGCTCAGTGTTCGTGTGTTGAGGAACGCGAAGTTCGTGAGTTTATCTTCTTCTTTTATAACGACCGTTTCTTTTATTAACCGAGGAAACATGATTTTATCACAAACTAGGATAATTTTAACATTAAAAGACACATTTGTTTTATCTTTTAATTATGTTTTTATTTTTGCAGTCCACTTTTTATTGCATTACAAAAAAATAAAAAGTGATACTTTTGTTAAAGAATTTTAATTAAATTGTCTAGCTTTAATAATTTCTTTATTAAACAAACAACTTCCAAAAGAACTTTCCAAAGTAAATAACTAATAACATTTATGTTTCACTTGAAATTATTATTTTTTTTTAATTGTTGTGGATCTTTAATCACCGTTACTAACCTATTTTGAATAAATTCGTTTATATTTCCAAATGTCTCAATATTTATATACATTTACTACGTATATAGTAATTAAAGCTTAATATTTTATTTACTTACTGAAGAATGATTAGTTAAACAAACAAAGAGAGGAAAATTGTGGTTTTAAATTTCTGTAACTGGCTTAAACTAGAACGTAATACATCTGCATGTCAAGGGCGCGAGGTTGAAAAATATTTTCGTAGAAAAAAAGAGCTTTTTAATAAAACTTCTGAAAATGTTTATTACAACTTATGAGCTTTATACTAATATTAAACAAAATTTAGTGAAGAGTTTCATGAAGTAGTTTCAAAAATAAATTTACTTTACATCACAGTGATAAGAGATTGGTTCGTCTTGCTTTTAACAATATGTCACAGTTTACCCACTATGTAAACATTAGACATATTGCTGACGATGTCATAGTTGCTAGTAGCTTTAAGAAGTTAGATTCGCTAATGTTAAAATACAGGGAAAGAATGTGGGTTTAACTAAATACAACAGAATTGACAACCAGCAAGACAGCTGCTACTGGGCGATGAAAGATTTAAACAAGTAAAATTTTAACCTTTTTCAGATACAACAATAAACTCAAGATTTAACCAAGTAAAGCAAATGCTAAGGAAGGCAGAGTAAGCAATACCAGTAGCATATTTACCTCGAGCATAATGCTACTTCTCAAAATTAGACGTTTTTAAATATTTCCGGAAGGGGAACATGGACAACAGCCAAAACCCAAAGAACAAATATTAAAGTCATTAAAATAGGTCGCAACAGACGTAGCTCGAATATCTCGAGCAACAATGACATATCATGTCACCGACGATGAAGTAATGCATAGGTTGAGTGAGGAGCAAAAAAAAAAAGATTATTGACTGTTAAGAGATGAATCTAAAACATCTAGGTCATCTTATGGGGCACAGTATGTTATATGGCAGATATAAACCTTATAAGACATGATGCTTCAGTGGAGTATTCAAGGATAGCAAGAGTGTCGATAGCAGAAGTACAATGCTTAGCTTGCTTCGATGATTCGGGTGTTTTAACTCCTGCCTGAGATCATATTTACTCCAAACAAAGTCAGAACAGTTTTGTTTAAGCTAACATTCTCAAACTAAAATAATAAGGAAGATGCAGATTTAGTTATTTACTTAGACATGAGGTGACGAAATAATTTATTAGACAGGAACCTTTGGTTATATTGCTACCTGCAATAGAAGAAAAAAGTCGCCGGCAGTCGGGGTCAGAAATAGAAGGGTGGAAGGTTTAGTAGATTTTGATTCCTAGCGAAATCACAGAAGTAGCTATTTAAGGTGATTGCAAAGAAGATAGTAAGAATTGTACTTATGCAGTACAGATGAATCATAGTTTCAAAGAGCTTTGCAAATATATAGTGTTGTTGTGGTTTTAAAGCTATCACGAAGTATCCCCCCTGAAGGAAAATAGTTGTAATTATATGTAGAATTAAGGTAAAGAACATGAACCCTCTAGTAAAGAACATTGGATTCCATCAAACATAACAAATCGCTTACTTCATGTAGATCTACCCTCTTTCAGGATTATGAAGAGCTATCTACAGCAGAAGAAGGAATAAGGAAGGGTAGATAGAATAAGGTAGAACTAAAGGTCGAATATAATAATCCTCTATTGACAATATGCAAATATTGGCTTCACGTGGACAACTTCACTTATCTGAAGCTGACCTGCTCTCTACCGGAATGAGTAGAGCTATCTACTAGTTAGCCAGATTAAGTGGATAAAGAGGACTGATTGAGGAAAAGTTTTCAAAAGAAACATGCAAAAAATGTGATAATTGAAGAAAGGATTTCATATTTGCTTTTCATTTTAAACACAGCTGTGAAAACGTTCAGAAACAATATCCGAGAAAGTAGCATTGCAAATTGCCTTGTACTAATGACAGTCAGGGATGAAGTGCAAGTCGCATGATGCAAACGCCGAATTATTAATGTCTGCACATGAGACTTTGATACTTTACAAAAACACGGAGTTTGAGCGATTTATCATAGATCCGCTGTCAATTACAGGCAGGTCAAGGGGTGGTTCATTTATTAACCCCTCTCCCGCCGTGTGGAAAACAAAAACCCGACCTTCATCTCTACGTGTATCGTAAGAGAATATATCGAAGCATCGAAATAAACATAAGGCATTCTTTTTAAAACTATTATACGAGAATTACTGCCAAAGGGAAGGTTGTATTTTAATTCATTAACGTAGTTCCAAATTTCTATAGGAGCCAATACGGTACAGTCAGAGAAGGACGTTTGTGATATTTAGGGTTTATCGTCTTCTTTAATATTGGCTGCAGAGTGATACTAGATCAGAGCTGTTGAAATTAGGCTGGCTATTCATTTAAAGAAGGTTTTTTTATTTAGGAAGGCGTTTGTGGATTGAGCGGTTATTTTATAAAATATCCTTACAGACTAAGATACTTAATATCTAACAATTAAATTGAAGGAATTAACGACAGGTGTAGTTTTAAATCCAATGTGGATTATAATAACCTAGCTAACGATCCTTCATTGGATATATCGTGATCATTTATGAGTAATCGCCATTATAATGAGTACTTACTCATTAAAGAGATACGTAAACTACTAAGTGAACAAATCATATTCAAATTCGTGTTATATTTCAACGATCAATTGCAATTTTTCTTAATATATAGCTTAAATACAGTAGACGTTATTTCTGCTTTTTCTAACAATGTCATACTCTGTTTCATGGTTGACGTTGCCAGTGGAATCATAAAGTAATCATGAGTTGCCAGGAAATAAACATCCGGGCAATAGCAAGCGAGTGGTCCTGAAGTGGTGACTTCCAAAAGAATCAATATGAAATGTTTAGTCACCCTAAGATCAAGGGAGTTTATTTCGCAAGGAATCGTGAGTTTTCAGCCATCATGAGATTATTTCTTAAATTTCCATGAATTCGGATTATCTATCAAGAAACCATGATGTACCCTGGTATTTTGGTGAGAGCCTTTCACCAAAGGCTCATGAACGGCTAAAGAGCTTCCTAAAAAAAAACATAAAATGGTTACATAGAGAGCGATAAAAGTATATTTTCCATAAATGAATCGAGTGTTCTGCTACAAAGGAAAACACGATGGCCAACCGACCAGGGGTTACGAATTGGATAGCAATTAGGAAATCGTTAAGGTACTTACTTACCGAGGGGTCGTAGTGTCTATTCAACCATAAAAATCATAAAATGCACTCCGAGTTTATTAATCACCAAAATAATATGATATGGTTATCAAAATACCACCAAAAGATAAACTTCGAGAAACATTTTTACTATCCATCTTGTCACTTCGCCATGGGATTATCCAGTACAGTTTATGAAGAAGGCGAAAGCAGTTCCGTAATTTAGTTAAAGTATTTCTAGCAATTGTTTGAATGAGACTGGTTCTCCACATTTAAAAACGTACAAAATGCTGGACACTGTGTAGTTAAGATAGCCCTCTAGACAATGCGAGCGGATATCATAATGTCCAACAGGCATGTCAACAAGGATATAGCGAATTGTGAGAGCCGAAATCCAAATCGAAATAAGCTTTCTACAAATAATACAATCTAGAGAATCTGTATGATGAAAATAAAACAATAAAACGTACTATCAAAAAGAAGACCTTAGTCACAGTCATCTCATTTAATACGATATGGAGACTAAAGAATGAATTCAATCTATTGATTGTGTTACCAAACACTTCCGAATAGAAATTTCCATATAACAAAACTCCACGTAAATTATTCCCAAGCATGAACACGAAACGTATTCGCGTATAGTTAATCTCGCACCCTGTATAGCCTACGTGCCCTGGTGGATGAATATTTTAACAATCTTGTACAAATACTCCGATCGATCGAACCCACTCTCCTGCGACACGGTCTTACATAAATATTGGTTCCATTAAGAATTTTCTAATAGGAAATGCATTATTTATACCGCATTAGGTCATGTTACGATTGGTCATACGATAGGTCATGACATAAGTGAATCCTTATGTAGCATATGTAACACGTAAGCGACATTCAAACTAGCTTGGTCGAAGATATTTTGGTTGTTTTAAATGTACGCCATGTGTAACGCACTATAGTCAACAACTGAGTTTTTTGGCAAACATTTGCTCTACACTAAAATTTGCAATTTGTACACTACACTACAATTTGTCTACAATTGCAAAATTGTTAAACATACTTTACTTTACAAACAAAAGAATAAATAGGGTACGACTCACAATTATAAAAACTTTAATATCAGACGCGTTTCAATGACATTATGGCATCATCTTCAGTGATGCTACAAATCGAAACTTAGTTTTTTTAAAAATTGAACCTAACCTATAATATTTTAACAAAAGTAAGAATCGGATATTTGTGAAATAATTAAATAAAATATTATAGGTTATGTTCATTTTTTTAATTAAGTATCGAATTTGAAGCATAGCTGAAGATGGTGATATAATGCCATTGAAACGCGTCTGATATTAAAGTTTGTATAATTGTGAGTCGTAGCCTATTTATTCTTGTGTCTATACCCTTCACTCACAAGCCAGCTCGAATATTGTTTATATTTACTTTTAAACCATTTCTTTACCAATTACGAACAGTAATTGATACTAGTGAATAGCACTAATCATCACGGAGAGTAAGCCCACATGGGCACCAACACTATTCTTGTTAAGTAATCTATTTGTTAATCAAATATTTAATTTCTAGTATTTATCTGTGTGGAATACATTTGACTCATTTACTTCGATATATAAATAAAACGCCCGAACACTTTACAATAATATTGGAAACATTGTTGGAAATTTGTATTGCTTTAGTTATATTCTTGTACAATTTGTCTTCAGATTGCCTATTAGATGTACTGTTCTACACCTAGTGTATATTATTTTTTTTAATACCAATAGAAAACACACAAAAACACAACAACTCTTCGAGTAATCATTAAAAGTAGGAAGTATTAAATTAGTTATTTTGTAAAGTTGATTACATTATTCTTCGTCAACACCTACATGTCCTAGATCAAGTTATTTCCAAAAGTCCCTTCCTGAGGTGTACACCGAGTCACAACGTCACACAAGTCCAGAATGAAGTCGAATTTTATTTCCGATAAGTCCACTCATGAACCTTCGTTGCCTGATACTTGGCAAGAAAAATTGTTCTTGTGGCTTAAGCGACTGGCTTTAAGGCCCAATATTACGATGTATGAGTGAATAAAGGTTAGGTCAGGTGACTATGTATCTAACCTTATGTGAGAGATCAATCAAACCTTGAACAAGACAGAAACTCATAGTTAAACCTAGTATTTAAGTCTAATGGGACCACAAAGATCTGGTAATGCTCCTTCATTGTTAGCGATATGTAAATTTAAGACAGGAACGTGAATGTCCTACGTTGATAAAAAAAAATTGGAAAATCATAGCGAAAGAAACAAAATCATTTTCTAAAGGTGAACCCGCTCTTTATTAAGGATGAAGAAACATCCCCACAGGATCGATCCACTGAATATCCAGACACCTCAAACGGAATGATTATATGCGAGACTCTCTCAAACAATTGTATCACTAACACTCGCGCTCTTTTGTATGTGTGGGCGCGCACGTGAGTGTGTGTGTGTGTGTGTGTGTGTGTACCTTTGTGTGTGTGTGTGCGCGCGCGCTTTCATTCCTGTTGGACATATAAAAGCTCGAGGAGAGATTCCTCTAAAACATGACGTAAGGAGGGCGATTAAAGTCAAAGTTATAGCAATGTATTTTTGCCCCCTTTAATTGCATCAACTCCGCTTAACGCAGTTAATAATAAAGGCCGATGAAAGTTTATGGCTTTTATTGTTAGTGGAAGGACTACATAAAACGTAATTAAAAACCCGAGCTCTCTGACTTGATCGTTACGTCATTCAAATGTTAGTTTTAAAACAGACATTTACCGACCCGCGATTATGTATATGCATATAAAAATGTGCATTCTTCTCTAATTTAAATAAATGTTAGTTTGTATCAGGACAACAAAAATTTTCCTACAGCTTTACAAATACAATAATTGAAACGCATGATAAAATTGTGCACTGATATAACAGTAAAACATGTATCAGAAAATTGTAATGAAACAATACTAAATAAAAAAAGAAACGAATCTCGAAATGAGAAAATAATAGTTTTTGAGTTGCTTGTGTGCGCGATATTGTTGTTTGTGTGGTGGTGTGTGTGTGTGTGTGTGTGTATGTGCGATATTGTTGTTTGTGTGGTGGTGGTGGTGTGTGTGTGTGTGTGTGTGTGTGTGTGTGTGTGTGTGTGTGTGTGTGTGTGTGTTGTGTGTGTGTGTGTGTGTGTGTTTGTGTGTGTGTGTGTGTGTGTGTGTGTGTGTGTGTGTGTGTGTGTGTGTGTGTGTGTGTGTGTGTGTGACCGTATGTAATTGTAATTAAACCTTTTCTCGAGCATATCTCGTATTAAAATTAGCAAGAATTTTATTAGATTTTTGTTGAGCCAGTTATCGTAAATATAGAGTAAATTGTACCTCTCTATTATCGAGAGTACGCCTCTGGTGGTGTCTAAGAAGGGAAAGATTACGCGAAAGTTTATTGTCTCTTTTACAAACGGTATTTTATTATTATTTTTTTTTATTCTACACACTCTGTTGTTTAGGGTCAGAATGTCTATCAAGTGAAATAATTTAAACTTTTTTATATGATTTGGATGTTTTTTACTCGCTATTTTATTTTTTTGTATATAAATCTGTAATAATGTTTACAGATTGACATTTTAGGCGTTTTTACTTTTTTTATTGTATATTTTTTATTTTAAAAAAGGCAATACATTTAGCCTAGTGGGTCTAGGTTTATCTCTCAATATGTCGATTATTGTATGCGTCTGTGATTTTTTTATAGTAATCACAGCTTGCCGTTACAGTATTTTTGGTGATTTGTAACTTGTAGCTGTTAATATAAAATGGAGGAATTTGTTTTCAGTATCTGATAAATTGATCAGAATCCTAATTCTGATAAATAATTTAAATAAATTAAATTTATCTATTTTATCAAACATAGAATATTTATATTTGTTTATAGAATTACTTTGAATTTATTTCCATGTTTATAAACCAACTGAATGTGGAAACAGTTATACTTCACGATACTGTTTTATTACTTGACGTCATAGTCACTTTCCTGTAAGTAATCTCATTCTATTGGGTAATTGTTTCGCAATAAAATATCGCATAAAGCAGGAGTTATGTTACAGTCGTACAGTTGTATTCACCCATACAGTTGTTAGGCGTACACATAATAACACTTCAGATCAGCTGTTACCTACCTCCTAACCATGGCTTTTTCAACTGGGCTGACATTTATACTGTTACTAGCAGGTTGCCTGTCTTTCATAATTAGGGAAAACGACACATTTATAGAAGTGGAAAGTTCCTTAACGCAAGGTTCGTATAAAATACATTTATTAGTAATAATGTACCCAAGCTTAAATTACAGATCGTGTTCATTTCCTTTACTTAAATATATAGTGGTTTTGTTATATGTACTGGAATCCTTTTCTCACTAAATTATTTCTTTAAATAGTTCCGTAAACATCTTGTGATCACTGACTTACAGTGGGTACCCATTAACATGTTATATTTTATCAAAATAAAATAAAATATAATCATAAATATTGTGTATTGTTTTCATTCTAGACTTTTTTTCTAAATTTTAAAATAATATCATTTTACATTTTTCATTACAATTAATATTACTTTAAAACTAAGAATTTTTCCCATTATTTTCTTTACCAAGACGATATTGGAATATTTTTCATTTCCTATATATAAAGATCCGATATTCAATCGGTAATAAAATAATATTTTTTTTATCCTTTCAAGTTTAGATTTTTTTTATAATTTGTATTATATGACACTTGATTTTAATATAGTTCATTCAAATATTATTTCATTGAACAATTTTAAAAACTTGATGTCTATAGGTTGAATTCAAGCTATACGTCAACGTGTTTGAAATCCAGCACTCAACTGTTCAAATTAAAAGTAATGAGTTATTATTTGAAACAACTGTATTAACACCATCCACTACACGATTTAAAAAATGTATTTGAACTTGAGTTCATGAATAAAAATTATTTTATTAACGATTGAAAATTTGAAAAAGATTATATATATATATATATATATATATATATATATATATATATATGGTGTTACGTTCTCTTGTAATATAGTTGACGAACAAAAATATTTCAAATACAAGAACCGTTTTAATTATAATTATAAAACAAGTTATACATAAATTTAAATAATTCTTCTGTTTGAAATATTTTTATTCATTAAATATATATATATATATATATATATATATATATATATATATATATATATATGTATATATATGTAGTTTTTGTTTAATTTTAGTTATTTAATAAAAAAGAAACTAAAATACAAGTAAATGTTTTGTCTGTTGGACTAAGTAGGAACTTGCTTTATATATATATATATATATATATATATATATATATATATATATATATATATATATAGTCTATATATATATTGTAAAACTTAGATGAATTATTTTTTCTTGTTGAATATGTATGGTGAAATAAAATAATTTTCATAAACAAGAATATACGAGTATTACTTCATTTTATTGTTGATTGAAGCTTTTCGCTAATTTACATTATT
>JBAIZL010000002.1:184139633-184374633 GCA_036971475.1 Prosapia bicincta
AAACACACTACTTTATTAAAGCAAACACACTACTTTATTAAAGCAAACACACTACTTTATTAAAGCAAACACACTAGTTTATTAAAAATAACACACTAGGCTATTAAAGCAAACACACTACTTTATTAAAGTAAACACACTACTTTATTAAAACAAACACACTAGTTTATTAAAAATAACACACTAGGTTATTAAAGGAAACACACTACTTTATTAAAGCAAACACACTAGTTTATTAAAAATAACACACTAGGTTATTAAAGCAAACACACTACTTTATTAAAACAAGAACACTAGTAAAACAACCAGAACCAGATCAGTAGTAGTAGTACCCAGGCACTGATGAAGGCGACATTGTCGTCAAAACTAGTCTGGTTGTTTTAATAAACTAGTCTGTCTTAAAAACTAATGTGTAGTGAGATTTAGAGTTAACTGTTTTAATTTTTACCGCTGTGAATTGTTGTCACTAGCTAGACTCTAATTAACTTAATAGGAAACTATATTATTTTTAAATTGTTAATAAAAATTGTATCAAGAAATCTAAAGTGTTATCGACTTAAGCTATATTCATTAAAGTGTAAGGTATGTTTTATAAAAATTAAAAAAATTAAGTTATAACTGTTGTAAATAATATTCGAGCTGGCTTGTGAGTGAAAGTTATAATTAAAGAATAAAAATATGGTACAACTCACAAATATACATTTTTTTTATTTCAAACGCGTTTCAACGACTAATTTGTCGTCATCCTCAGTGAAAATACACAAATGATATTAACTAAAATATATATATATATATTAAACATAACCTATAAAGTTTTAGCAATAGTAAAAACTTTTATATATATATATATATATATATATATATATATATATATATATATATATATATGTATATATATATATATATATATATATATATATATGTATATATATATATATATATATATATATATATATCACTTTCACTAAATGTACTTAAACAAGAATCTTACTTGGTATTTATGCGAGTTAACTTTCAAAGATTGGTCGTATCTCCATTATCGAGCATCACTGACCAGGGGTTGTAGTAGACTGCGAGCTGTTTGGAATTTCCGTTGTCACAAGGTGTGGTGTACCGTTATTGTTCTATTTTCGGATTCACTGCACTGTGGGAGTCTTTTAAGTTTGTCTGGGGGTTAATTTTGTCTATTAGGCTGAATAATTTATCGTTTTTTATTTTATTTGTATTTGTTCGTTTATGATATTATTTTTATGTTTATAAATTTGTAGTTGTTCCCAGATTGTCATTTTGAGGCCTTTTTGTACTTTTTTTATTAAGTGTACGTTTTCTAATGTGGGGAGTGGGTGATTGTTTTTGAACCATCGGTCAGTGATGCTCGATAATAGAGATACTATCAATATTTGAAAGTTAACTCGCATAAATACCAAGTAAGATTCTTGTTTAAGTACATATAATGAAAGGTATAAGTGAATACAAGAAAACAGTGTTGCAAAGTTAAAATATATATATATATATATATATATATATATATATATATATATATAATATAATTTATATATATATATAAATTTCCTATAATTATAATACTATATATGATTTTATATAGGTATTTCTATATGAAAAAAGGATGTAGTATTGTAGTATTTATGTATGAAATCCAAGAATATGTAACTATTATTAACAACTGCGAACCCTTAGCTATAAATTTAAAACACTTATAAAACCTTTGTGTACATTTCACTAACATAGTACCATCACAAGTTACAATTGAACTTTTGTAACCCTCGTATAACAGTTTTTCTCCATCCTTCTGATGATGCTAAATGTGACAGCGATATACACACAAAAGTAGGTTATATAATTGCTAACTATAGTTCACGCTACTTTACTCTATTCTTGCTTTTGTACAAGGTGTTGATTATTTTAAATTCAATTATGAATTTTTAAAACGTAAAAAATATAAATTCTGTACATTCACATTTAAAAGCTCTACATCTCTTAATTAACTTTAAAACCCTTTTTAGTTTTAATATTTTTTAAAAACTTAAAGTACACAAACTTACTTTTAGAGTTTTTCAATATTTTCCAGGAATAATGGTCACATAAAGAATCAAGTTGTTTACAACGTGGACAATCTCTTCAACAATACAAATCCAGGTGGCAGTGGTAACTACAAGCTGAAGGTCGTTGTCGAGAAGTAAAACTTTTAAAAAATTGTCACGTTTCTTAGTTATGTCATTGGTTAATAAAGTGTATTCTTAACAAATACAACAGCAAACAGATCGCTCAGTACTACTTCTCAGGTTGTACAGAACATTATACGACTGTTTGAAGTTATATATTGTGAGGGTTGTTGCACAGGTACAGTAGAATGTACCTCGATTTGTTTTAGGTTAAAGCAGAACCAGCCAAACTACGACTCGCCGAGGACAATCGCCCGCGGAACAAAAGGTCCTCTGAAAAAATCAGTGTTTAAATGGTTGAAACAAACAATGTATCACATTTTTATAGTCTACTCTAAAATTTAGTTACATATATATATATATATATATATATATATATATATATATATATATATATATATATATATATTAGTTATATATGTAGCAATATTAGCTATACATTAGATATATATTTTAGCTATATATCTAGCAATATTGTTTACACAAACCTCACATAGATAGCAGTAGATGCTCAATATTTTCTCGATTTAAATTTATGACTCTTACCGATGCGAATCTTAATTGATATTTTTGAAAGTCTGCTCCAAAATATGCGTGGTTATTATAATGTAATAATAAATAATAATAGTAATACTGATAAATAATAAATATTACTAATATTTATTATGTGTATAATAATAATAATTATTATTATTAAATACTAAAAATAATATTTAATTATATTGATATTAATAAATAATAATAATCAATAGTAATAATATTAACAATATCAATTGGTAATAATAATTCATAATAATAACTATAAATATAATAATAAATCATAATAACCATATGACAAATGTGTATTTACATTATTTAGTTATATTTACTAACACGTGTATAAATATCTATTAATATAAATATCAAACCTTAAATGTAAATAGTAATATTAATGTGTATTTGTCTGTAACCCACAACCTGCTACTTTCCATAACTATTGACCTTCCTTACAAGAACGTTTGAGCGGCCATGGGTTATATAAGTTGCAGAATGATTGACGCATCGTCTCGCTGGTTTCAAACTCTTTCCCTTTTTGTTATCGTTCAATCGTAGCTTAAGTCGCTCCCAACGCTCTCGGTTTTACACCCGGGGAAACTTAAGCTGCTTTCACCAAACGCCTACCTCATCCTTGGCTTTATTCGTTCAACTTGGGTCAATTTTGTAATCAATTTTCTCTACCTTCTTTTCGCATGATTGACACAATATATTCATTTTAACAAACGGTAATAATTGTTACTCAGTTTTATTATCCAAATATTTTCAAACAGAAACCAGAGAGGCCTGTAATAATCCTCTCTCTCTCTCTCTCTCTCTCTCTCTCTCTCTCTCTCTCTCTCTCTCTCTCTCTCTCTCTCTCTCTCTTTCTCTCTTTCTCTCCGTGTTTTTGATGATACTAGAAATATTAAACCTATTCTCCCTTGCAGTCCTTGACTGTGTATCTCCATGCTACAAGGTTTCCAGCTCCCCACAACAATGGTCTTCATTTGTTTGTCATGTGTCTATCGTGTTTAGCTCAGTCTCACAATTCGTCGTCTTATATCTTTCTTGCATTTTTTCATTGTATTTACAATCCTTATCTTTCGCGAGTAAGTCATCCCTTCGGGTGACTGCTATGAAATATTTCCAAATTAATCATATTTTGTAACATAGCAGAGGAGGTGCAACGTAACAATACCATTCCACATTTAGAAATGTTGCTAAAACCATATCTTGAACTAAAAACCAATATCATTTCAGGTGCTTCTTTTCTACAACGCGTTACCCTTAAAAAGTTAAACACATGGCTTCTTATGCTCTTTAATCTTAACTTCACCGACAAACCAAAGAGTGTGTAATCTTTCGCATAATACATTTTTTACAATAAACTATATTTTATCCTTTTGGAAAGAATTCTCATAATTCGTTACAATTGACTTGTTTATTTAAGGTCGTTATTCTTTATTATTTTATGCCATCTAGAACTTTTAAAGCTGTTCTCTTTTAATTCCCTTACATACATTTATCCTGCATGTTACCTGTCTAATTAAGTTTTGCTATAAAAACATGTTTATTTTCATTATTTCCCCTCGTATTATTTCCACACTAAACCTTTTTTTAAATATTCCTCATTCTGAATTGATTTAATTATTTAAGAAGAGTAAATTTCAGTGCATAGCTACCATTGCGGTTTCTTTTTTAAAGTTATACCATTCATTCAGTTCTGTAAATAAATTACAAAGCTATTTACAGAAGTAATTTTTCAAATCGTACATGAATTTTATATCAAGCTGGCATTTGCCAACCTGATAATATCAAACAAGATGTGTGAAGTTGATTTATATCAAGTGTAGATATGTCAAGCTAAGTTATGCTCGAAAGAGATTTGTTAAAACGAGATTGTAAAGTGTAATATGTCAAACTGAGGCAAGTCAAAGTGACATATTTCAAGGCAAGTTAAACCAAATTATGATATGACAAGTTGAGATGTATTAAGTTGTGATATGTCAAGCGTAAATATGACAAGGTAAGTTAAGTCCAACTAAGTTATGTTTTGATAAGATGAGTATATCCAAGATATGTCAAGCTGAGATATGTCAAAGTGAGATCTTTTAGACATGATATGTTAACCTGAGATATTTAAAGCATTGTTATGACAGGCTGACTTAAATCAAAATTCTCGTAAAGCTAAGTAAAATATGTCAATCTGAGACAGGTCTATCTGAGGTATGTCAAACTGAGGTATTTATAACTGAGGTATATCATCCTGAGATATGTCAAAGTAAGATACTTTATTAACGATATGTCAGGTTGAGATATTTAAAGCATATGTATGTCAAAGTAATATAAGGCAGGCTGGGGTAGATCAAAGTGGGATATGTCAAAGTAAAATAATACAAGGTGTTTGTATGTAAAGTGTCGATATGCAGGTCGAAATTAGTAGAGGTGAGATATTCAAGATTATGTATGTTCAGATAAGTTAAGTCTCTCCGAGATATATCTAGCTGAGATATGTCAAAGGGAAACATATCCATCTGAAATGTTTCTGTCTGAGATATGTCTAAGTAAGATACGTTTACATGAAATATTTCAATTATGAATATGTTGAGCTAGGACATGTCAAGCAGCTGAGATAATTCTGAGCCATATCTCCATGGGATATGTCAATTTTGAGGTACATCAAAGTGAGATGTGCCAAGGCGAGATAACGCAAGGTGACACATGTAAAGTGTAGATTTGTCAGACTGGGATATGTCAAGTGAGATATTCAAGGTTGCATATGTACAAATGTATGTTTAGATGAAATTTGTCAAGTGTAGATTAGTCAAGCTGGGATATGTCAAGCTAAGATTAGTCTACCTGAGATATGCCTGGCCAAGAAATATCTATCAGTTATATCTTAGCTGGACCGGTTTACGCTTAGAATAATTGTTTCTGAGCATAACGTCGGATGCTATTCAGCCACGGAGCAAAGGTCGATTGCTCGAAACAGATTGTTCATGGGTTTAGGCAAAAGAAAAGGTTTAAAGCACAAAATTAAATGAAATCGAGAGAGGGAAAGTGTTTATAGGAAACCCTGAACAACTAATTATGCAGCAAACGTAATGAAGAGGACTGGGAGGAACTTTGTACACTGTGACATAAAAAAGTAAAAATATAAACAAGACACAAAAAAACACTGACCATGATACATCTACAAACCCGTTGCCACACAATGTTGGTAATTCTGTACGTTAGCCTTAGTTCTATCGTAAAGTCTGGAATTATTTCATTCAACGCACGCTGCACGATTTTTTATCATATTGGCTGTAACCTTCCGTGGGGAAAGTTGTTCGCAATAATATTAGCTACTATGAACAAAAAAGAAATAGTTTAAGTTTAAATTATTAGACACTTTTTATGACGAATACCAAATAAGTAGTTTAAGCGATGAATAAACTATTTATATACTTATATGATAGAATAAGCATAAAGTAAGTACAAACAACTACTGAATAATATTTGATATTAAAAGTAAAATTGCAAATGGAATAACTTATGTCATTTCTACATTATTAAGAAGATCCTAATCTTAACCTCCTCTGTACATGAAGGCCGTTTAGAAAATTAACGAGAAATAGAACTTTCGGGTTTGCTATTAACAAATAAGTTTATGGTTATTAGAGATTACACTTGAGATGTATGTAACAGAGAAAATGGAGGTACAACAAAATTTTACCAATACCTCCGCCAACTAATGTATGGTAAATTTAGAAAATAAACTAAGACACTTGGAGGGCTTACAATAAAAATCTCTTTAGCTCCTCAAAAATAGGCTTTAAAAATAATAATAAAACCTGAAGGTAAAAATGCTATTAAATATAACACATGAAGAAACAATGCAATATTTATTACACTTTTATTATTACTGGAACATATTTATTATGCATATGCATCACAATAAAAACTTTAGTTGTTTTGACCATGAAATAAAATAAATTGTACAAATTTTGAATAATTTGATATACATTGAACACATGTCACACTTCACAAATCCAATAGATTTTTATTGTATTGTCAAATGAGAGAAATACAGTACAATATAAAAATGTATTTATAACAGTTATGAAAGACAGAGATTACAATTTATTGATGCTAGATAGATTTATAAATAGATAGTACATTACCTAAGGTCCAAAAATAAAATATTTAGTGATAGCCACTTAGAAATTTGTGGATTATATTGAAATACATTTATTTAGAGTAAATTTTTTGTAATCCGTTTTACCGGATGTATTGGTACAAACATTATGAAGGTATGTTTTTACATACAAAAAAGATTCTAAGGAATGAGTTATTTAGTTTAACATTTTTGGCCTTGGTAAGCTCTACGGTTAGCTGGATTAATTTAAACTTTTAAAATATATATTGAAAACTAATTATAAATGTGCACTTTTTCGAATACCTATGTCGTTTTAAATCTTCTGTTTTACTACAGACACCATGCCTGTAATGAACATTTTTCGTAATAAATATTTAGAGGAAGTTAACAGTCGGTTATTAATTTCGGTACTCCTTTCCTTTAGTTTAGAGGGATTGTTATTTACGCGTCTATTCTATATATATATATATATATATATATATATATATATAACATTAACGGCATAACAGAAGTAATGTATGTTAAAAGGGAATATCTGTCTGCAGAAATACTCAGGAATATTGAATAAGTAACCAATAACAGAGCTTTTTTTCAACTAAGAGCGATTAAACTCTAGAAGCAGGCTAGTGACGGTGGTTAGGCTGGATTGTGGAGGCGGCTAAAGAAAACCTAACCACAAGCAATAAATAAACACCCATCACTGTCTAACGTTAAGAAAGGGTTACGTAAACACAAGTAGCAGACTTCAAACAGATGCATCGAAATGGATGAGTTTTGTGACAAAGGGACAAACGCCCCTAAAAATTGCTCCTAAAAGGATCACTGGAAGGAGCTTTAATAATAATACTATAAATTAGTTTTGAGTTTAGCTTGGGAATTTATTAACAACATTAAGATACATTGAAAAGCCCCTTTATTGTACCAAACGGGTTTCAAGTGTCAAGTTATCTCCACAATTTGACTGTACTTCTCAGCAATTAAAGTAAGATAGTTATTTATAACAAACCACAATATATATAACCGTTACAACTATATTTAGCCTGTTTTATGGTGCAATTAAAAACACTGAAGACAGTTTCTTGGTATTTGATTAAATAAATAAATGGTGATTAGTTTGTGTGGGAGGGAGGTTTAGTTCTATTGTTACATTCGCTCCTCTGCTAAGCAAAAGACGGGTTACAGAATAGTTAAGAATGTGTAAGTTAATGAGAAAGGACTAGAACAGCAAGGACATGCCATCCGTAAAATTTGTCGACCGAGAAAGACAAGAACCGTTTGACGTACTAAGAACACAAATCAATCATAAGACGTTCAAAACTTTAAACAAATAGGATATTAAAAGCCCAATATTTCAATTTATAAAACTCAACTGGAGAGATACAACTTGCTTTTTCGAGGGATTCTCTACTTCCCCCTTTTTGCTTTATTTCTAAAAGCGAAATTTAATTTCAATGAACAGGCAAAAAAAACAAGATGTTGTTTACACTGGAGAGAGCGCTTTGAATAAACCAAACATAAAATATTACTGACTTAATTTAAATCTTAAGATAAATTTATTTCCCTTTAATGAAGTCCCGTCGGGAGTGCTCCGTGTAATTTATGATTTGCTCTAAATCTTACACATTTTTTTTTCGTTTCATCACCTCACGCCTACGAAACTACTAAATTCTAATTTAGTAGACTAAATTAAAGTAACTATAAAATAGTCTTAGTTATACAGTGTAATTACCAGGAAACACAGGTTTTTCAAATAATGAGTAATAAGACAATTAAGAAAACGAAAATTATCCATGAGTGTCGAAACAGTGTACACAGTAAACAATTTACATTATCAAAACAATATAACTTCCAGTTCAGCGTTTTAAAACTACACCTGTAAGGTGGCCGAACATCTGTCAGGTAATTAAATCTGTGTATCACCTTCTGCTTTGACACGGTGTTGAAGCCTTACTGATTTTGCTACATCTCTCTAGAAATGGCGAAAATTCTCTGGCAAATAGCTTTTTTTAAGTTCCTGTATTGTTCGTGGCTTGTTCATGAGGGAATCATTGTATTTTTTGGAAGGCAACGATGGTAAAGCAGTCACGGTTAATGTACAAAGGTACCTGGAAATGTTGGGAGAATATTTCATGCCTGAACTGAGCCATCACCGTACAGGGATGCGTAATGTATGGTTCCAACAAGATGGAGCAACAGCCCATACAGTTCGCATTAGTGTAGAATTCCTTCGACGAACATACCCTAAAAGAGTGATATCACGTTTTATGAATGTCAATTGGCCTTCTCGCTCACCGGATCTTACCATTCCAGGTTTCTTTCTGTGGGCATTTTGGAAATCTAAAGTCTACATGAACACGAATAATACAGTAACTTAAAAAAGCTATTCGCCAGGAAACCATCGGCATTCCTAGAGAGATGTAGCAAAATCAGTAGCAAGTTTTAAATGAGCCTTCAACGCTGTATCAAACCAAGAGGTATTACACAGATGTTACTTACCTGACAGATGTTCGACAACCTTACAGGTGTAATTTTTAGACGCTAGACTGAAAGTAACATTGTTTTGAAATTGCATACTACGTACACTGTTTTGCCACTCATAAATAATTTTTTTCTTAATTTCTTATTACTCGTTTGAAAAACATGCGTTTCCCAATTCACCCTGTAAAACATTTTAGCATTGTAATACATGTTTAAATAACCGTTGTTCCAAAAGGGTTTAATTGTTTAAATATTTTAAGAAACTATTTTCATCTTACATGATGGTGTGTACGCATAAAAATGCGCTTGTTTCGAGAGTCAAGTATCATTTATCGAAAATATGGCAACGTTCTAACAACTATATTGTTATCCTTCATTCAGGCCTGATTTCTCCCTTTGCACTATTGCCAACAATATTGGAACGAGAACACAACTTCCCTTCTACATATTTAACTAGCTCGATAGAACCCCTAACTAGTTTTCTACTACTGAACTAGTTACATGTAGAAGGGAAGTTGTGTTCTCGTTCTAATATTTTTGACAATAGTGAAAAGGGATAAATCAGGCCTGAATGAAGGATAACAATATAGGTAACGAAACGTTGTCAAATTTTTAATAGATGATTCTTGACTCACGAAACAACCGCATTTGTATTCAATAATTTTCATTTTATTTACAAACTTGTCGTGTAATTACTTTTTTTCTGAAAGGCATTTTATCACAAAAGGTAATTTAGATCTAATATAAAATTAATATTTTTATATCATCAAGATGCTCTAGGACAGATTAGCACCTCCTTAATCGGTTCAAACGATATTCATAGAAGGTCAACACCTTCTAGCACCAATTAATGCCCTAGGTTTAGCCTAACACTAGATAATCACACAGGCATTCTTTGCCGCTAATCGGAATCGAACCCAGGACGTTTTAGTAGTCAGGGGCTTTACCGACTAGACTACTCAGCCGCCTTAGATATAATGTAATATTGTGTATTTTTAAAGAATATAGTGTATTTTTATTACTTTTTTCTCACTGCAAAATTGACGATTTTATGAAAAATATAATTTACATTTTGCAACAATTACTCAAGTTTCTTTGACTCAGAAATACGTCCGATTTTACTGATTTATTATCGGTTCGTGTTTGTGTTTTTATTAAATAGTTTTCTCATATTAAGTACACGACAAAATGAAATTTTATTCATTTATTCATGTTTAAATATTTCCAAAATATTATATCCCTACGATAAACAGTTTTTGTTTCCCTGCATTTCTGCTTGTTCATATCCAGGCTAATGTAAAGATTCCTTTAAATAGTTGTTCTTATCCCTGTTTTGTATTAGGTGAATATACTGAAGCAAAGAATGCAATTACATTATCTTTAATGTAGTTTCCCTGTCTTACACAATCTGTCTTAGGTAGCGGGGTAGATACCTCTTTATGACCCCCATAGAGAGTAGGTCTACTTCTGGCAAAGACCTTGCTCATTGGTATCTCCCAATCCTGTAGCTGGGAATTTTATGTCCCTTCTTATATTCCCAATCATTTCCCACTCTTCGTAAAAATTTTAATGAAACAGGTTAATCATCTTAAAACGACCAAAACAAAAAAATCATTTTCAATCCAATTTTGTAAAACCATTAAATATGGTTAAATAATTTCATAATTTATAAATAGAAACCTAAATACACAACATCTGCCGGTAAGAATCACGCACAGATAGAAAAAGGGACAGGTATTTTCGAAAGGTTCAGACGACAATAGAGGGTCACATTGAACAAAAGAGATTTAGACGGATTGCTTTTAAAAGAAGAGACAATAGCAGTCTCTGAAAGTACAGTCGGCATAGAAGATTGATTAATTAAACTCTTTACATGTTGATAAGATCTGAACAATCAATTTACCCTTGTTTTCTTAATTTGATGCAAATTGATTATAAGTAGATCGCATAAGTTATTTATTATATGAATAAATAAATCATGTCTCCTATCAAATGTCAAAAATTTTATTTTTTTTATTTAAGCATCTTTAATTATTATTATCTCTTACATTTTTAATTCTAGTGCAATAAAATACCTATTTAAGTTTATTTCATGTCCCTAAATATTTACCACCTTAATTTAGGAAATCGAGTTTCACTTATTTCCGATAAACATACAAACAAATTTAAAAAAAAAAATACTAGATGTTCATACCAACAATATCAGAAATGTTTGGATGCCAACATACTTAGATTTGTAAAGTGACAACTAACCTGCCACCTGAAAAGATATAGCAAATTACTTTAAAATATATGTTTAATTCGTTTAGTTCTGGCGATAAATCTTGATTTAATTTTGGTTGTTTTGAAACTTTCGAAATAGGTAAGTGTTGCAAAGTTGAACTGCTGACTTCCCTCTTCCTCTTCCTCGTGCTCGCTAAAACAAAATCCCGCAATTAGCGTTTAAACTTCGTAGAATATAATGATTTTTATGTTTCTCGACAGTGGCGAACCTAGTAATTTAACTAGCGTCAAATGTTACCCTTTTAATCTACTTCCTCGCCATTCTTTCTGTCACCTTCCCTCATATGTAGGTTTAGTTGTAACATTACGTCACTTTGTATCTAGTTTTTATGCAAATTTGTTAGCTTTAAGTTAATTGTTTAAATTTTTTAGGTTAATTAGTAATTTTGAGTCTTATTTAGGCCTACTGTAGTTTTAAGTCACCTTGTTAGGTGTTCCTTTCATTTAGATATCTAAGTCAGTCAACCATGACCCCCATTAAATTGAATAAACCTTATCCGCCCCACCCGAATGAAAGCTCATTTACTTGAAAATGCCCCTCCTGAATCTCACGCCACTACCAAAACCCCTGTTTTCCAAAATCTTACCCGCAGCAAATGTGTCTCATGACAGACGCTGGATAACCTCGGAGGCCACCAAATCCCCCCCCTCTCTTGACTCATTGACTTGACTTCGTACTAATTACCATATCCTCCTATGTCCCACCGACGTTTCCCTTTTAATTTTGAAGACCAAAAATCTCTGTAATAACAAGCTTACAGTTAAAAAAATTGTATTGCTTTAATTACAGAAATCGATTTTTAATAAACGTTGTAGGATAATTTCATTTCTAATTTCGATTTCAATAAATCAATTATATCCCCTTTAATACCCGATAGGTCACAAAAATAACAGTAAAATAATGTATACTTTTAATTTTTTTTTAAATCTTTTTTAAAACAACAATACAAAAAATTTACTTTAACAACAATACTAAATATTTAATTTCTACACTCTGACATCCGCCATAAGTTTCCACCACTACGTATATTGTAATCACTAAGTTTAAGAAATCACCCAAATGTGCAACATAAATGTGCAACTTTGTAAAATTACTTCGCACTTTGGACGCTCGTTCAACGTTCCATTATACTTGAAAACAAATTGAAGTAAAACCATCGCACAGTTAAAATTTGCATGATAAAATGCGGTAATAACAATTTACACTGATTATAAACAACTACGGAATTTTGAGCGGAGAACCGAACGTTGGGGAAATTTGCATTTCCGCATAATTGCGGCCTATAGAAATGCAAATGCGTCCATAATGTAAGACAAACTTCATCTTTACTTTCGCTCTCTGTACCTTGGGGAAAAGAAAGTTTTACAGTGTATTTTAGGGCTATGGATTCAATTTATTTCTCTTGGACAAAGACATCGAGTTGTAGACATGATGTAAAAATTAATGACGTATGAAATTTACAACTAGTTTTTCATAATATATGCTCACTCCTGCAGTCATCACCCATCTTTCTGATACCCTCAGTCTAGACACTCGATGATATCTATTTGCAGCATGTATGGACTTGTCACAATATCAAGAGCAACGTGGTACAATATATTACTATGAAAATATTGGAAAGAACCCCAATACCACAAAAATAACCAAAAATAACAAATAAAACAAATTACTTAATATTAAACCCTTATGTACATTTCGATGACCATGTCATCATCAGAGGGTGTTATTACCAAATAACAATCTAGCAAACAAGAAGTTACAAACTAGAATGATCCCAATCGTTCTCTACGATCGCTATATATAGGCGTGAAGTAAGCTCCGCCCCCTCTTTGCCCTCGACCAACAAATAACGATCGACCATCTTGAACCAAATAGGCTATGTCAAAAAGTACACTATAATAATACATATGTAATAAAAACTACAGCTAATAACAATAAATAAACTAAAACTAATTAAATTAATGCCTCGTAACTGAAAGGCTATTTAAGTAAAGTATATAATGGTGAGTTAGGGATAGGCCCTTTATCTGCATTCATTAATTTACAACTTGATTTGACTATAAAAATACTTTCACCACTATTAAGTAACTTTTTTGAGTTGATGCATTTAGTTAAAATAACATTTTTATCTAAATTATGCTGATTATTAAGTCAGCTACTTGTAATAAGACCTCGAAATGTACATAAGGTTTTAATCTTAGGTAACTTGTTTTATTTGCTATTTTTTATTATTTGTGGTACTGGACGTGTCACAATTAAGGACTTCTGTGGCATGTCCTTTACATGGATTCGCCAAAAAAATTAGGAACTCTGTACACATATCTTGTAGACAGGGCACTCTGTGCACTCATCTTTAGGGGTTGGTAATCTTTCTTGATACCCAGACCTTCCTATTCCTTTATAAACCGACATCTTACCTGGAGTTGTTAGTGTACACCAAAACTTTAAGGGTAGAATACCTGCACCTTTTGAGTTTACCTCAGTCTGACAAAGTATAACACTTATCTATTTATCACACACAGAACCTGCACATAATACGTCACACTCAAACCTAATCCTTGATCCATGTGCAGGAATATATGATGCATTATATAACGGCTTTCAACCAGCCTTATACCGTTCTTTATTTACTCCAAACTACATAGTGAATCCAGCTTGTGAAAATACAATTACAGCAATCTACATAGGCGGACTTGATAGTTTCAAAAAGAAATATAATTATTTGCAACCTTGAAACTAAAACGGGAAACAAAGAAATGTATTTGTTGTTTTATATAACTATGAACAAGATATTCTAAGATAATCATGTGCTGTGAAATCGTTTTGATAGATTAAAATAAATACTTTCCTAAAACGTGAATGGCTTCGCTACTCTGTTTTTATTTTGTCTTCAAGTTATTCTTATCTGCTAGAGCCAAACATCTAAAACATTCCATTTGCCATATGCAACCATGTACAAGCAATGTCATAATTTTCGCCTATTCCCATTGCCTATTTCATCTACCCTTCCTTCTTCCTAAAGGCAGAGATACTCCCTGCTTTATCCTCGACAGAGAATAGGCTTGCTTACGGTACATGATTCTGCACACGTGACGAAATAATCTTCCTTAATTTTATAAAAGGTTTTGTACATCCCTAGCTTGTATCAATAATACTTTCATATTTTGCGTAGGCGGTAATGTCAGGCCAGCTGATCGCCTTAAAACCGCAATATAATCTTCTTGTTAGGCTTTATAAACTGCCCGTAGCATGACTACCCATAAATAATTCAGCTGTTCACGGTTAATGTGAAACATTTTAAATGAGATGACTTTTAACTTTCTGTTCCAATTATGTCCCAAATAAAACTATCAGTTACTATTTGTTGAGGCATATATGTAACGATTACTTTGTAACCTATGGGATATAGTGAGCATGCATTAGCAGTCAGTGTTGAACGCGAATAATGGAATTTCAACAAATACAAAAAGACCTATTTATGTTTAGAAAAAAAATTATAAAAGATCGATATAAAAGAACAATATAGCTCTTCGTTTCTCAAATCCAGAAATGAATCAAATAAAAAAATTTTTAATTACGATTTATTTCCAACTAATCTAAAAATAATAAAATAATTTTCTCTTTTATTCGTAACATCGAAAAATTTATGACGAAGTAAAAGCGTAAGGATATAAATTTTCTCTTGTAGGTATATAACATACATACGAGTAGCCAAAACTTTAATTACTAGTCATAAAATTCTAAATGTTTTCTGGGATCAGAAAATCATATTTATTTTTGAATCATTTCGAAGTAGAAGCACGTTTTAAAAAATTTACTTTGCTCTTATTTTTTTATTCTTTAATAAATGATTTTTAATTCGTTTATGTAATTTCAACTGTAGCTGCGAAAAATTTCAGCTTTGAAATCGGAAAGTGCACGAAAATAGATCACGTGACATGGTATATATTAACTGAAATAATTAAACTCAATGAATAATGCATGAGTTTAATCCAAAATTAAAGTTTCCTTTTTATGGCATATTTTCAGAGATAGATGTCTACGAAAATATTTCACATCAGTTGGTCGTCGGAAAGTATCGATTATACGGTTTGAAATACATTGAGTTTGTTCATTCAAGTTCTCCTTTTGCAATCGATTCGTGATATTGCTATCGTATTAAGATGGCTGTGCAAACATTTAAGCTCAATTGGAAATCGGAAAACGGACGACCAATCTGTAACAAGATATGACCTTCACGGTCAAACCCTATAACTATAATATAGGAGCTTATTCACTATGGTTCGTTAAACTTGAGATTTCTTTCTCATATATCGTGACACGATGCTGCCCACATTAAGCTGTTTCACGATCAATGTACATGTATTTTATTAACAGTTTTTAATTTACTGTCAATTTGTTTTTGAGGAAAACAATCTTGAGGCTATAATATGTGAACTTTCTGTTTTAAAATTTATATAAAATTTGTATCAAGACAGGTAAATTAAAAGTAATTTTTAAACTATTAGTAATTATTGCGTAAATGAATAAAACGTCAGAGCTTATTTGCTGACACGTTTCGAAACAATCGTTTCATTAACGAAGCAGAACCGCCAATGTCGGTTTCACACAACACAAAAAGTAATCGTCAGCAAGTAACTTCAAACGTATTCACACAGTTACGCAATATTTACTTATAATTTAATCAGTGAATTCAATATGATTGCAAGTCACTGTAATTATTTAACTGATAAAACGTTAAAGCCTTTCAACAATATTTCTGGAGAGGTTTAACCCCCTCAAACCACCCTTGCCACAACAGTCTAGTATAAAACCAACAGACGCCTACGTGTCGTACCCTGTCAATTGATAATTCCTATAGGGATATTTTTTTTTCTCACAAAGAAGAATTCAAGTGCACAACTGCCTGTAATAGATATAATTACGCCTTTGTGTTTGTGCCCATAAATAATTTCTACCCATTGTCTTTGATTTCTAATCACTTACAGCGATAACCGTTGCCAAAACATCCAATAAAACATTTCTTGGTAATTGTTCAGCTAGAATGTGCGACAATAAAACTGAAAACAAAGCACGGCAATCAATTACACTGGCACTAAAGCATCCACCGTTCGAAAACACTATGTAAACTCTAAAAGTTTATAATAATTCCATTTTTCTTAAATCAATTACCCGAGAAAATATAATCTATGTGTAGCTGTGCCATGTAAACAGCTACGGGATATTACTCTATTTTGCAACAATAAAGTGTAAATATGGTTCTGCTATAAGTTTGCAAAGACAATTGCTCTTTAAAATTAAATATTTTGCTTCCTCAACTTTTTAGGATAGTTAGGTTTATATTTATTTAAACTTAAACATCAACCAAATCCAACAACCGCGTTTCTAAATCTCCATTCATGTCGGTAGGTGTTCAAGAGTATGTACAAACACGCGCTCACACACACACAATAAACTTGGTACATGTAAAGAACAAAAACAGCACTTAACATATTACGATTTTGAGCTTAGCTTTTGAGTTTAAGATACTTGCGAAATGTGTTTATCACACTGATGATGGTAATGATGGCCGAAACATGCTTTTAGGTTGAAATATGTTTTATGTGCAAAATTTATTATTATTGTTCCTATGTGTTTAACAATATAAACTTTAAAATTTTTTAAAACGTACTAAACAAAAAGATAATAGGTTTTTTTCATAAAAGCCAATATAAATTGAAAAATTCGTTATTCTAACTCCTGAAATGGTATATTTTTTAGAGTGAGATACAAATACAGTCCAATTGGAATGGATTCAGATGTAACAATCAGTAGGTTCAATCAAAACATTTTCCCTAAATCTTTCAAAGATTTTATAACTAAGGTTTAACTGAAAATAATTCGAATTTCTAAAAGTACAAACAAATATATTTGGATAGTACAAAATCCTTATCAGTGATTTTGAGCCTGTGTCTGTTGTCACTGTTAGTAGGAATAATATCAAAAGAGAAAGAATAAGAGATCTCTAAATATAAGTTACTGTTACCTCCAGAGCTAATTTCAAGTTCCTTTCCCTTTTCGAAAATATGTATATATTATATATAATATAATAATACTAATATAATAATACTTATATATATATATATATATATATATATATATATATATATATTGTTAGGCTTTATAAGAAATGTTAAAAATTTAGCAAATTTGAAGAAAATTCTGAAAAGCTTGAAATTTTACATATCGTCATTTATTAATTATATTCGATACTGTTAGAAATTTTCAACCTAAAAAATACCCGGAATCACCTAAAAAAGAGAAGGATTTTACCATTTAAATGTTTCCTGTATTTAAAAATAAAACTGTAACTAGCAATTAGTTTGTTAATAATATTATTTCATTTCTTCTCCAGCTTGAACTTCTTCTTTACACTTAGAAATCTATTAATATGTAACAATTACTTGCATTAGCACTTACTTTTGATGTTTAATGAGGGCAGCTGTTTCAAGGACTGTGTTCCTTTGTTAACTCAGATAATAACCGATCTCGTGGTTGTTTTAGATTCAGACGTGGTAGGAAGATCATTTTACACGCTAACACTTGAAAGCATTTACAAAAACGTTCAAACAAACTTTCCGGAACACCTCATACCCACAAATCACAACCACATAACCATTAAATTAAACACGAATCATACACAAATTCTACGTCAACTAAATGAAATTAACAGTCTTTTCACAAACAAACACCAAGAATATTCATACATTTCAAACTACCCCCCCCCCAAACACAAATTCACAATACCTACTTACATTATACGTTTTGATGCATAAAATATCGTGAAAATCATCAAATATCGCTATTCTCTCTAAGTTGTAAATGGCCGACCTTATTATATAACAAGCTTTTGCTGTAGACAGGTGTCACATAATAATATACATCCAAAAGTTTAAGAATAAATTTGTTATAAGCTAAATTTTTTCACAATTCAAAACGGTTCCTTCCTAACTAATTTAAAATTATTTTATTAGAAGAGAACGAAAAGAAAAGTACTACTAACCTTTAGGTATAATATTAGAATTGAATGCACACAAAACACAATTTAAAACGGCAATAGTTATAAACAGGAATAATTCTTAGATTTATTTTTTATTATTCAGAGTCATTGATAAAGAAGCTCAGTGCTTTCGAAAACGTTAAGCCACAGTAAGTTATTTCATAAATTTACTTTAGTTCCAATTCCGCGCCATAGTAACTTTATTGAGTTTAAAAGTGAAATAATATACAAGTAAAAAAAATAATAAATAAACTCAGATCCCATTTTTTTTAAAGTGAAATCCTAAACCAGCCTTACAAAGGGCGCAGGTGGATTACTGCACACACTGACAACATGGTCGTAGTTACAAGGTTTGGTTTGGGGAGCACAAGTTGCCCTGAGGGTATCAAATGGTTCCGGGGGTACTTGCCTTTAAATATAGAGAAAATTTAAAAGCTTGTCGACCTTGAGCCAGTCGACAAAAACTTACATTTTAAAGTACATGTTTTACACTAATTTTTTTATTGGTAAGTTAGGGTAAGGTATTCAACAATATGTTTCTCATAGAAAGCAAATCTGCAGCTTTTAGACTTATAGCTTTGCAAAATATATATTTTTTTGAATTTTGCGAAGTCATAGTCCAAAAATAAGCCTGATTTTAATTCTATGAGAAACATAAAGTTGAATATCAAACTTCATGCGAAATAATTTCCAAATTTTTATGTTGAACATCATGACGTGTAAGAATAAAATAAAGTTCATATTTTTCTTTGAACTTAGTCATATTTAGAAAGTAACTCAGATGGGTCAAAATAATAACTGATGCTGCCGAGTATATTTTTTTCAGCAGTATTATTATTTTGAAGTATTTTAATAAGTTCATTGTTACCTTTTGATTATAAAAAAATAATACACATGTCCAGAAAGTTAAGGGGCAAGCCTCTCCTTGCCCCCCTTCAGTCTACCAATGATTGTGCAAAGAAAAATGGAATAATCCCTCAGGCTTCCACAATACCAAAACTCTATGGGGGTACTCGAATGAAGAGCTACTGTTTTTAAGTAGATTTCAACTCAGAATTATACAGAAGCTATCTAGTCGACGAAAATCTAAGGGGTACAAAATTGGGTATACCTAGATGCCCTGAGTATATGAGGTTTGACGAGGATCGAAAGAAAAACCTAATCCACGTACTATGCGTGTCCTCATCATTAGGGTCTACAAGAAGAGGTATGGTGGAGTGAGCTAGCAACACCAGAGTTCATCAGGAGTGTCAGCGTAGCGTGAGCTCTTGGCAAATAGTAGCCGCTCAGAGAATCATGAGATAGCCATGGGAAGATAGTAAAAAGGCAACCGTTAGGCACCTTGCACTTGCCAAGTCCCTCCAAGTTTTAAATAACAATAAAAAAACTACCATCAAGAAGATTTAAGAACAAAAATAAAATATTTCAATACTGTAAAAGGCTATATAACTCAACTGTATCTAATTCAAAATATCGTATCGTAATAAAATTGAATTAAATTTGACTTTTTGTTTATAAAATTGATTTTTTACAACAAAACTTTTGGATAAACTAAAAAGAAGAAACGTGTGAAAGCACGTTATAGACCAATCTACACTATAAAGCAGTTATTTTCATGTTGTTGTTTTGGGTAAATATCGTTTTAATATATAATCGCCTGACTTAATATTTCTCCCCCTCTGTGACAATTACGTGCTTATAAAAGGCAGCAACCTATCTTTAGAAACAATTTATTAACACATTTCATAGCTTTTAAAACAAAACAAGCGTTTTGAAAATTATTTCAAAGGTTTCATAAGAAATATTTTATTACCTAATACTTTTATTTTCATTTTTATGAAATTGCTTTCAAAACACATTCCATTACAGTGGCGTAACCGGTAAGATCAACTCGTGCTGCTCTAATGTTTATTATATTTAATTACCTTTCTATTATTATATTCATTACAGAAAGACTTTAACGACTCATAACATTTACGACTTCCTCCCTACAGAAAACAATACGTTTGATAAAGATTTTATTGCTCGTATTATTGATACAGAACATATTAGTTGGCTGCCATGCTTTAACGAATTCGGACATGGCAGGCTTTTTCAAAATGAAATACTTGTGGATTTCCGGATTCATTCTTGTCTCAATAACCACCGTTAGACTTCAAAGTAATGTTGCTACAAATGGAACCAAAATCAGCGCCATTAACAAGTTATCAAGTACCGCCAAAGTGGCTAACATAAGTGCTGGTGTTACGGCCAAAAGCACCAACGGAGCTACGGCGGTGAATTCATCACACGGTGAGTATGCGGGATTGGATTGTAGGTTTTAAATGATTTTTTTCATAGAGTTTAATTTTAAAATATTTACTTAAAATACTGGCTTGAAAATCTCTGGTCGACTTTTTTTGTGTTTTTATGGTAATAACAACTACTAGTCTTGTAAATAATTTACTGGAGATTCTGCTAAAAATGTTTGTTTCAAAGAGTAAATCTTTAATAGGAAGAAAAACATTTTATAAATCCAAACACTATTGGTCGAAAAATTCATCGTTATTGTCCTAAATAGTTTTAAATTAATTTTATTTATTTATAAATGACTTTAATAAAAACTTTATTTCTAAATGTGATAAATGTTGATTCAATAGGTTTCACGAGTTGATCTTTGTTTATTTTGCAAGTTCAGGTCTTTAATGAAACGCTTAAGTCTATAATATCTTGTATTTATTTAATTTACTCCTTTTTATCGTCGACGTTTTGGCCATTCACATTATCTTATGGCTATATCAAGATAAGAACTAAACCAATATACACATACAACATAAAACATGTAACAGTCAATTTTTAAAGCTTATCCTACTGATACATTGTCATAAACTCGCTTAGTTTATAGAGTGTTGGTCTACTTCTGGAATAAGATTCTGGAATACGTGAGTCTTACTCTTTTACATTTCAAGATTTTTATGCCTTTTACCTTAATCCTATCTCTACTTACATTCCTTTCCTTTGCCTTCCTTTGCCCCCTCCCTATCCTTTCCTTTGCCTTCCTTTGCCCCCTCCCTATCCTTTCCTTTGCCTTCCTTTGCCCCCTCCCTACCCCTTCCTTAACCTTCTAAGGTTATAATAATAAAATTTATTGATATTCCATGCATGTAAACGATATTAACAAAACATTCTTTAAAATAAACTCAGCCTATTCTGAAATATAAAAAAAACTCAAAGACGATGTCATCATATAAAAAAATACTTTATTGGTCTAAAAGATAAAAATCAAACCTTTGTGCACTCGAATTGTCTCTAATCTGGATGGTTTCGTCCCCAATTAACTTTTTCGAACATATGTACTCTTAACCCGTCGAGAAAATTTCCCATGTTATCCTTTTAGCAAATAGATCTGACGGAAGGGGATTTTCGCTCTCCCACAGGAGTATAAGCTTCTACGTATTCATAGTTCGTGGAATGTTCCTCCTTGATTGCAAACAGCTTTCTCAGGATCTTACAATCATCTTTATGATTCAATTCCATCTTGTCCCGGAAAATATTTCATTAATGGCGTTGCCTAATCACACTTAAAACGTGTTTACACTTGATTTCTTCTTAAAGTTGATACCAAAAGGAGAACTGCCAGCACTTGTTTACCTAGCAACCCTATGTGTTTGAACATACCAAACAATTTAGTTTATGTTGCACATACCAACAATATATGACCTTGATTTTTCTTAACTAACTAAATTGTCCGAACTGTTGTAATGAAATAAATTTAATCTTTATTTTGTTTTTATAGCAAATAATTTATGGAAACTATAAAAATAGAAGAAAATTAGAGACTTTTCTAACTGTCTAGTTATATACAAAAATATTATTGCACACAAATCTGTTTCGCGCAACACAATATTGACCAACATATCGCTCGCAGTGGAAGATATAATCCCTATATTTTTACCCTACAACAACAAATTCCCCCCAACCGACTCAGTAAGGTTCTTTATTAGCAAAAAACTCTTTTCATCCCTCCATTAAATCATCCCTGTTTTGTAATTAGTTTTTAAATTATATTCGTTTTAGCGTATAAATCATTCTGTTACGAAAAAATCTGGAAAAAGGTTAATTACGGGAAAAGTATGTGAATATTTTAAAAACCAACTACTCATCAGGAATGTGAGATATGCACTGCTCCTGAAAGTAGTATTTTATGAATGCGGTGCAATTTATCTATCTAAGCTTACGGTCAATCTCACTGCTTCCCTGGAAACAAGTAAGCGCCTCTCTTCTCTCCGGTCACTTCACCCCCTACTTCCGGTAAGTGACTCTTATATGGCATCACAAGAGAAGACTATGCCTTTTACTTGGTGAACAATAGCATCAACTCTCCTTTATGCACTTATTTTTTTTTTATTTGACGATAAACCGATTTAGGTTATTATTACCAATTATAAATAGTGTATAAAACTAAAATTTAAAAAAATTAAAATCATTAAAATAAATAAAAAACATAGTCTATATTTCAACAAACAAAAATAATCATAAATAAAAACTTAACAATATAATAATAATAATAATAAACAACACAACAATATAAAAATCATAAGAATGAATAACAACATAAACAATTAATAATTAAAACAACAAATAACAATATGACAGTAAATAAATAATAATGAAATGATAACAAAAGGTATTCTATACTAAAAAGAACAGAAATACAGAACAGTGAATAGCTAAAATATAAAAGTGTGTTTAACAATAAATATAACATTAAATATATTTTAGATAACAATAATATCTATATAAAACAAAAAACAAATATATATATATATATATATATATATATATATATTAAATATGGTGATATGTTTTCTTGTAATATAGGTAATAAATTTAAAATATTCCAAAAACAAGAATAGTTTTAATACATATATTATTCAAACCTTTTCGACTGTTTTATCGGCGAACTATTCTTGTTTTTGAAATATGTTTAATTTATTATATATATATATATATATATATATATATATATATATATATGTGTGTGTGTGTGTGTTTGTTTGTGTGTGTGTGTGTTTGTGTGTGTGTGTGTGTGTTTGTTTGTTTGTGTGTGTTTGTGTGTGTGTGTTTGTTTGTGTGTGTGTGTGTGTGTGTGTGTGTGTTTGTTTGTTTGTGTGTGTTTGTGTGTGTTTGTGTGTGTGTGTGTGTGTGTGTGTGTGTGTGTGTGTGTGTATGTGTGTGTGTGTGTGTGTGTGTGTGTGTGTGTGTGTGTATGTGTGTGTGTGTGTGTGTGTGTGTGTGTGTGTGAGTGTGTGTTTGTTTGTTTGTGTGTGTTTGTGTGTGTGTGTGTGTGTGTGTGTGTGTGTGTGTGTGTGTGTGTGTGTGTGTGTGTGTGTGTGTGTGTGTGTGTGTGTGTGTGTATGTGTGTGTGTGTGTGTGTGTGTGTGTGTGTGTGTGTGTGTGTCGTGACAATGGTCGCGACGTCGCCACAACACAACCTTTATATTTCCTTGTATATTAAGTGTTACAGGCCACGACAATCTACCAGTATGTAACGGATTGTGATGGAGTTATGCACTTGAAGCGATCCCCCAATATGACTATTGCCGACTACGAAAAATAGGAAAAGATTATGAATGTAGGTAGGTTAGATTAGGGATATAAAATACCATGATAGAGAAAATAAGGAAATCAAGGCGTCACACGTCCAGGGTCACGTATTTCTAGACCTAGTCAGTACCAGCGTCATAAGAGGTAAACTTCTTTGCTCCCTTTGTAAGAAGGATAAGGCACGGAGGGAATAAGGAAATTCATAGAGCTAATTATGTCTTCAAAATGGTTTTCATGTAAAGAAGTTATATAAACTCTAAACATATGAGCATACAATGTTTGTAACTGAATTCATATAAGTAATTTCTGTAGGCGATGGTTAAATATTTGAAAATATCATTTCTGAATGATGCTACGTGGATGAACTATGTGACAGAATCGCTATAACAAAGGATGGTTTTTTAACGAATTTTCAAACACTTCTACAGACTCAATACGTCTTTGTAGAATTCTATTTTATGAAAATTAAATTTCAAACTTCTCGTTTACGACGTTGATATGTTTTGCAATACATTAACCTGATTTCCCCTGTGAATGTAATAAATCTTAAGTTCATTAAGTATAATTTAAATTTTAAATGTTATTAAATTAGGAAAAAATCATTTATTTTGTTAACTTGTGTCTAATTTTAAGAAATATAATACCCCAAATGGCATTTAATTTTCACAAAATATCTTGGCGATATAAATTTGCTTCCAATCCTGCCGGAATGTCCAACCCTTCAGAAGAGTTTCGGGTGCGGTACAGCGATCTATATTTAATCACATGAAATCAAGCATGTTGTAGATTGGAATTTTTAACGGAATTTTTATATTACGTTTTCTTTTTTTGAAAGCATACAAGTCTGATGACATCAACATGCAGGCACACAAAGGACAAATCTAAACACCAATTTTTAATTTGGAAAACTCCAAAGTTGAAGTGAGTGTTTTTAATTAATTTACATACTCAATCCAGACTCAGAACTACCCCGAGGGTTAGTTGACCCTCATTCAGGCTAATCCGGCCAGGCGGCCCTCTTGCAACCAATGAGTCACTTACCAAGGCTTGGTCTGGAAAACTAAGATTTTTCAACCTGTGACATTTAGGTAATGTTTGCTAACATTTTTAACTCTACATTTTATTCCGATGAAATAAAGGTTTAACATTAATAATTAAGTCACTCCCAAAGATAATAGAAAAGATGATCACTAAATATTTGAATATATATTAGTTTGCTACAGTTGCCAATAGTACCACTTACATTTTTGATTATTCGGGAGGTGTATCTCTTGTCAAATCTGACGATAACTCACGTTTTGTTTCTTTAGATGAGGGCATATTGAGCAAATGTTTTTTAATTAGATTACAACTCACATACCCTATACTACCCCCTCTCTTTAACCTAAAATAAGCAAAAGACCAGTTGCGGACTGAGTTGACAATAGATTAAATCTGCCGAAACGGCCGTCCTACATATTAAAAAAGGTGCTACTGTAGGCAAGTGTAATATATCAATATATAACACTAAACAGTAAAATTAAAAGTTTTGCTCTAAATCTCACTACATATTAGTTTAATAAAAAAAACACATTAGTTTGTTAAAACAAACAGATTAGTTTTGACGACTATATCGCCTACATCAATGCTGGGCTACTACTCATACTATATATCAATATATTAAAGTGTTTTAGTGTAAAACTAGTAGCATAAGTGAAGGTGGAATCAAATAAAGAAAATTATTATAAATCTATCTCCGATATTCATTATATTGACATACGTAGTTACTTCGTCCTCGGCCTCTATTTCCAGGGAATAATATGTACAATCCAAAAATGTCAGTAAAAACTACCCAAATGTTACAATTTGGAATATTTTAGTTTTGTAGACCAAGTCCTAGTGGGTAACTCATTGAACACCATCGGCGCCAGGTAGGCAGGTGTGTGAGTGTGTGCGCGCGCGAGATAATATTATAAAAATGTGTAAACTGAATTCTTTGAATATGTGTCTCTAATTATCTTTAACATTTATATATAAAACTGTTGCAGTTTTACCGAGAGCTGCCAAACCTGGGGATGTCATGTGAGTATTGCGCATCAGTTGAGTTGACGTACTACCGTAGCCTTACAGTAACCTCTCTGCTGAGAAGGGCTGTCAAGTTTGATAAGTATTAAATAAACAATACTTAACCATAATTTTAAAATATTTAAACATATTTTTTGGCGGAATAAATTTCTAAAAATTTATTCCGTGTATAAAATTGTATAAAATTTAATTGCGAATAAATTACATAAAAATTTACGATAAAGACATACTTAAATAAGGCATACTTGATAGGAAATAGCTAAAATAAATTTATTAATTTATATCCATACACACTGATTTCAAATGTCCCTCAACAGTACTCGTTAAAATAGCCTCTATTTATTGTTAAAGAAATTTATTATTCTATTTTTTATTAGGAATGATAATGTCTACAGTAGTCTACGTGAATAGTATAATGCTATACATATAAACACATTCTGTATATAGGCTATTGAATAAAAGTTTACAGGATAACTTATTTTTAATAAAATATTAATTTCATCCATCGAAGAGTCAAACTGGGGCTGATAATAAGTCTAAAACCGTTTTAGCGCTACCGGTTAGTTGGTAGAGCTCTAACTCCTAGGCCTCTTGGTAACTTCCAAACTTAATGCTGCTAGTAGATCTTTACCCAATACGCCACTCAGTATCTTCCAAACTTAATGCTGCTAGTAGATCTTTACCCAATACGCCACTCAGTATTTTCCAAACTTCTTTGGTTAGTTGAGCTTTTCCCACTGGTCCACTCAGTACCTTCAAAACTTACTTTGACTAGTAGATCTTTACCCAATACGCCACTCAGTATTTTCCAAACTTCTTTGGTTAGTTGAGCTTTTCCCACTGGTCCACTCAGTACCTTCAAAACTTACTTTGACTAGTAGATCTTTACCCAATACGCCACTCAGTATTTTCCAAACTTCTTTGGTTAGTTGAGCTTTTCCCACTGGTCCACTCAGTACCTTCAAAACTTACTTTGACTAGTAGATCTTTACCCAATACGCCACTCAGTATTTTCCAAACTTCTTTGGTTAGTTGAGCTTTTCCCACTGGTCCACTCAGTACCTTCAAAACTTACTTTAGCTAGTAGATCTTTACCCAATACGCCACTCAGTATTTTCCAAACTTCTTTGGTTAGTTGAGCTTTTCCCACTGGTCCACTCAGTGCCTTCAAAACTTACTTTGACTAGTAGATCTTTACCCAATACGCCACTCAGTATTTTCCAAACTTCTTTGGTTAGTTGAGCTTTTCCCACTGGTCCACTCAGTACCTTCAAAACTTACTTTGACTAGTAGATCTTTACCCAATACGCCACTCAGTATTTTCCAAACTTCTTTGGTTAGTTGAGCTTTTCCCACTGGTCCACTCAGTACCTTCAAAACTTACTTTGACTAGTAGATCTTTACCCAATACGCCACTCAGTATTTTCCAAACTTCTTTGGTTAGTTGAGCTTTTCCCACTGGTCCACTCAGTACCTTCAAAACTTACTTTAGCTAGTAGATCTTTACCCAATACGCCACTCAGTATTTTCCAAACTTCTTTGGTTAGTTGAGCTTTTCCCACTGGTCCACTCAGTGCCTTCAAAACTTACTTTGACTAGTAGATCTTTACCCAATACGCCACTCAGTATTATCCAAACTTCTTTGGTTAGTTGAGCTTTTCCCATTGGTCCACTCAGTACCTTCCAAACTTAATGCTGCTAGTAGATCTTTACCCAATACGCCACTCAGTATTTTCCAAACTTCTTTTGGTTAGTTGAGCTTTTCCCACAGGTCCACTCAGTAGCTTCCAAACTTAATGCTGCTAGTAGATCTTTACCCACTACGCCACTCAGTATTTTCCAAACTTCTTTGGTTAGTTGAGCTTTTCCCACTGGTCCACTCAGTATCTTCCAAACTTACTTTAGCTAGTAGATCTTTACCCACTACGCCACTCAGTATTTTCCAAACTCCTTTGGTTAGTTGAGCTTTTCCCATTGGTCCACTCAGTACCTTCCAAACTTACTTTAGCTAGTAGATCTTTACCCACTACGCCACTCAGTATTTTCCAAACTCCTTTGGTTAGTTGAGCTTTTCCCATTGGTCCACTCAGTACCTTCCAAATTTACTTTAGCTAGTAGATCTTTACCCACTACGCCACTCAGTATTTTCCAAACGTCTTTGGTTAGTTGAGCTTTTCCCATTGGTCCACTCAGTACCTTCCAAACTTACTTTAGCTAGTAGATCTTTACCCAATACGCCACTCAGTATTTTCCAAACTTCTTTTGGTTAGTTGAGCTTTTCCCACAGGTCCACTCAGTAACTTCCAAACTTAATGCTGCTAGTAGATCTTTACCCACTACGACACTCAGTATTTTCCAAACTTCTTTGGTTAGTTGAGCTTTTCCCACTGGTCCACTCAGTACCTTCCAAACTTACTTTAGCTAGTAGATCTTTACACACTAGGCCAGTCACTATCTTACAAAATTACTTTGGTTAGTAGGGCCTTAGCAAACAAGTCACTCAGTACCTTTTAAACTTACTTGGTTAGTAGATCTTTACCCACTAGCACACTCAGTACCTTTCAAACTTACTTTAGCTAGTAGATCTTTAACCATTAGGCCACTCAGTATCTTCCAAAGGAATTTAGTTACTAGAGATTTGCCCACTAGGGCATTCAGTACCTTCCAAACTTACTTTAGCTAGTAGATCTTTACCCAATACGCCACTCAGTATTTTCCAAACTCCTTTGGTTAGTTGAGCTTTTCCCATTGGTCCACTCAGTACCTTCCAAATTTACTTTAGCTAATAGATCTTTACCCACTACGCCACTCAGTATTTTCCAAACTTCTTTTGGTTAGTTGAGCTTTTCCCATTGGTCCACTCAGTACCTTCCAAACTTAATTTAGCTAGTAGATCTTTACCCAATACGCCACTCAGTATTTTCCAAACTCCTTTGGTTAGTTGAGCTTTTCCCATTGGTCCACTCAGTACCTTCCAAACTTACTTTAGCTAGTAGATCTTTACCCACTACGCCACTCAGTATTTTCCAAACTCCTTTGGTTAGTTGAGCTTTTCCCATTGGTCCACTCAGTACCTTCCAAATTTACTTTAGCTAGTAGATCTTTACCCACTACGCCACTCAGTATTTTCCAAACTTCTTTTGGTTAGTTGAGCTTTTCCCATTGGTCCACTCAGTACCTTCCAAACTTACTTTAGCTAGTAGATCTTTACCCAATACGCCACTCAGTATTTTCCAAACTTCTTTTGGTTAGTTGAGCTTTTCCCACAGGTCCACTCAGTAACTTCCAAACTTAATGCTGCTAGTAGATCTTTACCCACTACGACACTCAGTATTTTCCAAACTTCTTTGGTTAGTTGAGCTTTTCCCACTGGTCCACTCAGTACCTTCAAAACTTACTTTAGCTAGTAGATCTTTACCCAATACGCCACTCAGTATTTTCCAAACTTCTTTGGTTAGTTGAGCTTTTCCCACTGGTCCACTCAGTACCTTCAAAACGTACTTTGACTAGTAGATCTTTACCCAATACGCCACTCAGTATTTTCCAAACTTCTTTGGTTAGTTGAGCTTTTCCCACTGGTCCACTCAGTACCTTCAAAACCTACTTTAGCTAGTAGATCTTTACCCAATACGCCACTCAGTATTTTCCAAACTTCTTTTGGTTAGTTGAGCTTTTCCCACTGGTCCACTCAGTACCTTCAAAACTTACTTTAGCTAGTAGATCTTTACCCACTAGGCCACTCAGTATCTTGCAAAAGACTTTAGTTACTAGAGATTTGCCCACTAGGGCATTCAGTACCTTCCAAACTTACTTTAGCTAGTAGATCTTTACACGCTAGGCCAGTCACTATCTTACAAAATTACTTTGGTTAGTAGGGCCTTAGCAAACAAGTCACTCAGTACCTTTTAAACTTACTTGGTTAGTAGATCTTTACCCACTAGCACACTCAGTACCTTTCAAACTTACTTTGACTAGTAGATCTTTACCCAATACGCCACTCAGTATTTTCCAAACTTCTTTTGGTTAGTTGAGCTTTTCCCACTGGTCCACTCAGTACCTTCAAAACTTACTTTAGCTAGTAGATCTTTACACACTAGGCCAGTCACTATCTTACAAAATTACTTTGGTTAGTAGGGCCTTAGCAAACAAGTCATTCAGTACCTTTTAAACTTACTTGGTTAGTAGATCTTTACCCACTAGCACACTCAGTACCTTTCAAACTTACTTTGACTAGTAGATCTTTACCCACTAGGCCACTCAGTATCTTCCAAAATACTTTAGTTATTAGAAGTTTACCTACTACACCATTCAGTATGCAGCGGCCAGAATGTCCGATGCAAAGAATCTGGGTAATTGTACAGAATACCAGAATCAAACCTAACCGGGTTAAATAATTGACTAAATTTATATATAAAAATTTTAAAACATTATAATAATAATAATATTAAAACTAGGGTAAATAATAGTAAAATGAAGAAAATTAGAAATAACTTTAGACTTAAAAAACATAAATTATAAGCAATAAGAAAAATTATCACTTCAAAGTGGATAGCCTAAATTATGTAAACAAAAAAAGACGGTAATTGTGTAGTATAACAAACTAGGCCTAGATGCCGGCTATTAAAATAATTGTACTTAAAAATAATCAGGAATAAAGAATGTAAATTAAGATGTGAGGAAAGTAAATTAGGCCTAGCTAGGGAAAATAGTATTTAAGTAAAAGTAAAGATTAAATGTTAAAGTGTAATAGCCTAAGAAATTAGGTTATAATAGAAGAAGTCATATTTGATTTCGGAAAAATCCGCTTAGGGCATTGATTATAAATCTTGTCACTACGAAACGAAAGCGCTACAGTCGAACTTTGGATTAAGAATGTTAAAAAGTTAATTAAATTAAATGAGAAGAAATAAAGTCAAATATGTTATTAAATAAAAGGTAAAAATGCAAAGGACACATCAGAATACAGAAACGCCTTTTATAAAAAGGGAAACTAATCTTAGTTCAGAATTTCCGAACAAACAAAGTCAATTGCCATGGCAACGGCTTTCTGATTGGTCAAAAGTTGAAAAATGGATACTGGGACGTGGGAAGTTTGAAATTGGAGAAGGAGGCCTCAAAAAAGCACGCTATCCAAGATCAGAATGCATTAGGCTCTCAAAGCGAGCAGACGTGTTTTTGTACCATGCGATCAGGACAAGAAAAAATGTGCTAAAAACAGAGTAAAAAGTGCTACGATGTGATCAGGGGAAGGAAGATATATATGAGCAAGGGCTCATATATACCCAGAACAAAATTTCGACCACCAAAATGCAAAATTAGAGAAAATAAGAAGATTAAACGAAATTATGGAGAGACGCCTACCTACCAAGACCCTTGAAGCTGTAATGGGACCGACAGATGACAACATTAATGAAGATAAAAAGATTTCTACAGTACAAGGTTATATAATCAATTTAATTATTCTTTTTTAAATAACATTTTACTTCAAATTATATTAACTTAATTTCAAAATTAAATAAGATGGGAATAACCTAAGGGACTGATTAGTCAACTCTCTTAGGTTACCCAAATTTAAGTAATAAAGATTCAAAATTGACTTTCCATTCCCATCGCTGTGGGAATGTATGGATTAAGTATAAAGATGTATATCTTATATGGCTTTTTCTAAGTGAATTTCTAATGAATAACTTCCAAAGAAGTTAATTGTTCAAGGCCTAGCCTAAAGGCATTACATAGTAATATTAAGTGTTTGAAAAAGAATCAGATTTTAAAATATGTTAAATTTAACTCTACTAATCAAAATTATATACAAAATTAATTATGGTAACTTTGATAATTTAAATTATATGTAAAATTAATGATAATAAGAAAATTTAAAAACAGAAGGAGATAATAATGTTTAGTTAAATGGCAAGTTGTATGAAATTTTGAAAAAATAATTAGTCAAGAAAATCCTGTGAAATTAAATAAAAACAATAATAATTAATTTGAACCTTGGAACAAATAAATAAAAATGTATATTTTCCAATTAGCTGTGTTTTCATTCTAGATAAGATAAGTTCACTAGGTATCCAGGTATAGTCTTTAAATCACAAGTGTCTCTCAAAGATTCCACTACCCGAAAAGGAGCTGCACAGGGCTTATCGGAGGCTAATTGGTTTTATCAAAAATTCAGGGGTTGGTTCCTCTGAGAGGTTTATTCCTTGAGGCACAGGTCTATGAAATTAGGTTCGTAGTCAATGGATAAACCATTACTTTCTTACTGACTTAGCAATTGAGGAAGAGAAATAAACAACGGCAAAGGTTATAAAAAGTAAGTCGGTAAGAAAAGTATGGCGCCCAACGTGGGGCTCGATGCTTACATTGTAACATCGGGTCAACATCAAATAGAGACAGATTTAAATCGACTAAGGAGCCTAGTGAAACAAAATTAATTAAATAGAATTCAATTAAAATTGTAAAAAATAATAGGAATCATAAAATGAAAACCAAAGAAGTTCTTTAAAGTAAATAAGAGTTAATTATAATAAAAATGAAATTAAAAAGAACTTAGAATAAATAATAATAATTAAAAGGAAATAATTAAGTAAAATAAAATTCAGTAGGCGTCGGTAGGGCATAATATAAATAATAATGTTAGTTATTAATGGAAGTAAATAGAATACATAGGCGTTAGATAGACAAGGTCAAGGGAACACTGAACCGGATCACATCGAGCACAATTCTAAATGAATATTTAATTAAATACTCAGTATATAGTAAAAATATAGAAGTAGGAGAAGTTAGTAAGGGAATAAAAGGATAGTTAAATACGAGACTTTAAGATGGCGACAAGACAGAGAAAAGACACAGAACCATCTGAAATGATGGAGTTTTTTAAAAAAATGATGGAGGAACAAAAACAGGAGAGATTAAAAGAGATGGAGGAACAAAAACAGGAAAGATTAAAAGAGATGGAAGAACAGAAACAAGGGAGAATAAAGGAACAAGAAGAATTAGTAAAAATGATAGAGGAACAAAGAAAGAAAGAAAGAGAGGAGGAAAAAGTAGAAAGAAAGAAAGAAAGAGAGGAGGATAAACAAGAAATTAAGAATCTTTGGGAAATCATGAATAAGAGGATAGAGGAAATAAATGAAGGAATTACAAGAAAGAATGAGGAAATGGGAAATAAAATCCAAGAAACTATAGAAAAGATGTATAACTTAGAGGTAACAGTCAGTGAAAATAAACAGACTGTAGAAACAGTTAAGGGAGAAGTCAAAAAAGTAGAAAGAAGGGTACAAGTAGTTGAGAATAAGATAAAGAATATGGGAGAAGGGATATAGCTACCTTGTTTAAATCAAGGATGTTTGAGATGGGTGATAATGGAGACAAAAGCAAGAAGGAATTCTACGGTAGGGAAGATGAAGACCCTATTGATTTCATTAAACACCTAGAAGGTATAATGTCCGAAATTGATCCTGACATGGAGGAAGGACAAAAAAGGAAAATAATGGAGAGACATCTTAAAGGACCAGCACAAGAATGGTGGTTGGCCATGAATATGGAGGAGGAAAATTATGATGAAGTTAAGGAGAGATTCTTTAGCCACTTTTGGGGATCTCATGCACAAGAGAGAATTCGAGGAAGAATCGAAAAGGGAAAATATGAATACCATCGAGGCACAAACAACATGGTAAATTATTTCTTAAAAATGGTGAACACGGCGAGACACCTAACCCCGCCATACAATCAGGCGGAGTTAATTATGAAGATTATGAAGCATTATGGGAACAGAATGTATATAGGATGTTCCGGGATGGCGGCTACCGACATAGAGGAGGCGGTAAAATACATCCGAAGGAACATGGAGCAGGAGGCTACCAGGAACCGGACTCAGCCTAGGACTGAGGAACGGGAACCTGAAAGGAGAGGGTTTACACACCAAACGAGAAACCCCGGATACAAGGGAAATTGGAGGCAAGAGCCTTACCCGGTAGAAGGGAGAGGAAACTGGAGACAGGGGCCCTACCAAAGAGAGGGACCAAGAAATAGGCCGCAAAATCAGTGGCAACAACAAAGGCCAGAGTACAGGCCACAAAACCAAACGGAAGAAGGCCCACAGACAAAAGAAAAGAGACCACAAAATCCAGGGCCAAGTGGTCAATCAAAAAACTAAATGAGAGGATCCCTAATGGTAGGAAGGAAAAGAGGAGACAACCATTAGAGATCCAACAACAAACAAAATATAGGAAATATTACCCGGAGAAACAGGGAACAGTAAATAAAGGAAAGGCGGAAGACCTAAAGAACAAAAATAAAAAAACAATACAACAGGAAAATAACAATGAAGTACACCAAAATCAAAAGCGTAGAGTTGGTGGACTATCTCTTGATATTCGTGCTGAATTGTTAGAAGAGGACAAGGAGATTGGCGAAGGTAACCAGAAGAAAGAAACATGCCCTGTAATTGACTGTGAGGTAGAAGGGCACTCTATAGAGGTAGAGATTGACACGGGTGCAGACGTGTCAGTCATTCAAGAAAAGGCTTACAACAACCTCAAGTTGCATGGGCTTAAGTTCCTGGAACTACCCATCAACAATGTGGGAGTTGTAACAGCCATTAAGACTGCACAAATAAAGGTTACCCGGCAATGCTTAATTCCCTTAACAATTAAAGGCATAAAAGTGGACTGCATCTTCATAGTGGTCTCCAAACTTCGGTCGGAGATGATTATGGGGTGCAACACACTGTATGACCTAAAGGCACGGATAAACATGGATAGACGCTTTGTGACATTCGAAATAGAAGGGGAAATGGTGTACCAGGACTTTAAAAGTAAAATACAAAAGATAGAGGAAAATGAAGAAGTCCGAAAAATATGCAAGATAACCCAGGAAAAAGAAGATGCATCAACAATAGGGCATCAAAGCAAAAAGGAGGGGTTAATGCGACAGTGCGAGAAGCAGGGGCACTGCCGAATGAATGAAGGAGGAAATGGACAAGAAACAAGTAAAGGGGAAATCTTAAATATAACGAACGAATATCAAAGAAAAATAAAAAATGAAACAGAGGAAAAATTAAACAAAAACAAAAAATTAAAAAACAAAAATGAAAATATAATAAATAAGGAAATAAATTTAAGACCTGAGGGAGTCAAAACAGGAGATAAAGAAACAAAGGACATGGAAAGAAGAGCTGCAGCTAAGATTAAGAGCAAACCAAAATATAAACAAGGTAAGGCCGAAATAGTGCCAAAAAGGGGAAATAATGTGAGTGGAAAAATAATAAATAAGAAAATAAATATAAATAAAAGTATAAACGTCGCGTCGAAACAATTAAAAGGGGGGAACAACGAGGTTAAAATGAATAACCAACAAGTAGCTCGGAAGCCCATGACTAAGACTTTAGATTCTGGAGAGATAACCCAAAGGAAAGAAATTGAAATTAAAGAAAGAAAAAAGAAAAACCCATTTACTAGTTCAAGAGTTCGAAAGTCAATTAAAATGAGAGCCAATCCAAATACGAGAAGAACCTTCATTTCATTACAAGTCAAAAACAGAAAAATAAAAGGTAGATTTAAGGAGAATAAGGGAAAGTTAAGAAATTGGAAAAGGAGAAAGAAGAAAAAGAAAGATAAAGAATAAAGGATAATAAGGCAAGGTAAATAAAAAATGATCCATCAGTGACATAGGGAGTAACGGTTAAGTAATAAAAATAAAAATGTAAAATAAATCTAAGTAGTAGATTAAAGCAGTAACATAATCCAAATACATAGGACAAATAATATAAAATCAGTATTAAATGTGAAAGAAAAAGCCATATGTTAAATGAACGGGATTCATTGAATTTATTAAAGTAAAGGTTGTGTTAAACAACAATGAATGTGTAAAATAAGGATTACAATATACAATATTGTATAGTTAATATAAACTTGAAATAAGATTAAATAAAAAAGAATGTGACTAAGGACAGGAGTAATAAATGAGTAAATAGCATGTGAAGTGACTAATATGACAATGATATATATGAGTGAAAGGGACAGGAGAGTAAATTGTGAACTTTAGTAAAATTAATTAAGTTATGAAGATGAATAGGAATAGTAGATTAATGAAAGGAATATGAAAATTTTAATATAAACTAGTATAAGTGTTAATGTTACTTTTCACAAATATGTTATTAATTATGTTTATCTGTTTCAAGGGAGAGAAGAACCAAAATTTTCATATATTTAAAAAGGGGGGAATTTTGCAGCGGCCAGAATGTCCGATGAAAAGAATCTGGGTAATTGTACAGAATACCAGAATCAAACCTAACCGGGTTAAATAATTGACTAAATTTATATATAAAAATTTTAAAACATTATAATAATAATAATATTAAAACTAGGGTAAATAATAGTAAAATGAAGAAAATTAGAAATAACTTTAGACTTAAAAAACATAAATTATAAGCAATAAGAAAAATTATCACTTCAAAGTGGATAGCCTAAATTATGTAAACAAAAAAAGACGGTAATTGTGTAGTATAACAAACTAGGCCTAGATGCCGGCTATTAAAATAATTGTACTTAAAAATAATCAGGAATAAAGAATGTAAATTAAGATGTGAGGAAAGTAAATTAGGCCTAGCTAGGGAAAATAGTATTTAAGTAAAAGTAAAGATTAAATGTTAAAGTGTAATAGCCTAAGAAATTAGGTTATAATAGAAGAAGTCATATTTGATTTCGGAAAAATCCGCTTAGGGCATTGATTATAAATCTTGTCACTACGAAACGAAAGCGCTACAGTCGAACTTTGGATTAAGAATGTTAAAAAGTTAATTAAATTAAATGAGAAGAAATAAAGTCAAATATGTTATTAAATAAAAGGTAAAAATGCAAAGGACACATCAGAATACAGAAACGCCTTTTATAAAAAGGGAAACTAATCTTAGTTCAGAATTTCCGAACAAACAAAGTCAATTGCCATGGCAACGGCTTTCTGATTGGTCAAAAGTTGAAAAATGGATACTGGGACGTGGGAAGTTTGAAATTGGAGAAGGAGGCCTCAAAAAAGCACGCTATCCAAGATCAGAATGCATTAGGCTCTCAAAGCGAGCAGACGTGTTTTTGTACCATGCGATCAGGACAAGAAAAAATGTGCTAAAAACAGAGTAAAAAGTGCTACGATGTGATCAGGGGAAGGAAGATATATATGAGCAAGGGCTCATATATACCCAGAACAAAATTTCGACCACCAAAATGCAAAATTAGAGAAAATAAGAAGATTAAACGAAATTATGGAGAGACGCCTACCTACCAAGACCCTTGAAGCTGTAATGGGACCGACAGATGACAACATTAATGAAGATAAAAAGATTTCTACAGTACAAGGTTATATAATCAATTTAATTATTCTTTTTTAAATAACATTTTACTTCAAATTATATTAACTTAATTTCAAAATTAAATAAGATGGGAATAACCTAAGGGACTGATTAGTCAACTCTCTTAGGTTACCCAAATTTAAGTAATAAAGATTCAAAATTGACTTTCCATTCCCATCGCTGTGGGAATGTATGGATTAAGTATAAAGATGTATATCTTATATGGCTTTTTCTAAGTGAATTTCTAATGAATAACTTCCAAAGAAGTTAATTGTTCAAGGCCTAGCCTAAAGGCATTACATAGTAATATTAAGTGTTTGAAAAAGAATCAGATTTTAAAATATGTTAAATTTAACTCTACTAATCAAAATTATATACAAAATTAATTATGGTAACTTTGATAATTTAAATTATATGTAAAATTAATGATAATAAGAAAATTTAAAAACAGAAGGAGATAATAATGTTTAGTTAAATGGCAAGTTGTATGAAATTTTGAAAAAATAATTAGTCAAGAAAATCCTGTGAAATTAAATAAAAACAATAATAATTAATTTGAACCTTGGAACAAATAAATAAAAATGTATATTTTCCAATTAGCTGTGTTTTCATTCTAGATAAGATAAGTTCACTAGGTATCCAGGTATAGTCTTTAAATCACAAGTGTCTCTCAAAGATTCCACTACCCGAAAAGGAGCTGCACAGGGCTTATCGGAGGCTAATTGGTTTTATCAAAAATTCAGGGGTTGGTTCCTCTGAGAGGTTTATTCCTTGAGGCACAGGTCTATGAAATTAGGTTCGTAGTCAATGGATAAACCATTACTTTCTTACTGACTTAGCAATTGAGGAAGAGAAATAAACAACGGCAAAGGTTATAAAAAGTAAGTCGGTAAGAAAAGTATGGCGCCCAACGTGGGGCTCGATGCTTACATTGTAACATCGGGTCAACATCAAATAGAGACAGATTTAAATCGACTAAGGAGCCTAGTGAAACAAAATTAATTAAATAGAATTCAATTAAAATTGTAAAAAATAATAGGAATCATAAAATGAAAACCAAAGAAGTTCTTTAAAGTAAATAAGAGTTAATTATAATAAAAATGAAATTAAAAAGAACTTAGAATAAATAATAATAATTAAAAGGAAATAATTAAGTAAAATAAAATTCAGTAGGCGTCGGTAGGGCATAATATAAATAATAATGTTAGTTATTAATGGAAGTAAATAGAATACATAGGCGTTAGATAGACAAGGTCAAGGGAACACTGAACCGGATCACATCGAGCACAATTCTAAATGAATATTTAATTAAATACTCAGTATATAGTAAAAATATAGAAGTAGGAGAAGTTAGTAAGGGAATAAAAGGATAGTTAAATACGAGACTTTAAGATGGCGACAAGACAGAGAAAAGACACAGAACCATCTGAAATGATGGAGTTTTTTAAAAAAATGATGGAGGAACAAAAACAGGAGAGATTAAAAGAGATGGAGGAACAAAAACAGGAAAGATTAAAAGAGATGGAAGAACAGAAACAAGGGAGAATAAAGGAACAAGAAGAATTAGTAAAAATGATAGAGGAACAAAGAAAGAAAGAAAGAGAGGAGGAAAAAGTAGAAAGAAAGAAAGAAAGAGAGGAGGATAAACAAGAAATTAAGAATCTTTGGGAAATCATGAATAAGAGGATAGAGGAAATAAATGAAGGAATTACAAGAAAGAATGAGGAAATGGGAAATAAAATCCAAGAAACTATAGAAAAGATGTATAACTTAGAGGTAACAGTCAGTGAAAATAAACAGACTGTAGAAACAGTTAAGGGAGAAGTCAAAAAAGTAGAAAGAAGGGTACAAGTAGTTGAGAATAAGATAAAGAATATGGGAGAAGGGATATAGCTACCTTGTTTAAATCAAGGATGTTTGAGATGGGTGATAATGGAGACAAAAGCAAGAAGGAATTCTACGGTAGGGAAGATGAAGACCCTATTGATTTCATTAAACACCTAGAAGGTATAATGTCCGAAATTGATCCTGACATGGAGGAAGGACAAAAAAGGAAAATAATGGAGAGACATCTTAAAGGACCAGCACAAGAATGGTGGTTGGCCATGAATATGGAGGAGGAAAATTATGATGAAGTTAAGGAGAGATTCTTTAGCCACTTTTGGGGATCTCATGCACAAGAGAGAATTCGAGGAAGAATCGAAAAGGGAAAATATGAATACCATCGAGGCACAAACAACATGGTAAATTATTTCTTAAAAATGGTGAACACGGCGAGACACCTAACCCCGCCATACAATCAGGCGGAGTTAATTATGAAGATTATGAAGCATTATGGGAACAGAATGTATATAGGATGTTCCGGGATGGCGGCTACCGACATAGAGGAGGCGGTAAAATACATCCGAAGGAACATGGAGCAGGAGGCTACCAGGAACCGGACTCAGCCTAGGACTGAGGAACGGGAACCTGAAAGGAGAGGGTTTACACACCAAACGAGAAACCCCGGATACAAGGGAAATTGGAAGCAAGAGCCTTACCCGGTAGAAGGGAGAGGAAACTGGAGACAGGGGCCCTACCAAAGAGAGGGACCAAGAAATAGGCCGCAAAATCAGTGGCAACAACAAAGGCCAGAGTACAGGCCACAAAACCAAACGGAAGAAGGCCCACAGACAAAAGAAAAGAGACCACAAAATCCAGGGCCAAGTGGTCAATCAAAAAACTAAATGAGAGGATCCCTAATGGTAGGAAGGAAAAGAGGAGACAACCATTAGAGATCCAACAACAAACAAAATATAGGAAATATTACCCGGAGAAACAGGGAACAGTAAATAAAGGAAAGGCGGAAGACCTAAAGAACAAAAATAAAAAAACAATACAACAGGAAAATAACAATGAAGTACACCAAAATCAAGAGCGTAGAGTTGGTGGACTATCTCTTGATATTCGTGCTGAATTGTTAGAAGAGGACAAGGAGATTGGCGAAGGTAACCAGAAGAAAGAAACATGCCCTGTAATTGACTGTGAGGTAGAAGGGCACTCTATAGAGGTAGAGATTGACACGGGTGCAGACGTGTCAGTCATTCAAGAAAAGGCTTACAACAACCTCAAGTTGCATGGGCTTAAGTTCCTGGAACTACCCATCAACAATGTGGGAGTTGTAACAGCCATTAAGACTGCACAAATAAAGGTTACCCGGCAATGCTTAATTCCCTTAACAATTAAAGGCATAAAAGTGGACTGCATCTTCATAGTGGTCTCCAAACTTCGGTCGGAGATGATTATGGGGTGCAACACACTGTATGACCTAAAGGCACGGATAAACATGGATAGACGCTTTGTGACATTCGAAATAGAAGGGGAAATGGTGTACCAGGACTTTAAAAGTAAAATACAAAAGATAGAGGAAAATGAAGAAGTCCGAAAAATATGCAAGATAACCCAGGAAAAAGAAGATGCATCAACAATAGGGCATCAAAGCAAAAAGGAGGGGTTAATGCGACAGTGCGAGAAGCAGGGGCACTGCCGAATGAATGAAGGAGGAAATGGACAAGAAACAAGTAAAGGGGAAATCTTAAATATAACGAACGAATATCAAAGAAAAATAAAAAATGAAACAGAGGAAAAATTAAACAAAAACAAAAAATTAAAAAACAAAAATGAAAATATAATAAATAAGGAAATAAATTTAAGACCTGAGGGAGTCAAAACAGGAGATAAAGAAACAAAGGACATGGAAAGAAGAGCTGCAGCTAAGATTAAGAGCAAACCAAAATATAAACAAGGTAAGGCCGAAATAGTGCCAAAAAGGGGAAATAATGTGAGTGGAAAAATAATAAATAAGAAAATAAATATAAATAAAAGTATAAACGTCGCGTCGAAACAATTAAAAGGGGGGAACAACGAGGTTAAAATGAATAACCAACAAGTAGCTCGGAAGCCCATGACTAAGACTTTAGATTCTGGAGAGATAACCCAAAGGAAAGAAATTGAAATTAAAGAAAGAAAAAAGAAAAACCCATTTACTAGTTCAAGAGTTCGAAAGTCAATTAAAATGAGAGCCAATCCAAATACGAGAAGAACCTTCATTTCATTACAAGTCAAAAACAGAAAAATAAAAGGTAGATTTAAGGAGAATAAGGGAAAGTTAAGAAATTGGAAAAGGAGAAAGAAGAAAAAGAAAGATAAAGAATAAAGGATAATAAGGCAAGGTAAATAAAAAATGATCCATCAGTGACATAGGGAGTAACGGTTAAGTAATAAAAATAAAAATGTAAAATAAATCTAAGTAGTAGATTAAAGCAGTAACATAATCCAAATACATAGGACAAATAATATAAAATCAGTATTAAATGTGAAAGAAAAAGCCATATGTTAAATGAACGGGATTCATTGAATTTATTAAAGTAAAGGTTGTGTTAAACAACAATGAATGTGTAAAATAAGGATTACAATATACAATATTGTATAGTTAATATAAACTTGAAATAAGATTAAATAAAAAAGAATGTGACTAAGGACAGGAGTAATAAATGAGTAAATAGCATGTGAAGTGACTAATATGACAATGATATATATGAGTGAAAGGGACAGGAGAGTAAATTGTGAACTTTAGTAAAATTAATTAAGTTATGAAGATGAATAGGAATAGTAGATTAATGAAAGGAATATGAAAATTTTAATATAAACTAGTATAAGTGTTAATGTTACTTTTCACAAATATGTTATTAATTATGTTTATCTGTTTCAAGGGAGAGAAGAACCAAAATTTTCATATATTTAAAAAGGGGGGAATTTTGCAGCGGCCAGAATGTCCGATGCAAAGAATCTGGGTAATTGTACAGAATACCAGAATCAAACCTAACCGGGTTAAATAATTGACTAAATTTATATATAAAAATTTTAAAACATTATAATAATAATAATATTAAAACTAGGGTAAATAATAGTAAAATGAAGAAAATTAGAAATAACTTTAGACTTAAAAAACATAAATTATAAGCAATAAGAAAAATTATCACTTCAAAGTGGATAGCCTAAATTATGTAAACAAAAAAAGACGGTAATTGTGTAGTATAACAAACTAGGCCTAGATGCCGGCTATTAAAATAATTGTACTTAAAAATAATCAGGAATAAAGAATGTAAATTAAGATGTGAGGAAAGTAAATTAGGCCTAGCTAGGGAAAATAGTATTTAAGTAGAAGTAAAGATTAAATGTTAAAGTGTAATAGCCTAAGAAATTAGGTTATAATAGAAGAAGTCATATTTGATTTCGGAAAAATCCGCTTAGGGCATTGATTATAAATCTTGTCACTACGAAACGAAAGCGCTACAGTCGAACTTTGGATTAAGAATGTTAAAAAGTTAATTAAATTAAATGAGAAGAAATAAAGTCAAATATGTTATTAAATAAAAGGTAAAAATGCAAAGGACACATCAGAATACAGAAACGCCTTTTATAAAAAGGGAAACTAATCTTAGTTCAGAATTTCCGAACAAACAAAGTCAATTGCCATGGCAACGGCTTTCTGATTGGTCAAAAGTTGAAAAATGGATACTGGGACGTGGGAAGTTTGAAATTGGAGAAGGAGGCCTCAAAAAAGCACGCTATCCAAGATCAGAATGCATTAGGCTCTCAAAGCGAGCAGACGTGTTTTTGTACCATGCGATCAGGACAAGAAAAAATGTGCTAAAAACAGAGTAAAAAGTGCTACGATGTGATCAGGGGAAGGAAGATATATATGAGCAAGGGCTCATATATACCCAGAACAAAATTTCGACCACCAAAATGCAAAATTAGAGAAAATAAGAAGATTAAACGAAATTATGGAGAGACGCCTACCTACCAAGACCCTTGAAGCTGTAATGGGACCGACAGATGACAACATTAATGAAGATAAAAAGATTTCTACAGTACAAGGTTATATAATCAATTTAATTATTCTTTTTTAAATAACATTTTACTTCAAATTATATTAACTTAATTTCAAAATTAAATAAGATGGGAATAACCTAAGGGACTGATTAGTCAACTCTCTTAGGTTACCCAAATTTAAGTAATAAAGATTCAAAATTGACTTTCCATTCCCATCGCTGTGGGAATGTATGGATTAAGTATAAAGATGTATATCTTATATGGCTTTTTCTAAGTGAATTTCTAATGAATAACTTCCAAAGAAGTTAATTGTTCAAGGCCTAGCCTAAAGGCATTACATAGTAATATTAAGTGTTTGAAAAAGAATCAGATTTTAAAATATGTTAAATTTAACTCTACTAATCAAAATTATATACAAAATTAATTATGGTAACTTTGATAATTTAAATTATATGTAAAATTAATGATAATAAGAAAATTTAAAAACAGAAGGAGATAATAATGTTTAGTTAAATGGCAAGTTGTATGAAATTTTGAAAAAATAATTAGTCAAGAAAATCCTGTGAAATTAAATAAAAACAATAATAATTAATTTGAACCTTGGAACAAATAAATAAAAATGTATATTTTCCAATTAGCTGTGTTTTCATTCTAGATAAGATAAGTTCACTAGGTATCCAGGTATAGTCTTTAAATCACAAGTGTCTCTCAAAGATTCCACTACCCGAAAAGGAGCTGCACAGGGCTTATCGGAGGCTAATTGGTTTTATCAAAAATTCAGGGGTTGGTTCCTCTGAGAGGTTTATTCCTTGAGGCACAGGTCTATGAAATTAGGTTCGTAGTCAATGGATAAACCATTACTTTCTTACTGACTTAGCAATTGAGGAAGAGAAATAAACAACGGCAAAGGTTATAAAAAGTAAGTCGGTAAGAAAAGTATGGCGCCCAACGTGGGGCTCGATGCTTACATTGTAACATCGGGTCAACATCAAATAGAGACAGATTTAAATCGACTAAGGAGCCTAGTGAAACAAAATTAATTAAATAGAATTCAATTAAAATTGTAAAAAATAATAGGAATCATAAAATGAAAACCAAAGAAGTTCTTTAAAGTAAATAAGAGTTAATTATAATAAAAATGAAATTAAAAAGAACTTAGAATAAATAATAATAATTAAAAGGAAATAATTAAGTAAAATAAAATTCAGTAGGCGTCGGTAGGGCATAATATAAATAATAATGTTAGTTATTAATGGAAGTAAATAGAATACATAGGCGTTAGATAGACAAGGTCAAGGGAACACTGAACCGGATCACATCGAGCACAATTCTAAATGAATATTTAATTAAATACTCAGTATATAGTAAAAATATAGAAGTAGGAGAAGTTAGTAAGGGAATAAAAGGATAGTTAAATACGAGACTTTAAGATGGCGACAAGACAGAGAAAAGACACAGAACCATCTGAAATGATGGAGTTTTTTAAAAAAATGATGGAGGAACAAAAACAGGAGAGATTAAAAGAGATGGAGGAACAAAAACAGGAAAGATTAAAAGAGATGGAAGAACAGAAACAAGGGAGAATAAAGGAACAAGAAGAATTAGTAAAAATGATAGAGGAACAAAGAAAGAAAGAAAGAGAGGAGGAAAAAGTAGAAAGAAAGAAAGAAAGAGAGGAGGATAAACAAGAAATTAAGAATCTTTGGGAAATCATGAATAAGAGGATAGAGGAAATAAATGAAGGAATTACAAGAAAGAATGAGGAAATGGGAAATAAAATCCAAGAAACTATAGAAAAGATGTATAACTTAGAGGTAACAGTCAGTGAAAATAAACAGACTGTAGAAACAGTTAAGGGAGAAGTCAAAAAAGTAGAAAGAAGGGTACAAGTAGTTGAGAATAAGATAAAGAATATGGGAGAAGGGATATAGCTACCTTGTTTAAATCAAGGATGTTTGAGATGGGTGATAATGGAGACAAAAGCAAGAAGGAATTCTACGGTAGGGAAGATGAAGACCCTATTGATTTCATTAAACACCTAGAAGGTATAATGTCCGAAATTGATCCTGACATGGAGGAAGGACAAAAAAGGAAAATAATGGAGAGACATCTTAAAGGACCAGCACAAGAATGGTGGTTGGCCATGAATATGGAGGAGGAAAATTATGATGAAGTTAAGGAGAGATTCTTTAGCCACTTTTGGGGATCTCATGCACAAGAGAGAATTCGAGGAAGAATCGAAAAGGGAAAATATGAATACCATCGAGGCACAAACAACATGGTAAATTATTTCTTAAAAATGGTGAACACGGCGAGACACCTAACCCCGCCATACAATCAGGCGGAGTTAATTATGAAGATTATGAAGCATTATGGGAACAGAATGTATATAGGATGTTCCGGGATGGCGGCTACCGACATAGAGGAGGCGGTAAAATACATCCGAAGGAACATGGAGCAGGAGGCTACCAGGAACCGGACTCAGCCTAGGACTGAGGAACGGGAACCTGAAAGGAGAGGGTTTACACACCAAACGAGAAACCCCGGATACAAGGGAAATTGGAAGCAAGAGCCTTACCCGGTAGAAGGGAGAGGAAACTGGAGACAGGGGCCCTACCAAAGAGAGGGACCAAGAAATAGGCCGCAAAATCAGTGGCAACAACAAAGGCCAGAGTACAGGCCACAAAACCAAACGGAAGAAGGCCCACAGACAAAAGAAAAGAGACCACAAAATCCAGGGCCAAGTGGTCAATCAAAAAACTAAATGAGAGGATCCCTAATGGTAGGAAGGAAAAGAGGAGACAACCATTAGAGATCCAACAACAAACAAAATATAGGAAATATTACCCGGAGAAACAGGGAACAGTAAATAAAGGAAAGGCGGAAGACCTAAAGAACAAAAATAAAAAAACAATACAACAGGAAAATAACAATGAAGTACACCAAAATCAAGAGCGTAGAGTTGGTGGACTATCTCTTGATATTCGTGCTGAATTGTTAGAAGAGGACAAGGAGATTGGCGAAGGTAACCAGAAGAAAGAAACATGCCCTGTAATTGACTGTGAGGTAGAAGGGCACTCTATAGAGGTAGAGATTGACACGGGTGCAGACGTGTCAGTCATTCAAGAAAAGGCTTACAACAACCTCAAGTTGCATGGGCTTAAGTTCCTGGAACTACCCATCAACAATGTGGGAGTTGTAACAGCCATTAAGACTGCACAAATAAAGGTTACCCGGCAATGCTTAATTCCCTTAACAATTAAAGGCATAAAAGTGGACTGCATCTTCATAGTGGTCTCCAAACTTCGGTCGGAGATGATTATGGGGTGCAACACACTGTATGACCTAAAGGCACGGATAAACATGGATAGACGCTTTGTGACATTCGAAATAGAAGGGGAAATGGTGTACCAGGACTTTAAAAGTAAAATACAAAAGATAGAGGAAAATGAAGAAGTCCGAAAAATATGCAAGATAACCCAGGAAAAAGAAGATGCATCAACAATAGGGCATCAAAGCAAAAAGGAGGGGTTAATGCGACAGTGCGAGAAGCAGGGGCACTGCCGAATGAATGAAGGAGGAAATGGACAAGAAACAAGTAAAGGGGAAATCTTAAATATAACGAACGAATATCAAAGAAAAATAAAAAATGAAACAGAGGAAAAATTAAACAAAAACAAAAAATTAAAAAACAAAAATGAAAATATAATAAATAAGGAAATAAATTTAAGACCTGAGGGAGTCAAAACAGGAGATAAAGAAACAAAGGACATGGAAAGAAGAGCTGCAGCTAAGATTAAGAGCAAACCAAAATATAAACAAGGTAAGGCCGAAATAGTGCCAAAAAGGGGAAATAATGTGAGTGGAAAAATAATAAATAAGAAAATAAATATAAATAAAAGTATAAACGTCGCGTCGAAACAATTAAAAGGGGGGAACAACGAGGTTAAAATGAATAACCAACAAGTAGCTCGGAAGCCCATGACTAAGACTTTAGATTCTGGAGAGATAACCCAAAGGAAAGAAATTGAAATTAAAGAAAGAAAAAAGAAAAACCCATTTACTAGTTCAAGAGTTCGAAAGTCAATTAAAATGAGAGCCAATCCAAATACGAGAAGAACCTTCATTTCATTACAAGTCAAAAACAGAAAAATAAAAGGTAGATTTAAGGAGAATAAGGGAAAGTTAAGAAATTGGAAAAGGAGAAAGAAGAAAAAGAAAGATAAAGAATAAAGGATAATAAGGCAAGGTAAATAAAAAATGATCCATCAGTGACATAGGGAGTAACGGTTAAGTAATAAAAATAAAAATGTAAAATAAATCTAAGTAGTAGATTAAAGCAGTAACATAATCCAAATACATAGGACAAATAATATAAAATCAGTATTAAATGTGAAAGAAAAAGCCATATGTTAAATGAACGGGATTCATTGAATTTATTAAAGTAAAGGTTGTGTTAAACAACAATGAATGTGTAAAATAAGGATTACAATATACAATATTGTATAGTTAATATAAACTTGAAATAAGATTAAATAAAAAAGAATGTGACTAAGGACAGGAGTAATAAATGAGTAAATAGCATGTGAAGTGACTAATATGACAATGATATATATGAGTGAAAGGGACAGGAGAGTAAATTGTGAACTTTAGTAAAATTAATTAAGTTATGAAGATGAATAGGAATAGTAGATTAATGAAAGGAATATGAAAATTTTAATATAAACTAGTATAAGTGTTAATGTTACTTTTCACAAATATGTTATTAATTATGTTTATCTGTTTCAAGGGAGAGAAGAACCAAAATTTTCATATATTTAAAAAGGGGGGAATTTTGCAGCGGCCAGAATGTCCGATGAAAAGAATCTGGGTAATTGTACAGAATACCAGAATCAAACCTAACCGGGTTAAATAATTGACTAAATTTATATATAAAAATTTTAAAACATTATAATAATAATAATATTAAAACTAGGGTAAATAATAGTAAAATGAAGAAAATTAGAAATAACTTTAGACTTAAAAAACATAAATTATAAGCAATAAGAAAAATTATCACTTCAAAGTGGATAGCCTAAATTATGTAAACAAAAAAAGACGGTAATTGTGTAGTATAACAAACTAGGCCTAGATGCCGGCTATTAAAATAATTGTACTTAAAAATAATCAGGAATAAAGAATGTAAATTAAGATGTGAGGAAAGTAAATTAGGCCTAGCTAGGGAAAATAGTATTTAAGTAAAAGTAAAGATTAAATGTTAAAGTGTAATAGCCTAAGAAATTAGGTTATAATAGAAGAAGTCATATTTGATTTCGGAAAAATCCGCTTAGGGCATTGATTATAAATCTTGTCACTACGAAACGAAAGCGCTACAGTCGAACTTTGGATTAAGAATGTTAAAAAGTTAATTAAATTAAATGAGAAGAAATAAAGTCAAATATGTTATTAAATAAAAGGTAAAAATGCAAAGGACACATCAGAATACAGAAACGCCTTTTATAAAAAGGGAAACTAATCTTAGTTCAGAATTTCCGAACAAACAAAGTCAATTGCCATGGCAACGGCTTTCTGATTGGTCAAAAGTTGAAAAATGGATACTGGGACGTGGGAAGTTTGAAATTGGAGAAGGAGGCCTCAAAAAAGCACGCTATCCAAGATCAGAATGCATTAGGCTCTCAAAGCGAGCAGACGTGTTTTTGTACCATGCGATCAGGACAAGAAAAAATGTGCTAAAAACAGAGTAAAAAGTGCTACGATGTGATCAGGGGAAGGAAGATATATATGAGCAAGGGCTCATATATACCCAGAACAAAATTTCGACCACCAAAATGCAAAATTAAAGAAAATAAGAAGATTAAACGAAATTATGGAGAGACGCCTACCTACCAAGACCCTTGAAGCTGTAATGGGACCGACAGATGACAACATTAATGAAGATAAAAAGATTTCTACAGTACAAGGTTATATAATCAATTTAATTATTCTTTTTTAAATAACATTTTACTTCAAATTATATTAACTTAATTTCAAAATTAAATAAGATGGGAATAACCTAAGGGACTGATTAGTCAACTCTCTTAGGTTACCCAAATTTAAGTAATAAAGATTCAAAATTGACTTTCCATTCCCATCGCTGTGGGAATGTATGGATTAAGTATAAAGATGTATATCTTATATGGCTTTTTCTAAGTGAATTTCTAATGAATAACTTCCAAAGAAGTTAATTGTTCAAGGCCTAGCCTAAAGGCATTACATAGTAATATTAAGTGTTTGAAAAAGAATCAGATTTTAAAATATGTTAAATTTAACTCTACTAATCAAAATTATATACAAAATTAATTATGGTAACTTTGATAATTTAAATTATATGTAAAATTAATGATAATAAGAAAATTTAAAAACAGAAGGAGATAATAATGTTTAGTTAAATGGCAAGTTGTATGAAATTTTGAAAAAATAATTAGTCAAGAAAATCCTGTGAAATTAAATAAAAACAATAATAATTAATTTGAACCTTGGAACAAATAAATAAAAATGTATATTTTCCAATTAGCTGTGTTTTCATTCTAGATAAGATAAGTTCACTAGGTATCCAGGTATAGTCTTTAAATCACAAGTGTCTCTCAAAGATTCCACTACCCGAAAAGGAGCTGCACAGGGCTTATCGGAGGCTAATTGGTTTTATCAAAAATTCAGGGGTTGGTTCCTCTGAGAGGTTTATTCCTTGAGGCACAGGTCTATGAAATTAGGTTCGTAGTCAATGGATAAACCATTACTTTCTTACTGACTTAGCAATTGAGGAAGAGAAATAAACAACGGCAAAGGTTATAAAAAGTAAGTCGGTAAGAAGTACCTTCCAAACTTACTTTGGCTAGTAGATCTTTACACACTAGGCCACACAGTATCTTCCAAAAGACTTTAGTTACTAGAGATTTGCTCACTAGGGCATTCAGTACCTTCCAAACTTACTTTGGCTAGCAGATCCTTACTCAATAGCCCACACAGTATCTTCCAAAAGAATTTAGTTACTAGAGATTTGCCCACTAGGCCATTCAGTACCTTTCAAATCTACTTTGGCTAGTAGATACTTACCCAATAGGCCACACAGTTTCTTCCAAAGGACTTTAGTTATTAGAGGTTCCCCCACTAGGCCATTCAGTACCTTCTAAACTTACTTTGGCTAGCAGATCCTTACCCAATAGCCCACACAGTATCTTCCAAAAGAATTTATTTACTAGAGATTTGCCCACTAGGCCATTCAGTACCTTTTAAATCTACTTTGGCTAGTAGATCTTTACACACTAGGCCACACAGTTTCTTCCAAAGGACTTTAGTTATTAGAGGTTCCCCCACTAGGCCATTCAGTACCTTCTAAACTTACTTTGGCTAGCAGATCCTTACCCAATAGCCCACACAGTATCTTCCAAAAGAATTTATTTACTAGAGATTTGCCCACTAGGCCATTCAGTACCTTTTAAATCTACTTTGGCTAGTAGATCTTTACACACTAGGCCACACAGTTTCTTCCAAAGGACTTTAGTTATTAGAGGTTCCCCCACTAGGCCATTCAGTACCTTCCAAACTTACTTTGGCTAGCAGATCCTTACCCAATAGCCCACACAGTATCTTCCAAAAGAATTTATTTACTAGAGATTTGCCCACTAGGCCATTCAGTACCTTTTAAATCTACTTTGGCTAGTAGATCTTTACACACTAGGCCACACAGTTTCTTCCAAAGGACTTTAGTTATTAGAGGTTCCCCCACTAGGCCATTCAGTACCTTCCAAACTTACTTTTGTATAATGCTATAGATTCAACTTACTGATATTAAATTAAGTGCATGCATTACTTTTATCAGATCTAGTTTTACTCTACAAAGGAATTCTAAAGTAATAGAGGGAAACACTTTCAAACTTCTACTGTTTTTCCCTAAAATTTTTAATGTAAAAATCAGTGAAATGGTTACAATATGAATAATTTTCAGACATACTGGTTTGTAATATAGACGTAAGGAAAACCCACTTAAAATGCTTGAATTTATTTATGGATTCAAATAAAGGTAGGTTTCCAAACTGAAATATTATTACCTGTTGATTTGGTTGTTTTAGTAACAATGGAGGAATAGAAAGCCAAATTGTGTACAACCTGGACAAGCCGGCTTTCCCAGGAAACAATCTGGGACTCAACGACGGAATACAGGGTGAGCCGGATCAAGAGATCCTTAAATTTAGATATCTCTAATGTTTATATAAGTCTTAAATATTAATATAAATATAAGTCTCAATATAAAATCATTAAAATGTTTATCAAAGTTGAGAAATAGTTGTGACTATGTAATAATTAAATAATAATGAACAATAAATAAGAATCAATTATTTATTTTCTCATAAATAAATCATCATGATTTATAAATCATAATCACAGTAAGTTTAATAACCGATTCAAAACTGTAACTGATTTTTTGCAGTTACACTCAATATTGATGTTTATTTTCTCATTGAACGTGAATGAGAAAATAAATCATTGAATATGTGATAGTTTTTATTTTTATTTCCTTAAACAAATATTTTATTATGGGCTTATATTTTTACATGTTGAAATGATCAATAAATATGAAGGGTTGGTTACTTTAGGGGATCAAAACTTTCACACTTTTTCATTACACCTTCTCCCATATTCTTCTTTTAAAGACTTTTTATACATTTGCTGTCGTCTCACTTCACTCTACTATTTCAAAAACTATCCTTCTTAGGTTTTTTTGGTGTTTTCGCTTCATTTACGTTATCACCTCAGGTTCGACATAGTTCTTTTATGGTTACTTTTCGTAACTATAAATTTTATCCGCAATCACTTCAATTCTTGTTTAAATTTTGAATCGTGCACAGTTTCTCCTCATGAAATCAAATCCTATCCTAAAAGTACAACTTACTACTTTCTTCCTCAATACTAACTTATTCTGGTAGTTCATGTATGTATCACACCTTGCGAAGCGTTGAAGTCAACTATTAGGAGTTTTTTATGTTTTAAATTGTAATAAACCACTATAAAGAAACTATATCTATTTTACCGCCCTCGAAATAAATAATAAATTAAAATTTAAGTCACCAAAACTCAACCAACTACAAATTTTACAAATAAGAAAATTATTGTAACAAACATTTTTTAAATAGTAAATTGTTGAATAGGAACTACAAAATATTTACCTTAGTGATATTTATTTGCACTTTCCTAGGAAGTAAATGTAGATATGCTTGTGTAGATAATACACACGCACATATACGCACTCCCACATTTGCTTTTCAGGGTAATAAAATGGCCACTTTTTTAGTCTTATTATATTCTTGCTTTAAATTGCTTGAATCTCTTTAGATACATAATTGTGTTACTTATTACAATGTTCTAGGCGGTGGCGGCGGAGGTGATAAGGAAAGTGGCAACGATGAAGGTGAAGAAGCTCATGATTTCGGAAAAGGTGTTGTTAAACAAGAAGAAGCAGGTAAAGACGCGGCCGGCGCAGTTGCAGAAGCAGGAGGAGCAAGTGCTACAGGAGGAGCAGGTAGTCCTGGTGAAGGTAGTGTTTCAGGAGTGAATCCTGCTAACGGAAATGAAAGCGGCGTAAATCAAGGACAAGAAGGAAAGAACGTAATAACCAATAGCAATAGTCAAAAAAATGAAAGTAATCTTATTAGGAAAATAGACGGTAAGTAGCCAAGAAATTATTATATCAGATTAAAAAAAATATTAACTATGTAAATTTATGTATATTTAATAGTTTATTATATACTATTTTCAATACAAGAATCATTTATATACTAGGATGTATGTAGTATAAATAAAAATACTTCAAAATCAGTTTATAGTGTTTTAAAATGGATACCGGGGTTTCAAGGATTGACAGCGTTTATAAAATTTACTTAAACTTATAAATTATACATGAAATGAAAGTATGTACCACTTTTACACTTGTTCAATACGAGCCCTATTCTTCACCTAGCACAGCCCGTCGATAGGCGTGTTCTTTCCATATTTTGAACCGCTTGTTTGGTGTTATTGTTGCAACATTGGATCAACCTTGTTTCTTAAGAAGCTTCATAAGGGTTCACTTGTATTTCCGCCGCCACCAGGACAACTACCCGTTTTAACCCTTTGGACGCCAGCCGCTCATTCCGCAGCCCAACTCCTGACCGCCAGCCGCTCTGTCAGCGATACTAGCGAGAACCGCCAAGGCCTGTATGAACGTTTTTGCACCGGTTTACATTTCGCTCTGTGATTTCGTTAGTTTTTATGCAAATGTAATGATTTTTTTTTTGTTTTATAGATAATTACATGGGCTATCAACATTTAGTAATTAAAAAAGTGTTACTTTTACAACAACATTATTGATAAAGCAGAAAAAAAAATTATACAAAAAATCTACTTTAGATAAAAAATTAGGTAGTAAAAAAAATATTTTTATACATCGCAAAGGTTTTTATTCAATTTAGTAACTAAATATCATACTGTGTGCAAATTTTCACAACTCTACTACAAAAATTAGTTTGTCAAAAACGCATTTGTTGACAAGAGAAGTACTTGATTTTTTTGGGATTTTTTCATTCGGCTGGCAACCAAAAGCAAATATGTTTTGCGACAGTATTTTGTTTGTCCAACAGGAATTTTTTGCTTCCGGATAGGAGGTATTCCTTTATTCGTAACGTGCCTGTCAAATGAGTCATCTTCGAATACAATTCCTTATCCAGTGGAAATGAGGTAAATAAATTATGTACGAATACGTGAAATCCTTTATTCAAGTAGTTTTCCATGTCTAATAATTTCATAACGACAGTATACGCAAGTCCCTTGTTGACACTTCCATTATTTTTATCTGTATCTCTTTTGCCTTTGTAAAAAAAAGGACAAACAGTAATGAGAAAACACTCATGAGTAACGACATCGCGCTATATGAGAGCATGTGACTTATCAGCTCTGCCCCCGATGATGACAAAAACAAATAGCTGAGCCAAGGTCACTGGTACTACCATTGTGAAAATTATTTTCCTGTAGTGTTAGTGACTTCAACGAAAGTCCAAAACAATAGAAACAAACTTTAAAAGTGTCTAAATACATCTTAAAAATAATGTTTTCCTGGCGGTCCGATCGATCGGACCTTGGCGGTTTTAGCCTACACATCGTCGGTCCGATGAATCGGACCGTGGCGGTTTTCGCCTACACATCGTCGGTCCGATGAATCGGACTGTGGCGGTTTTCGCCTACACATCGTTGGTCCCATAGATCGGACCGTGGCGTCCAAAGGGTTAAGAAACCGGATTGAAGCCTTTGTTGCAACAATTACTCCAGAAACACTGAACAACGTTTGGAAATGCCTATTTACTGTCTGTTCCATGTAATAAATGAGGTCCATATTGAACATTTGTAAAAAAAAACTGTAAAAATTCTGTTTCATTTCTGGTAGTAAGACGAATGTAATAAATTCCAGAAAGCCTTAAAACTCCGGTATAGGGTTACACTTTGAAACACTTGGTATTAGCTGAATAGACTTAATGAAATTGTTTGATAATTATAAATTCAGTTAGAAATTTAATTTTCTATTCTAGTTTTGTAATAGAAGTTTTGCGTTCAAGAAATATTAATAAATTTTTCTGTCCTAGTCCGACAGATTGATGGACGTGAAAGAAATGCTCAAGTTTTATCTGTATTAAGGGCTTATTGCACTAAAACGTAAAATCTACTCATTGTGGTTACAAACCAAAAAAACTACTATCTACCATGAAAACTACACACCACTCAGAAATCTATTTATCACAAAAACGTTGTTTTTCACACAACTAATATTCAACTAACCAAATCTGTACAGCTTTTACTAAAACGATCCTCCAGGCCTTAGTATGGTGTAACTCGGTGACTTGATATTCCATTAACTAGTTTTAATGTCTGTCTAAACGCCTTTCTAGAGCCGATATTCCTACCTGGATTGTTTCATGAACTACTCTTTCACTTTATAATATTAATTTTATTGCTTAGATATTTTCCATATTATACTTAACTGAAATCATTTATATTTTTTTTTTAGAAAAGGATCTTTCTGGAGAGATTGTGTAAGTATATAATATAACGTATTAATTAAATTATGTGTGTAAGTATATAGTATACCATAATTTTAAAAACGTGTATTTAAAACAAGCCCAAGTTATTTGGATATGAACATTAAGTTTCTGTAATTCCAAAAGAGATTCAGGCAGCTGTGGAAAATAATTTCCACATAATCAGTGAAGGCCCTTCAGAGGGGGGAAATTTAACTAGCCGCGCTAAAAACACTCCCTAATTTCCTTTATTAGAAATAGACATGAAAAGATCAGTTGAATTGTCTTTACATTAAATAGCTATGTTATTTCAGTTACCTTTTTAGATTTTGTTGTAACTGAAAATTGGTAAGAACTTTATACTTAAAACGAAAACACAGTAATAATAAAAATTAAAGAACATTAGCTACTAACAGTTAAATAATTAATTACTTTTAATTTTACTTAAAGCCGTGTTTTTATAAAGTAATAACAAAACAACTACTTTACTTTTACAACGTAAAAAATATAACGGTTTTTTTTATCCTGCTAACTTGACTTTAAGTTGAGATATACTTAAAACCACATTACGATAAAATATTATGATTAAAAGAATTAATTTGCTATCCAGCTACGAGTAGTATAAATTAGCAGTTTCTGAAAAGATTTACTAACAGGCTCTTTAACTAATGAAAATTCTAAGCAAAACCCCAATCAACCATACACCTAACAGTCAAATAATGCAAATGACAAATAATAGTTATTATTGAAAATATTTTTAAAAATTAGTAAATAATTTGTTTAAAGAAAATTTTGCTTTGTACACGTTTGATGTTTATGTCTCTATTAAATTTATTAGTACCTCGTATTATTTAAAAATGAGTAATATATAAACATAACCTCTAAATGAATAGAAAAATTTATATTGAATGCAATTATATCGCTATGTTAGGTAAATTGTGAAGATCAGCTGATTGGGTGATTTGAGGTTTCCGAAGTGTGAGAGCAAACCCAATTAATTTCAATTAAAATTCGTAATATGATTTTAGGAAGATTTCTTTCATAAAGGTCAAAAAGGAATTGTACATTATTCGGTTACAATGTTGTTATTAAATAGTATTTATCAATTACCAAAATATTAATTTATTTTTTAATAAACTTACAATAAGAAGTTCAATATAACGGTAATAAAATGTATTTCTATTCAAACGTCTGAAGTAAAATCTTCCTTAGATCCAACACTTTTAAACAGCCAAGTTCAATTGAATTTGTTGAATCAATTTTTTAATCAGTATATTTTTTTACGTCACTTTAGCTACATTTTTAATTTAATTTTGACTCCTGTCGATCAGACTAATGACTCATTTTTTAGGCGTAAACATATTTTAAAACATACTTTTTGGTATACGCGAATTTTTAATTTTTTAGTTTATCACAGAAGTGCAACATAGATTTACAAACGTTTAATGAATTATTTTTTATTTTAGAAACAACTAATCGTTTATTTAAATTAATGCATTGAGAAGCCAAGAGAGGTACATGGCATCCTTACTAATTTTAGAAATTTAGGGTTAGAGTTTATAGCTTATAATAATTCTCAGGAGAATTGTAAATATATTTACTACCAGATCTTTGGATCAGTTATTTGCTAAGGTTCCGACATCTCTTCTCCACAACGTTTTAACTGCACTAAACTACAAAAATGTAAAAATGTCACTATTTTCTTGATGTCTCAGTTAAACATGCAAAACTAATCAGTTACAACACAAAACACTATTGCTGTGAAAGGAGAATAGAAGCGAAGTTGACATTTAGCGACACAGGAAATTAAACGCTTTTTTCACGTGTTCATGGGTTGATGATGTGCCATGCTATAATCGTTGACATTTGCAAAACTTTACTCCACCGTTTTTTATATTTTGCCTGAACTGTCGAAATTAAATTCATACAGTTGTTGAGCCAAGATTTCTCCGTTGATATCTCTCACTATTGTCTGCAGTTTGTACCTTTTTTTTATTTTCAGTTTTTGTAACATCCGAATATTCTGTTTCATAATTATTGAGAAAACCAAATTGGAAAAAACTGTTTAAATTGTGTTGTATTGATTTTGGAGTTTTATTTTATTAAACTCTTGATGAATACGAATCTTGATAACTTGTATCGTTTTGCTAAAATTGAGTCGTCAAATAGGCGTTTTTTAAAGAAACAGCAATACCTAACAAGAAAAAAATGTGGAGTATTTTAATATTAATAATGGCTTTTTTATACCATGACTCAAGAGTCAGATTAGAGCCTCAATGCTTCGGCAATAGGTCATTCAAGAAAGGTTATATTGTCCAAGATTTAGTTTCATACACGTACTCATTTCCACGGGCTAATAGCTGAAATCTTTTAGCACTTCCGGTGACTGAACAAAGCGTCTTTGGGTTGATATTCCAGTGCTCTGACCCCTAGATTACTGCCGTTACACGTCTGCTTTCAATTACTATACATTTTTTATTATAAATGCTTTAATATATATTTTTTAACCGACAAACACTTGCTAACCATCCTTCACGTTTTCCAGAAACTCCGGTATGATACACAAACAAGTGGTGGTGAACATAGAAAACAAACTGTACCCTCAGTTTGCGCTCAACCTGGGAGACCAAGCCATGGGAGGGTTGCAGATAGTATGTTTCAACGACACTGGTAAATGCACACTTCACAAGTTCGCCGCTCAGCCTAATTCGAGTAAGTAGCAGTAGCACATTGATTTAAATATACATGATATTTTAAAGTCAAAATTAGAAAATTACTATTTATGTTTAAAGAGTTTGTAATCTACTGCTGACAGCAAAGAGCCGTAGGTCTTATCCTAGTTATTTCAACATTCTCACTTATAAAGTATTCTTAACACTTCTTTTGTAATGTTTTATTTTAAAGATCTATTTCACATTTAAATGTTTTTACTACCTGAGTAGTCAATTTAAGAATCAGGAGTCGGCTAGAAAGTGGAGCTCTTTCTTGCTCCGGTCTAGAGCAGCATACTTCTGGAAATATGCCCTAATTACCAGTACCAGGGAATCATTTCCTTAGTACCACTTAAATTCTTCCTCGTCAATTTCCTTTCCTTATCGTCTTCTTACAAGAGAGTGTTGGGGATGTTTATGACCACGATATAGAATTGGTCTACTTTAGTAAAGATGTCCTAAGTTTCCTCAATTACAAATACCAAGGTATCATTAAGTCCATTCATTGATACTATCTAATTTCCTCCTCGTCAATACCTTTTTCTTATCGTCTTTTTACAACAGGGCGTTACATGTACACACTTGGTATAGATAGACAGTTGGTCTGCTTCAAAACAAACGTGAACTTGTACTCATAATGTCGTGGTAATCCATTTATTTATCTTTACCTGGTAGTCTTTGTCCCTATCTTAATAGTTTCTTTATTCAAAATCTATTTCTATTCCTCATGTGTTATAATAAATAGAATCTGCCTCACGAGCAAGTTTACTCCAGTCATTGCAGTTTACTTCAGTAGACGTTGCAAGACAAATCTTCTGAGAACCTATTCTTTCAATAGAACTGATCAACCTTTTAGCGGGTCAAGAATCGTCATAATCAAACTTTATTATTCAAATGATGAGTCGTCTTTGAGTTGAACCAAGAACTGACTAGAGTGAACCCTCCGAATCGCCCAAGACCTGTCAGTTTGCTTCAGCAGTAGTTGATTGACAAACCTTCTGGGAACCTATTGTTTCAATAATGCTGATCAACCTTTTAGCGGGTCAAGAATCGTCAGAATCAAACTTTATTATTCAAATTATGAGTCGTCTTTGAGTTGAACCAAGAACTGACAAGAGTGAAGCCTCCGAATCGCCCAAGACCGGTCAGTTTGCTTCAATAGAAGTTGCTTGACAAACCTTCTGGGAACCTATTGTTTCAAGGAAGCTGATCAACCTTTTAGCGGGTAAAGGATCGCCAGAATCAAAAGTTTATTATTCAAATGATAAGTCATCTTTGAGTTGAACCAAGAACTGACAAGAGTGAAGCCTCCGAATCGCCCAAGACCTGTCAGTTTGCTTCAGTAGAAGTTGCTTGACAAACCCTCTGCGATCCTATTATTTCAATGAAGCTGATCAACCTTTTAGCGGGTAAAGGATTGCCAGAATCAAAAGTTTATTATTCAAATGATAAGTCATCTTTGAGTTGAACCAAGAACTGACTAGAGTGAACCCTCCGAATCGCCCAAAACCTGTCAGTTTGCTTCAGTAGTAGTTGATTGACAAACCTTCTGGGAACCTATTGCTTCAATAAAGCTGATCAACCTTTTAGCGGGTCAAGAATCGTCAGAATCAAACTTTATTATTCAAATGATGAGTCGTCTTTGAGTTGAACCAAGAACTGACTAGAGTGAACCCTCCGAATCGCCCAAGACCTGTTAGTTTACTTCAGTAGAAGTTGCTTGAAAAACCCTCTGCGATCCTATTGTTTCAATGAAGCTGATCAACCTTTCAGTGGATGAAGAATCGTCAGAATCAAACTTTATTATTCAAATGATGAGTCATCTTTGAGTTGAACCAAGAACTGACAAGAGTGAAGCCTCCGAATCGCCCAAGACCTGTCAGTTTACTTCAGTAGAAGTTGCTTGACAAACCCTCTGCGATCCTATTGTTTCAAGGAAACTGATCAACCTTTTAGCGGGTAAAGGATCGTCAGAATCAAAGTTTATCTTTTAAATAATGTCATCTTTGAGTTGAACCAAAAACTGACTAGCGTGAACTCTCCGAATCGCCCAAGACCTGTCAGTTTACTTCAGTAGAAGTTGCTTGACAAACCCTCTGCAATCCTATTGTTTCAATGAAGCTGATCAACCTTTTAGCGGGTCAAGAATCGTCAAAATCAAAGTTTATCTTTCAAATGATGAGTCATCTTTGAGTTGAACCATGAAATGACAAGAGTGAAGCCTCCGAATCGCCCTAGACCTGTCAGTTTACTTCAGTAGAAGTTACTTGACAAACCCTCTACGATCCTATTGTTTCAATGAAGCTGATCAACCATTTAGCTGGTCAAGAATCGTCAAAATCAAAGTTTATCTTTCAAATGATGAGTCATCTTTGAGTTGAACCAAGAACTGACAAGAGTGAAGCCTCCGAATCGCCCAAGACCGGTCAGTTTGCTTCAATAGAAGTTGCAAGACAAACCTTCTGGTAACCTATTGTTTCAATGAAGCTGATCAACCTTTTAACGGGTCAAGAATCGTCAAAATAAAACTTTATCTTTCAAATGATGAGTCATCTTTGAGTTGAACCATAAACTGACAAGAGCGAAGCCTCCGAATCGCCCAAGACCTGTCAATTTTGTCTCAAGTCCTCCGAGAGAGTGATGTTCAAATCTCCAGAACTACACAATAAAATTCTTGTCTTAGAACAATCGATTGGTAAATAATTACACGCAAGAAATGACGTGGGGTAATGCTTTGATTAAAGCGAGAACAGAGATTTTTCACGTTAAAATAGCCTACATGTAGTTCTTGTAACGTAAGTTTTATGTCATGTACAGTACGCCCACAGCTACCTTTAAAGTCATTGTACAACAATAAGGGTGGTTGAATTCACTTGAAACGTATGAACCAAATCTGATTGAAGAATTATTAATTTTCTGTTAATAGACTAAAATAGAGCAACTAAATTTTACTAGTGAGAACGCACCTTTACAAATCTAGTTTCATTGAAAATCTATTTCTATTCCATCTAGACTGTAATAGTTACTAAGCAACTGTGAACTACGGCAAAGAAGTCAAGTGCAATTGACGGATTATAGTTGTTCAAGACCGAATGAAACCTGCAGTGAAAACCTTTGTTTCAGTAAAGCTGACCTACTATTTACTGACCCGCAAACGTTTGGCCCAGTCTTACTTTATCGTTCAACTAGAGAACCATTTGTCTATTTCCTTTAAAGTTCAAACTTCCGTGCAATATGTGTTCGCCTTTACCACTCACGCTAGTGTTTTCAGTTTAAATAAATGAGTCTCCAATACTTTGAGAATGTGATGCTAAAACTCTTATAACTTCGATCATAAACAAGAATTACTTTGAAACTACCGACTGGATGAGTATAAAAAGTCATCTGCAATGGAATGGATTGTATTGTCGCTCTAGTCTTCTGTTACCGATCTAAATAAACACCAAAATTAGTTTGATTCGAATTTGTATATTTTTTTAACAGATATTGATTGAATAATCAATCTGTGACTAAATGTCTCAAAGTTACTTGCTTTTTAGGGACCTTTATTTAACTCATGCAAGATGGCTGTTGTTCATTTGAAAGCGATCTCCTTTAAAATTATTCATTTTGTGCCAAATTTGGCATATATTACTATTGTCGATTTACCGAAACAATTCAATTTTATCTTGAAATTAAAATGCAAACAAGTACAAAATAAAGTTTTGACTAATTTATTTCAAATAATAGAGCTCAAATCTTGTAATCGATTTTCCAGCCAGTTTCCTTGAACAATTGAACTGCAATTATAGTGATAATACTTGAATCAATCATAACAGTAAGTAATATAAACAAAACATTTTTAAAGAAAAAATTACTGTAGTTGCTTTTTATTAAATATTTACAATTAATATAAATAAAATAACATGATCTATGCGTTAAGACAGCTGTTCAACCACATAACTTATAACATTAAATCAGCTTTTTATGAAATCATATGTTATCACTTGTTTTAATTTAAATGGGACAAAATCACAATATTGCATACATTGCTCCTTTCGTTAAAAGTATTTCTCCTTTATAAACACATATTTAATTAATTAAATTTAAGTAGTGAATTTGAAAAAACTGTATAGCATCAAATGTCATCCACAATTTAAAAAAAAATATATTTGAACTTGAATAAATGAATAAAAGATATTTTATTAACTATCGAAAATTTGAACAAGATAGAATAAATTGAATAATAGACTAGAAAAAGAAAATAAAAGTTTTTTTCAAACAGCCTTTCTCAAAAAGATAACAAAATAATAAAATATGGTTTTATTGGTATATTTACAAATATAACCATTTTTTACAGAAATATCTCTTAATTATTATTTTTAATGATTAAAATGATTTTAGTTTTATTTGTATGAATTTCTCAAGTTGGGGAGGTATTAAAACATTATTTATTACTTATAAATCATTTTGAAATGAAAACCTTTTTAGTTGTTTTGTTTTTTATATTTTTAAACAATATAAATAAGATTCACTTTGTTTCTTTGTGTCAAATTGGTTTTAAAAACAATAAGGTTCCGTAACGGAAACTTACCGGGTAAAACGTTATCAGAATATAGGCTACAGTCTAATATCATATAATAAAGTGTTATGTTTTATAAATAATCCTTGATCTTATAAAGTTTTGTTTAAACTGTAAAGTAAGATATAATGTTTATTCTTTAACATTTTAACTTTCGGGGAATCACTGCCAAGTTTTATTATTTTTTCCGTGTTCTTGAAGACTATCGTCAGGAACATTTTTGGTTTGGAATATTGGTAAAAATGTACATTAACACAACCTGTGTAGGTAAAATATAATTAACTTATTAGTTATATTTAATATAGTCTAACCATTGTAAGTTTTTCTACAGCTATATTTTAATATTTTGAAGACTTAGTTCTCATAACCTGAAAAGATTTTATAAAATTGTAGTTCTGAAAATTAAAGTTTACGTTTTGCAGATTGTACAGGCAATTCAAGTGATGCTCAAGGAGGAGGCGGGGCTGTGACACCTACACCCAACACTGACCATGGTCAAAGGCCAGACAGGCGAACCACTAGAAATTCACACGACGAACATACAACGTCACGTAGAAGGGCGCGCAGGAGGCGTCCAAGACGAACAACAACTAGTAATTACGTTACTAAACATTATTCAGAATATCCGGATTATTCGGATTATCCGGTTACAACGCAACCTACAGTTAGGGCCAGGAGGCCCAGAAGGAGCACAACACAGAAACCGAAGGACTATTCAGAATATTACGATTATTCAGATTATCCGGAAACCACGCCGGCTAGAAGGACTAGCAGGAGGCCCAGAAGGAGAACGACTCCGAAACGCCAAGCTACTGAGCCCGTAGCTACTACAGATTATACTGACACGGATTATCCGGAAAGTTCTACAAAAGACCCCAGTAAAGCAAAAACTGCTGCTGCAGCTGAACCGGATTATGACTATGCGGATACTACGGAAGAAATGACAACTGTCCCCCAAAAGCGCAAAACTACTCGAAGTCACAAAGATGGCCTTGTGAACAGTGGTCCTCCTAAAAGAACAACTTGTGGCACGGTGAAACCAATTACAAAAAAGATTAAGAAAAAGTTACTAAAAGTTACCAGAAAACCTAAAAAGTCGTCCGGAATTCACTCGTTTCAAAGAAATAACACGCGAACCACCAACTCTTCTGCGTACCCTAGCTCCCTCGACATTTGCTTCCAAGCGTGTCAGTCAATATACAAGGACTACAAACCATAAGTACCACCCCTTAATATACATGGTGAGATTCTGAAACTTGCCTCACTTTTATCTTAGGAATAATGTACTTCACAAGTGATTTAAAATATTTTTCTTTCAAAATATTTTCATTAATCTATTTTCCATGAATTTAAATTAGTACACATAAACGGTCCTGAATATTTATAAGCAATTAGGATGTAATAAATGTTAATAGACTGTTTCATCATTTGGTTTTAGGTAACAAAACTTAGATATTGTTCAAATAAAATTTATAATTTAATTATTAAAAAATATTTTGATTGGATTGTTTTTCTCTATTTTTTTAAATTAAATTGAGTTTCATCAATTAAATATTTTATCTACTTTTATTAATATATTAATTCTATTATTATTATGTTACTATTATATACTGTTAATAATTATATCAGTTTTAGGTCAAAAAAGTGTGTTTTCTTTAATCAAAAAGCACTTCAACCATCTTTATTTCAAAGCAAAAAAAATCGTTTTAATTTAATACTACTAATGTTTTGGTCACAAGTATTTTTGCTACTCACAGCAATATAAAAAATTATGTTTAATTTATATCAAAATTATTTACGTTCCTCTAATTAGAAAGAAATATTTACAAAAGTAATAAATCTTTAATCCCCCCCCCCCATTTTAATTATGGATCAATACCTAACAACGCCTTTATTAATATTATTAATAAAAATGCATTTATAATATTAAAACAGTGTGTGTTATAAATGCTACGAATTTCAATTATTATTTCGAAACGCAAAGACACTCAATTCTTGAATTGAGGCATTGCAATTCAAACTGGACGATTATTTCCACTTCATGAGAACGCTTCGGATGCTGAAACGATTTTATAATGAATTGTTTATGTAAACAACAATTTCGCACTAATTGGACTGTAGGCCAGTTTTATCAGTAGGAGCTGGCAATTGGTTAGTAGGCTCTCTCAGTGTTTTTTCCAGCTACCTACAGGTAGGAAGTGAAGATGCATTATACAATCTTGTGCTTTGTGATGCCGTTTACTGCGCTGAATGTGTGCACAACTCCAATACACACTGGCCTTAGGAAGCAGTTTGGTAAGCACGCAGGGTTAAGGCAAAAAGCGACCATACTAACAAATTTACATATTACTATTTATTGTTTTACTTGATAAGTAAGCAATACTTCTCAATGATAAGAGAGATGTATATAAATGGGTTTTGATTTTAGTTATAAGTTTTTAATACAATTTTATCATAAGAATTTATAAGACAGGACACTCTGGGGCAGTATATTGAAATTATTTTATGTGTTCAAGATGACATTTTTTTACAGAAGAAAGGAATTTTACTCACTGCACTTTATGGGCCAATTAAGCGTATACAAACTGTCATTTTTTAAAAATTAAATACAAATATTTTCATTTCTTGATTAATTTTTATTTCTTGATATGTGGTTTTTTCTTAGGGTAATATTACGCATTTCTTCTTCTTCGTGTGCCTTGTTCGTTACAAAATTTACTACTAACAAGACTGTTCTGATTTTATTAAGTCAGATATGACCAGTGGGGCAAGATGACAATCCAAACCATCAACGTAAGTTATGGAGCCGAGAGCCCAGTTGTATCACCACACTGGTGTTACCACCTCTGCTACTGGTAGAACCGTCTCTGGCACATCTTCCTTAATTTTCAGCTGATGAACCCTGTATATATTTCATAAGATTGCCTAAGTCACCAGCTTTAAAATCATTTGAAAGACCTCCACCATTTTCTTTAGAATTTCTTTCATTGTTCATATTTCCATTACGCGTGATAGAACCGTAAACAATACAACACTTATAACTACACAGATCAACTCTAATTATAATTTATAAATGTATATTTTATAATGTATTTATTTTAAATAAATAAAACCTCTATACCAGAAATAGCTATTTCATTTATTTAATACCTTATGTACAATTCAATTCTACAGCCATCATCCTCAGAGGTAATTCACAAAACAAAGTAGCCTACCTAGTTCCACTAGATTACTTCTGAGGATGATTGCTGTGCAATCGAAACGTGCATAAGGTGTTAAATAAATGTAAACGTTATTTCTAGTTAGGAACGTTTGTGTATTTGAAATAATATAAAATTAGTGAAATCGAATTTTGATTGATAATGTTAGTATTCCCATAAACTTCAAGTTACTGAATGGTGTTCTACCTTTTTATATTCTCAATCGACCTCGAGTTTACTGTTATTCCTAGATGAGTGCAGGATTTTACATGTCTAATTCTTTGATCACCCAGTACCAATTGTCTTGCAGTTTTTCAAGTTTTACGTAAAAGTACCAATAAGGTTTTGTAGTGTTTGGTTTTTTGCCCAATTTCTTCACTTGATTTTTTGTATTTTAACCAAATAAACTTAGTACTAAAGTACAAAAAATACTAAATTATAACACTGTTATCATCATAAATTATGCTGTCAAGTGTTCTTCTATTTGTCCTTATGCCTTAGTTGCTTTCCTTTACGCTTCCTAAATAACAGGATGGAGACAAAATACAACCCTGGCGCCATCTTGATTTCATTACACAGTAATAGGTTAATGCAGACTCTACTTTCATAAGACTATCCATACACTGTATAACAATTATTTTATTACTGAAAGCATTTTGAAGGGAGTAAACGCCATCGTTTCGTGGCTTAGTTTTAACGTGATGGATGCCAGCACCGTTCTTATTGCATTTAAGGGCAAAATTTGCGACTAATGTTAGCCTTTAATGTCCAGATTCTCGTGTTGCAATCAAAACGCCTCCCAGTATTTTAACGACCCATATCGACTATTCAATACGGTCCAGACGTCCAGACCCATAGGTTATAATATCCCCTTGTAAAGGTAACATTATGAGATTTGTCTGTAGGTTTTGTACGCTACCCTTCTCCGTTGACGTGTTCAACTAAGTACAAACAAATGTTACTAGGCGAAACTATATCAGTCTGTTAACGTGTTTTGAAAGTGATTCAGTAAATATAAATCAAAATTAATATGAAATTAACAGTTTTTTTTTAATTTTACGGTTGCATAATTTTTCAAAAAAGGTCGTAAGTTATAGATGAACTTATAATTCTTAAATTTGCTCCACCCCTAATTCCTGTACAAAGGGAAGACGGTATTTTAAGGTATCCTACGTATCTTCGCCTACGGAGAGAGGAGTATAGCATTAGAAAGGACAATATGAAGTGAGGGGCAACAGGATGAACGAGGAGGTACAGAACCGATCGAGGAAGAACATAGCTGTAAGTTTTAAAGATTATATTTTTTCTGCATTATTTAACTCATTTTTTGAGAGGTTTAAAAGTAAATCTTTTTTATCTTTCTTTATTTAAAAAAAGGAAAATTCCTTTTTAAAATACTAGCATGATTAAGGAAGACTGGCTGACCTGCCTTACTTCGACTACACGGCATTCAAAAAACGTGACGTGGCTACGACACTCCTGCAGCCACTATTTCTGCCTTAGGTTTTTCAGGTTTTACAGATTGAATTGAACTCCAGGCTGAAGAAGCACCAAAAAAATTCTGGTGCTACCAAGGATTGAACTCGGGTTCTTTAGAATAGAAGTAAAGTGCTCTACTCACTATACTATTCTACAATTCTACAGTTAATAAAATCAGACCTACCCTAAGCAGAAAGTAGACTAGATAGTTCCACGTATTCTACAACTTTTGGAGAATCGCATTTTGCATATCTATATTGTCTATACACTATCTTTTTTTTTCAAAATAAAAGGTAAGTAAAAAATGTATCATATAAAATATGGAGGGATTAATCATATAACTGTTTGCTATTGTATCTAGTTATAAATCAGTACTAACCTCTGAACATCAGTATACAACCTCTGAAGATGGTAACCAGATGTACAAAGTATTTAAATAAATATGTTTCTATTGATATATTGCCTTTTTTATAATTTTACTACTGCCTCAAATCTATTTCAGGTTTTCTTTTTCAAGAGAACTTTACTATACAAAAACGAAAAATACGAATACATTCTAAATTTGATACTATATTCAATGTCTATAATGTTAGAGCAACAAAATAAACTTGACATTTTTTATAAATTTAGCAACAATTCTATTTCTAATTTAACATATGTTTTATATTTTGCATTATTGTATTATTAATTCCTGATGATGTAGGTACTGTTTTTCGACGAAAAGCTTAGAATATAAATTAATAAATATTCTTGTACCTATTTGAATAATTTATGTTGTTTTATGTTTATGTTGTGTGTGTGTGTGTGTCCATATATATATATATATATATATATATATATATATATATATATATATATATAAAGAACATAAGTCAAAATACAAATACAAGATTTATAATTGAATTTACAATTCAAAGCTTTTCGTTGGCTAACAGTACCAATATCATCAGGAATATTAAACATCATCAGGAATGTTTAATATTCCTGATGATGTTGGTACTGTTAGCCAACGAAAAGCTTTGAATTGTAAATTCAATTATAATTCTTGTATTTGTATTTTGACTTATGTTCTTTACACAAGAATACATATTGCGATATATATATATATATATATATATATATATATATATATATATATATATATATATATATATATATATATATATATATGAAGAGAGAGAGAAAGAGAGAATATTATTATTATTATTTTGGCTAAATCTTTAACGAAGAAGCTGCTTTGAAAGCATAATTTAAAACATGTTATTATTCTCAGTTTTTTCCTTGAACTTTCCTCTTTTGATAGGTGTTTATTTTTAACAAAAGCCCAGATAAGTTGACTAACCTATCTCCGTTATAACACATGAAACAATAGAGAATCTTCTAGTTGGGTGGATTGAGCCGGGGGGGGGGGTGCCACTACACTCCAACCGTCTATTATTTTCCAAAGTTTCTAATTCGATTTGCGAACTTAAAATTCACTTGGAAACTAATTGGAGCTGCCGAGGATCCAGTACGAGACCATAAGTTGGCGATCTCGTGCTCTATTCACTACACGACTCGTCGAATATTAGATCATACTAAGTAGCGGCGTATAGTAGAGACGTTCTCATGCTTGCCTGCTTATGCAAAACTGAATTACCCTTCTTGAGCATAGTTTTCTAAAGTAGGTAAGAAAAGTTATTCAAAATTCCTAAACGTATTTATCATAATCACAAGAGATGACCGTTTAAAACTAAACGTCCTGGACGCTTACATCTTGAACGTTGACCAGTTATCCCACTCTGACGACTAAAATAACTCGGGAGTTGAGTTTTACAGGATGTTTAGGCGTGGTCACCAATACGTTTTCGCCACAGAGAATAGAAGCTATTTAATAACAAACGAATAACTTGAATTTTACAAATTATTCATGTTCATTTTACCGTCATTTGATAACATTTATTATTTATACGTTTATTTTAAAAAAAAGGGAGGGAAATTGTGTGAAAATTCTATTTCTATATTCTGAAATGTGCTAATGTACACTCATTAACGATAAAAAATCGACATAAAAATGAACGTTTTGCTATTCTGGTGCGATTTTCATCACTTAAACAACTTTTAAATTTATTTATTAGCCTACTTTTAACGAAGTTTAAGATTACTACAATAACATAATTATAAATTGGAAATAACTCTAATTTGATAAATATTGGTACATTTTAATTACTACAAATTTACAACATAATAAGTAACATAAACTACAAGTAAATAACACAACTGATGTATGGAATTATACGATAGGCTTTTACTTTGAATCAAATGTACGATATTTATGAATGTATAGGAAATTTTTCTGAACACTATTTAAACATAACCTCCAAATAACCTCTAAGTGAAAGCGACAACATCTGTTAGTGTTAAACTACCTGCATGTTTGTTTGGTTCGTAAATCTTTGGAACAATTCGTTCTATTTTACTCCCGCTACACTTAAAAAAGTGGTTCGAGGCTATCATAAAATTTCTCTTGAGAAAAAACACTATACCACTTAAATAAAAGTACATTTGGACGCTTATACCGGGGAACAAATTCACAGTAGGGTTCACTTTGTTCATTTCTAACGGAGCTTCACACAGTGAAGTCCGTTTCTTCATGTTTCTTGCGACGCGTCCCTAGAGCTGTCGCGCTCTGCGGGGTTGGTAGGAGTATCATCTACGTCACTATTACGTCATACTATCGTCTGCGAAGATTAAGAATAATAATGTCAATAGGATTGACATAGACACATAAACCCAACTGTTAGAGTATATAGAGGAAATCATGGCATTCGTGTACAGGATTAATACATCTAACGTGGCCATATAGAGGCGTAAACCAGTTACATCCGAAGAAGAATAAGGGGAGATGGAATTAGTCGAGCTAAGACAAGGAATTGGTCGGCACTGGGGATCGGATAAACTCACAGCATCGCGTGAGAAGTAGGTCTGCTCCCATCTGGGGCTCAGAGAGGCGTCTACCAGTTACATCCGAAAAAGAATAAGGGGAGATGGAATTAGGTGAGCTAAGACAAGGAATTGGTCGGCACTGGGGATCGGATAAACTCACAGCATCGCGTGAGAAGTAGGTCTGCTCCCATCTGGGGCTCAGAGAGGCGTCTACCAGTTACATCCGAAGAAGAATGAGGGGAGATGATATTAGGTGAGCTAAGACAAGGAATTGGTCGGCACTGCGGATCGGATAAACTCATAGCATCGCGTGAGAATATCCACTTATCTGAAGTAGGTCTGCTCTCATCTGAGGCTCAGAGAGGCGTCTACCAGTTACATCCGAAGAAGAATAAGGGGAGATGAAATTAGGTGAGCTAAGACAAGGAATTGGTCGGCATTGCGGATTGGATAAACTCACAGCATCGCGTGAGAAGTAGGTCTGCTCACATCTGGGGCTCAGAGAGGCGTCTACAGTTACATCCGAAGAAGAATAAGGGGAGATGAAATTAGGTGAGCTAAGACAAGGAATTGGTCGGCACTGTGGATCGGATAAACTCATAGCATCTCGTGAGAATATCCGCTTATCTGAAGTAGGTCTGCTCTCATCTGGGGCTCAGAGAGGCGTCTACAGTTACATCCGAAGAAGAATAAGGGGAGATGTAATTAGGTGAGCTAAGACAAGGAATTGGTCGGCACTGGGGATCGGATAAACTCACAGCATCGCGTGAGAAGTAGGTCTGCTCCCATCTGGGGCTCAGAGAGGCGTCTACCAGTTACATCCGAAGAAGGATAAGGGGAGATGAAATTAGGTGAGCTAAGACAAGGAATTGATCGGCACTGGGGATCGGATAAACTCACAGCATCGCGTGAGAAGTAGGTCTGCTCCCATCTGGGGCTCAGAGAGGCGTCTACCAGTTACATCCGAAGAAGGATAAGGGGAGATGAAATTAGGTGAGCTAAGACAAGGAATTGATCGGCACTGGGGATCGGATAAACTACTAGCATCGCGTGAGAATATCCACTTATCTGAAGTAGGTCTGCTCTCATCTGGGGCTCAGAGAGGCGTCCACCAGTTACATCCGAAGAAAAATAAGGGGAGATGAAATTAGGTGAGCTAAGACAAGGAATTGGTCGGCACTGCGGATCGGATAAACTACTAGCATCGCGTGAGAATATCCACTTATCTGAAGTACGTCTGCTCCCATCTGTGGCTCAGAGAGGCGTTTACCTGCTATACCTCTCTTAATATTTAGCTGCATATTAAGTATTTTGTTTACAATAGTAAAAGAGTATATTTGTTGATCCCATCTTCATGTGAGCTTCTAGTTTTCACTAAACAGGCAAGTTGTAAATATTTACAAGTGTTTAGTAACAGAATTTTATTTGGAGAAATGCCATTCTTCCTAGTTCTTTAATGTATGAACTGATTGCAGCCAAAGTAACCTCTCATTGGAAAGGTTATTTTTATGCTTTCAAAAAATGCTATTACATCATTTTCGTCAAAAATGTTACTTAGAATTTTGTAAAACCAATGTAGCGAATTCTACTCTATAAACAATCTCGTACATGCCTATTGATTATAAGACACTCGTTAAGAACGTTAGGGACCATTTAAACGTTTTTCGTAAGATTTATTTCTTAAATATACGACCATCTCGTATTAAAGAAATTTTGTGATTCTTCTGAAGAGGGTCAGTCCCAAACCACTCGCTGAGTTTCGGGTAAACACCAGTTATATTTCTAGTAATCAGTCTCACTCACCCAAACCAGACACACACACACACACACACACTCACACACACACACACACTCACACACACACACACACACACACTCACACTCACACAAACTCACACACACTCATTCACACACTCACTCACACACACACACACACACACACACACACACACACACACACACTCACACACACACACACACACACACACACACACACACACACACACTTTCATATTTTACATCCATATGAATAAATAAAAAAAACTATACACTGTACATACATACAACACGCTACACTCATAGATATATTCATAGATACACTCATACATACACACTCATAGATACATCGAAATACTAACCGTCTTAAAAGTGAATGCCTATTTGAAACTCATTCGTATAAGATAACCAAAAAATTAGCCACAATTCTTGGTTACGTATTTTAATTCCATCTAAATTAAATCGATCTTAAGCCACCACACCTTTTTCACAGATAAAGGCATCATAAAACCATAAAATGGAAAAGAATATACTATAATATTTCAATTACATAAATACTATTTCTTCTTTGTTTCTTATCTACGTCGTATAATTTCTGTCATAAGGTTTCTATATTGGCTTAATAACTCCAGAAAACCGATCTAATTAATATTTAAATTTGAAATACAGGGATAAGAACATTCTGCTTAAACTGATTAATTGATTTCAGTAAATAGTACTATTTCAACCGCGAGAGTGCAGCACGAATTAGACGCGGAAAAATTATTTGAAATATATAATATGGAAGACCAAATATACTTCAAATCCTACTTAATTATAAAGGAAATAAAATTACGAACTTCATATAAACCTTGTTTATTTTAATTTTACTCGTCAATTCCTGCAGAGTTTAATTTAGAGAATTAAAGAAGATATTTGAAAATATATTGAAATATTTGTAATTCTATAAGATTGGTGGGGAAATTCATGTCAATTTAAATTCGTCTTTAATATTAAAATAAAACTACTATAATCAGTCATTCATTGTATATAATATATAAATATATAATTATATATAAAATAAAAGCTAATTCAATTTCGTAATGTATATTTTTTGGTAAAAATAGTGTAAACAACCTACCGTACTTTATATCATACAGTACTGCCAATCTCGATTTACATTTATTAAGAAATTAATTTCCCTCTTAATTTTATTTTCTAAAAAAAATCATATCGGTTTCAAATGACACAGAAGATTTTTAAATCACTTAAAATCATTGGGTTCGTATAGAAATTTTATAACTGTTGGTTTGGATGAAAGATTTAATAAGGTCTACTCTAATTTGCTTTTAAAGGACGCAAACATTTCTTCAAGTGAATATTACCTAAGAGATTTTGCCTACAATTTTTACGAAATTAAATCCCCAAGTGTGTAAAGCACTAAACTTCACCAATAACTAAATTATGTTCTTTAGGACAAACTTCTATTTAAAAGAGTAAAAAATAGTTCCAATTTACACTATTTTTAAAATTTTGTTGTAATTTATCCATGTGAAAACCACATATAAAATTTACCTCATAATTTATATTCTTTTATGAAGGAGCAGAAGACATGGCTCATAATAAAAATTACTTGAATTTATGTTTGCATAAACTTTTTTTTATTTTCACTAACGGAATACTTTAAAAGTATTTTTGTTTCGTAGCAAATTACCGTGTTTAAATTTTCGAAAACATTCATTGTGTTCAAAAACTCTGAAAACTCTTAAGAGGTAAATTTTCTTAAAGGTTTAAAATTCGTTCAGTTTTGAAACTTATCAGAATTGTCTTATTTTCTAATTTCTGTTTTTTTCTCTATTTAGCAACAGAATTTTGGAAGCACATTCGAAATGAACTTGAAAAAGATTAGGAACTGCGTTTAAATATTTTACGAAACCCTTGATCTCTGCATTTCTTCACGTAATTGAGTATTTGGACGGCAAATAAAGGCTACAGCAGCCTTCGAAACGAAGGATAGAATTGGCGATGATAACCACAATTGGTTTTTCGCCAGGAAAAAAACGAAGGATAGAGTGGGGAGGGACACTTGACGCCCGATTGAAATGACCTTGCCGAAGCCGTTTATTTGAAACTACATTCGGTTTCATTGTTTTATGTTCTCTAATTGAGAACGTTGAGCAGAGTATTATGTAAACATACGTAGAGGAAACTCATAAACCGGTAATTTAACTTAATCACTGCCTACTTAATCGGTGACAATTATAGGCTTACGTAATGTCCGAAAATAGACGCAAATGACTCCTTTAACTGTTTTATAAATATCGTTGCACGTTACCTACAACCATTTACCTACGGTTTATTGTTAAATAATTATTTACAACTCAAATAGATGATTTTGTTAGTTAAACACGTTAAAAGTGTAAAGAAATATTTAACCAACTGCAGAGAAAACTGTGAAAATCTCTTTATTGACACATTTTATATATTAATAAAATGTATGAATTAAGATAAACAACAAAAGTATGATAACTCAATAATAATGAACACCGACTTACTAGCAAAATGTTTTTTCTTATACGCGTTTCATTGTCAAAGTCATCGTCAGCAGGTAGTACAACTCAGTGACGGACTGAAGGGCCAAGGAGGTTCACCCCCATCCCTTTACCTGATTAAAATGTTTAAATAAGTTAAAAGTTGCTTTTTAAAGATTATATGTTTCAACTGCAATTTAGGTGTAGGGTAATTTAGTAGAAAATATTATTTAGCCAACTTGTAAATAGAATTCCCCGTATTAGTACTTCCTTTAGCGAACGGGCTGTAATATATTTCTTCTAAACGTAACATCCTTCGTTGGAACAAGGTAAGTAGGCACGCGCCGCGAGGGCATAAATAAAACATTATTAAAACCAAATCGACTTTTAACAATAAATTTCCCATATATTTGACAAATGTTGATTTGTTTTTTACTGGCAATGGTCATAGAATTTAGACTGTTATTAGAAAATGTTGTTTGATTATTATCATTTTGTGAGAAGGAAAAAAATAATAAGACAACATTCATAAAATTTAATGAATGGTACACAAATCAAAATTTAAAAGTTCCCAAGGTACTAGCCTACCATACTACGACTTAAAAACGAATTTTTACTCAATTTGAGACTTTTTTTAATGCTAGAAATGCTTAAATCATGAGTTTTAGAGTGGTAAATATTCAATATTTTCTACGGAGGGGGTGAATATTCCCCGGCCCCCTTGTAGCGCTGACCCCCTTTTTTACAAAATCCTGAATGCGCCATTGGTATAACTACACAAATTTCAAACTATAACTTGCGACGTTTAGTTACACAGTAGTTTTATACTGGTGTAGGCCTACTAGTAACCTACCTGCTGATGCAGACTTTGATATTGAATCTCTTAAGAGAAAATAAATTTTTAAATTCAGTGGTGTTACTATTCAATCATTAATTTTACTCTCAAATTCAGCTCAAAATTCGTCAATAAAGAAATGAAATATAAATTTTAGGGGAGTCCAGAATCCAATATTTTAAAGATTTAATTATATGCTTTTGAGTTTTCTTAAAGTGGCTTAACTCTCCAGTAGCTCAGCCAGGATTCTAGTGCTATTAGGTAAATTTCTTGTTTGGAGTGTATGACTGAGCGGATAATGCAGTGTCATTTTCAAATATGGCCATGTGTTGTGTCGATATGTCATTGATATAGATATTGAACAGTACGAATCCAATAGTTGGACCCTGGGAAAGTGGCAAAGGCACTTTTTCAACAGCTCGACAGCAGCCCTAACGGCAGAGCTATTAAATACAACTCATTTCACTTTGGGGATAGGAAAAAGTAGTCCTAACCTACTAAAAAAAAATGGTTCAGATTTCAAAACAAAAAATAATTATGAACAAGAAAAAATAATAATACTCTGCCTTGTAAAAACTTGATGTGATGCCTTAAAAACTAAAATTATGAAATAAAAAAAATTAACCTCTCTTCGCATACCACAAAATTTTGTAAAACCAACATATCCATGTAAGACAGAGTAGGGCTATGGGATTATGTTACAACACAGCTAAACAGTTACACAAGACGAAGGCTTCAACTTTACACATCAACTGTTTAGATCAGGTTATATTAAACAATATTAAAAAACAAACAAACCTATCTCATCATGATATTTTATAGCTACATTGTAATATAGTATAATATAGTGTTCTGCATTGTAAAGTAACCTTGATTTTATAAAGTCTTAAGCTTATTAACATTATATAGTTAAATATGTTTTTTTTCATAAATATTCCAGTATCTGCACCAATTTTTATTATTTTCTCATTCCTGGTGACTTTCTACATCAATATCTGTAACTTGTTAAGCAGTACCTGGTAACATTTGGATGGTAAAATCTTATAATCAATAATTACCAATAAAGCTATTGAAAGCCTACGCCAAATTACAAAATTTATGGAAGCTATCATATTAAACTAATTAACGACTTGCCAAACTTATAAATTTAAGTAAGCTTATGAAAGACTTACTGCAACAAAACTTTTTAGTCACTCTAGACAATCTTGAAACACTGATAAAGGTCAAACATGTTTTGTCTCAGTAAGTTTTTCATAAATTTACTTACATTTATAGGTTCCGGAAGCCGTTAATGAAAGTTAGAGTTTTGCCAAGCCAAGAACAATAGAATCCAAGAAAAAATTTAATGAAAATATTAAGTTCTTATAATTTTTGAGCCTCTACCACAACAGAGGTCGACTTTATTGATATTTTAAATGGAAAACAAACTATAATCATATCTTTAAAAAACATAGAAGTATAAGCTTACAAATGGAATAAACATTTGCCCTGGTACTGAGATCTGGTGATACCCTCAAGGACACAGAATTACTCTTTGGACCCTACCCTCAAACACATCTTTACTGAAATATTGTCTATTACTAACTGTAGGGAGGTATTTTTTATTATTACAATATTTTATTGTTATTATTTCTGTTTTAAAGTCATCATTTTTGGTGAAAACTTCTTCTGGTTGAATATATGTGGTTAAGAGATGTAGTTTTCCATCCATAAAAAATACTTGAGGTTTTTCTATAATTACACTTTTAGTATTAACTTTGCAAAAAAACCTTTACATAGAGTAGTAACAACTTCTTTATGAACAATCAAACACCACAGAATAACAATACATCATAGATTCACCCCAACACAACTCACCTGAGCAACAATCTTGTCCGTGACCCACAGCATTGAACAATGCGCTGACCTGGTGTGAAACACATCTGCTGAAAAATATCAGTAAGCAGTGAGTTTTTTTTGCCAAGTTAATACCAAAAGTTTATTTATAAAAAATAATATAATGTATATTTTTAACAATGCCTTTATCATCTGATGGTTCTTATTTGTCTTAGTGATCACACCTGGAAACAAGACATGTGAGACTAAGAAATATCCAAACGGAACTATCTCGACTTGTGTAAACGCTACTGGCGACGTGTAAGTATCTTTGCTTGTAGTTTTATAAAAAACAGGACCTTGGAAAACAAACATTAGATCATTCTTAAAACAAATCGTCTGTCTAAAAATAAAAGATATTCTGGTGAAGCTTCTTTCACTAGCTTATTATAAGCTATATGAAAACTAGCTTATTTTAACCATGAATTTATTGAATGAATCATAAGTAGTTATTGAGTAAATGAACAAAAGCCATTAAGTTACTTGCTATTGCGTTTTGAAGCAATTGCTTTATTGACGAAACCAACCCGCCGGGTTGGCTTTGTCAATAAAACAATTGCTCCAAAACACATCAGTAAGTAAGTAAATAGTTTTCACTCAGTTACTCAATAATTACTTATAATGTGTTATGGAAAGCTGGTTGCTAAATATGTATCCGCATTTTAGTTTTATTAATGAAAAAGACAGAGTCGTAATTCTACCGACTTAATGCTCTAAAGTACTTAGTGAACTTCATAAAACCCCCACTGACATAATAAAAATGAGACAACTAGCCTCACACTATGTTTATTGGCCAGGGATTGACAGAGAAATCGAAAAACTGGTAAAGAAGTATAAAATGTGTGCTATAGTGAAATCAAGCCCCCTTAAAGTATCCGTACATCCTTGAAATCTGCCTGAAAACAACTAAGGTTGTATACACATAGACTACGTAGGCCCTTTTCAAAATCACTATTCTCTTATTTGGTTTACGCCAAGTCAAAATTACACATGCCACTCTCCAATGTGCTCAAATTAGTTCGCTTCCAGCATATTTTTTTAAGCAATATGCAATACTGTGTTCTCTGTAATCAACCAAACATATTAAATCTTGATTTTATAAAGTTCACTCTATATTCAATACACAAGGACAAAGAAGCTACTTCAGCTTTTGTTTTTCTACATCACATGATCCAACTTTGGTTTGTAGGTCTTGCTATTTTTATTTCAAAAACCTTCAGAACAACCATACTAGCCGCTGTGAGAATCCACGCTACTAATATCACCCACTGACCTGATTACAGTTTATACGCTTTTAAGTTCGCAGATTAATTAGGCTTTTAGATTTCATTATATTAGAACTATTAAAGCCTAACTGAATTCTTGTTCATATTCCTTTACCCATCTTATGGAATCAGGTTTTCAATGCTGAGACCTACTCTCAGGTAAAAATTATATCTAAACATTTAAATGCATTTCCTTAGGTTTCATTTCCCCCTCCTTCCTTTGAGAAAAGCTATTTTTTATATGCTATTTTGTTCTATTAATTTTAGTGCAAAGACTCCCTAATAATTCAATGTTGGAAAATGTCTCCAGTATTGTCATTTGATTTCTATCACCGCCATATTATAAGCATAATCTGTATTACATTACTGTATACAACTTTACTGTAGTTATTTCCTTTAGATTTCAAGGACAACTTAAATCGTTCATACTCTAAAGAAATCCAAATCTTCTTTTTGCTACCAAATTTCATCTTAAATACTAACCAAAGTTTCATGAACTCTAACATTTTTGAAGTTTTAAGTGAATCTGGTCTTGATGTCATCATTTTTCATTTTAAAAGTTTAATATTTAGGAAAATGAAACATGTAGGGTTTTTAATGATAAATTCAGATTATGACAGGAAGAACATTATTTATTTTAATTATAAAAATTATACTTAAAAGCATAATAAAACGAATAAAAAGCGTATACAAAACTCACAAATTAATTATTTATTGACTCATATGTGTGTCAATGACAAAAGTCATCTTCCTCAGTGAGTGTTGCTACTACAAACTCTAACTTATAACTTGGAGTCTGTAGTAGCGACACTCACTGATGATGATGACTTTTCATTGAAATGTATATAAGTCAATAAATAATTAATTTGTGAGTTTTGTATGTCTTTTATTTATTTCAACATAAACTCACAAGCTAAGCTCAAAGAATAGTTGTATAAAAGCATAATTACTTGAAATAATTTCACTAATTATGACATAGAATCTTAAATATCTTTCAAATCTGTTTTTTATTGAGCCATCTAAAAAGAAAAGGAACTATAACAACATTCATTTCACATTTGAGGAATTGAATTAATTTGTTAAAATAGACAAAACATCAATGGCCTTTAGAAACATTGTGTTTAACTAAAGAAAGTCAAAGGTACTTGACTCTTGACTCTAAGGTAAATTCAAATTTACTTGGAAAGTTATAATTTATTTTCTTGATTATTTTTTTAACATATTCCAAAAGCATAAATCTGAATTTGGCTAATGAGAACTGCTTCTAATATTTGATAATCAAATCTCAAACATTTCTACACAAAAACTTTTTTTAAAACATAAGTTTTTAATAACTAAATTACAGTTTTAGTGATAAGTATAGATTAAAATAACCAACTGCAAAATAAACTTTTACTAAACACTTTTAAATGTTTTAAACCTGCCTCTAGTAGCACTTACTTTCTTTGTTGAGGACGGCCGTTTTCGGGAGATGTGTCTCATTGTCAACTCAGATCGTAACTCCAGTTGTAGTAACTCCAACTGGAGTTACGATCTGAGTTGACAATGGGACACATCTCCCAAAAACGGCCGTCCTCAACAAACAAAGTAAGTGCTACTATAGGCAAGTTTAAAACATTTAAAAGTGTTTAGTGATTACTAGTATCTCACGTGAATCAACAAATGATAAACTTTTAGTTTCTATATAGATTATTTTGAATTATTTATAACTAAACAATGTTATTTCCTTTTTTTAAATAATATATTGTAATTTATCACTTTGTAGCTAATGTATACTCGAAGATAGAGATTTAATCATTGAAAAAGTTTTGATTAAAATAGAGTTTCCGAGAAGTTATTACAATTTTATTATTTAAATAGTAAATTTCAAATATTGCCATAAAAATGGCTGCACAATAAGATTTTAATTATGAGTAATAAAATAACATTAAACAGATAATTACTAATATTCATGACTCTATCACTCTTTAAGAAAGATACCTTTTAAAAATTCATTTGCCTCTAAAGACTTCCTGGCAATAACTTTTTATATGTAAAATAATATTTATAGTTTTTTTTTTTAATAAAAAAATCAAATGAAAGTTATTATCTAATATTTTTATTTAATGTCTATTAATAACTATTAATTTTTTAATATAGGCTAATGACAGATCACAGACAATTTTGCTTTTTTAAAACACCATAAAAGCACACTTTAAAGCACTTAAAAAGAAAAAATTATCTGTGATCTGTCATTAGCCTATATAAAAAAATGGAAAATTATTATTTCATAGTCCCAAACTTTCATATGATATTTTTATTATATACTTGGTAACACTACTGTTAGGCACAAGATCTAAATGTATTAACAATCTGTTTTTTTTTCAACAGCAGTGGTTTAATGGACAAGCAAATAATTGTAAATATTGAAAATAATCTGACCCCGCAGTTTAACATTCATATTGAGAACCCACCAGATGGTGAAAAGCCTCCAAAGTTGGTGTGCAAGAATGTTGAGAGAGTGATAGAGGGACCAAATAGAACAGTTACAAAGATCATTTCTTGCAGGCAGGTGGAAGAGAACGACTGTGGGAACACTACCTGCAAGACCACAATCAGACCTAGGCATAAACCTAAAAGTAAGCACTTGTAAAAGTTGGATACCTAAATTAGACAAGTGATTAGAAATTATTTTCTTTTCTATTTTAGGGATCTTCTAATGAAAATAAAAACATTTCTGATATTTAATTCTATAACTGTTTTATAATATTGTAGTCTGAATTTCAAAAGAATGTTTCTAGCCGAGCTGCACTGCAATTCATGTAAAATGTTTTTATTTAGATTTTAAACAAGCATAATTGAAGTTAATCACTTAAACAATAGTTTATGACTATCCGAACTTTATATTTAGTAAATTTGTTAAAACTTACTGGGACAGAACGTTTTCGATCGCTATGTGCCGATCTTCATTAGTGTCTTCTGCTTGGAGATGTTTGTGGTCAAGCCGTGACGGTTTAAAACACAAACATCTCCAAGCAGAAGACACTGATGAAGATCGGCACATAGCGATCGAAAATGTTCTGTCTCAGTAAGTTTTAACATATTTACTAAATATAAAGTTCGGATAGTCATAAACTATTGTTTAAGTGATTAATAAGATTCACCGAACGTAATGGACTACAAAATTCAAGAATAATTGAAGTTGCTTGATGTAATCATCTTGAATTCACTGATTAAAATATAAGTGATTATTCCATAACTAAGTGAATACTTTAGATGAAACGTGTGTTGAATGGTCTACTGGTTTTGTCAATGTAGTAGCTGGGACAGTCGTTATTTTGTATATGCCTGATAGATTGTATTTGTCTGTTTGTTGTTGAAAGGATTATATGTGTTGTCTTAAAGTGTTCATTGTTTTTTTATGATATTTGGTAATTGAGTTTTATGAATGTGGAAGCAATTTTATGTGTGGGTTTCTTGTAGTAAATAAGGGATATGTAATTATTGTTTTTTGTGTGGTTTGCCAATGTAGCTGTTTGATGAAGTTTGTTTCTAAAGTACTCACTTAATTACCCAATAATTACTTGAAGCATCATTTAATTTACTTTAAACAGATATTTGATTGATGCAAGAACTTGTCAGATACTTGAACAATAGAGTTAACTTCTGTAAAATGGTAATTTTTCTACTACAAAATGTACACTAAATCAATATATATGCGAAAATTTAAGTAATATTAAACTACACAAAGGTCGACCTTTGTAAAGTACATTACTTTGGAAACTAAACTAAAGAAGGCATGTACTGTTCATTAATCCAGTTCAATGCTAGAAATTTAAAAAATGTCATTTTACCGTTTTAAATATTTTATACTGCAAATCATTTATAACAGTCAAAGTTTAAATTAATATTTATTTAGAAAAAAAGCTTGTAAAATGCACTAAATTAACTCAATTTATAAACAAGCTTAGGCTGTTGAATAGAAAATGTTGTCTCAGTGCTGAGTAACAAAAAATTGTAAAAACTAATAGCCTCAAAACACGTGCTAAAACAGATCATATTCAATGAATTAGATATGCTCCAACAAGTTTGTAAGAACGTACTAAACATGGCGGATGTAGCTAACTATAAATGTCTGTAACAACCTGAAAAGATATTTAGCGAATGAAGATATTTAAGAATCTTGCAATTCTTGAAACAACACTAGATAATTAAATAAATAAATTTCGTACAATCACTGACCATTTTAAAAGTCCAAAAAATTTAATGAACAAAAATTTTTTAAGAAATTAACTCAATTGGAATGGAAAAGGGTGAAGTTAGAGCTCTGCGGGCGGAATAAACTTACAAATAGACTCATCGCTTTGACAACACAAGTCTAATTGGACGAAGAGGAGATTGACGACACAAGGGATTATTAAAAAGACGCTTTGCTTTAAGGTTAGCAGGGGTTCAGGGGTTCTGAGTCACATCTTTAGAGTGAACAGACACATTTTTAACGTGGTGCATTATTTGTTAATTATGGAGTGAGGAAAACAATTTTGTGTGGAATGGAAATACAGTAAAGTGTTTAGGTAAATCTAGGTTTTCAAATTTATGAGGCATATATATAGGTGGTTAATTGGTTTTATCATGAATTCAGGAGTTGGTTCATCTCAGGGATCTAATATCTAGGAGGCAGATCTCGAGCTCAAGGATTAGATCATTAATTTCCTATATACAACTTGGGGCATACCGTTAAGGATCTGGAGGATGATGATTTGGTTGGAGGTAAATGCGTGGAAGATTCCTTAGTCAGAAGAGTAGAGGGTAAATTGAGATAGAGATTTGAAAAAGGAACAGAGGTTCATAAAAAACTGTTGATTTTTTTTCTTTCAGCTCTGATGTTTGTCTTGTAGATGCTTAAATTGTCAACTATTACATATGATTTGTCAAAAAAAAGTAATAACTTATTAAAAAAGATTGTAGCACATATTTTAACCAAGGGTTTATGGTTAGTGACAAAATAAGTTAACACTACTAAAAAAGTAGTGAACTTCTACTTTCTATTCTATACTTAGTATTCTACAAAACTAAGAAGAGTGAGGACTTTCAAAATCTGATTCACTGTCACTTTGTATCATGTATCCATAATGTAAGTATTTAAATTGAAGGGGAGTGTCATATGTGTATCATACATAAGCAAGTATTACAAGCATACTTATTGAAGATATGTATAATAATACATAAGCATACATAATAAGCATACATGTATAAGCATACATAATAAGTATGCTTGTAACTATTGTTTAATTCAATAACAATATAACTTACGTATTACAGAAGTATTTTTTTTTTTTGTTTATTTATTTTGCGTAGTAAATATTTTTATTTATTTCAAAATTTAGTTTCAAGTTTAAAACTGTTCTGTGTGTAAATGCTTATTTATTTTTTCTAAAATTGTGTTTTAAAGTATCTCACTCATTATCAAAAAGTAAAAATTGGTTGAAAAGTGAAATAAATTCCTAATAAATTAATGGAACTAATATTTTTTCTCAAATATCAGTCAACATGAACGTATTCAGTGTAACCAGATATCTAGAAAAAGTATTGTGTAGGTGTAACTGAAACTAAAGTTAGATAACAAAATTGATAAAACCAATTTAGACACCAAAGTTCAATTAGATTAATTAAAGTTGTAAATTTGAATGGTTTTTAATTATAACTTTTATAAAAATAAAGACAGGAAACAAGACTTTATGCTAATATATAAAAGAGGAAACTATATCAGTGCTTATGCAAATAATTTTAAGCACAAGTTGTAATCATTTTCCCACTACTGCTCTTTAAAAATATAATTTTTTTTTAGCACCAGCGACACAATTATTCTATGTAAAGGTATACAACATTTTACGTTTTAAAATATACAATCATTCTATCTCCCAAGATATTGTGAGTTACTTGGACAAAACCTAGCATAAATTCATGTTTTGAACCTGTTTAAAAATTAAACTAGTATTCCTCTTTGAAAATTTTCCATGTCAAATTATTTTTTATTAATTTCATTTTTATTTTCAAATTTAATATTATAAATTTTTCTAGTGCTTTATCTTTATATATGTCTTACAATCAAATATTTTTTTAATATTTTGGTAAACATATAATCAGTTGATTCTTTCTCCATTACAGTTATACTGTAAATAAAGTACGAGTATAGCAACAAAATGTACTGTCTTGTAAAACAAAAAATAATATAAATATCCTGATATTCACCAAAGCTTGATATTTTAAATCTAAATTATTGTAGCTGGGGAAATGGTCATAACTTTTGCTTAGCCATAAACTAATTATGTAACTGCAGAACTGATTTGGAAGAGCAATACAGGTAAAATTCAACTATTGCATAATCTAGTACTCAAATCTTCACTTTTCCACTAAAATTGAAAGAGAAGTTTTGTGAAAACTTGACCTCTAGGTCTGTAAAAACAATATGCCATGAGATACATGAATTAACTTGATTAAATTTTGAAATAGATTCGTAGATTGTTAAAATAAATCAGTTAATATTATTAAACATTATCTGAGAAATATATAAATAATTTTAACTCATTAACAAAAATTTTAATAATCTGTTGCAGAAACTGAAACCTTTACAAAAGCGGTTTATAACTATTTTATACAAACCACCTCTCCAGAACCTAATGCGTACTTGATGGCATCAGAAAGTGATGAAGCAAGCCTACCAGAAAATCGGCAACCCATTTATCGACCAGATAAATATGGTCGACATAGACGTCATTTTGAAAATGATGATTTCAGTGAAACTCCACCTACCAGATTAACATGCAAACCAAACACTAGAGATACAAGTGAACCTGACGAATTTAGATCAGAGAGTCAGGAAACCACTAATTCATATAATACAAAACCACATATAACAGGATCTTCTCCTGAAACAACGGAATCTACAGAGGTCCGTACAAGTTTGCTACCCACTACTACCTGTATTACCAGATCACAAACTGAACCTGTTGGAACGAAGGGAACTACAGAGGTCCCCACTACTACTTGTGTTACCAGACCAATTGAAGATCCTCTTGAAACTACTGAAACAACAGAAACTCCAGAGCATTCTACAAATGCACTATCCATTACTACCTGTGTTCCCAGACCAACTGGACCTGCTGATTCTACTGAACCTACAGAGGACCCCACCAACTTACTACCCACTACTACTTGTGTTACCAGACCAGTTAAAGATCCTCTTGAAACTACTGAAACAACAGAAACTCCAGAGCATTCTACAAATGCACTATCCACTACTACCTGTGTTCCCAGACCAACTGGACCTGCTGATTCTACTGAACCAACAGAAACTACAGAGGTCCCGACCAACTTATTACCCTCTACTACTTGTGTTACCAGACCAGTTAAAGATCCTCTTGAAACTACTGAAACAACAGAAACTCCACAGCATTCTACAAATGCACTATCCACTACTACCTGTGTTCCCAGACCAACTGGACCTGCTGATTCTACTGAACCAACAGAAACTACAGAGGTCCCCACCAACTTATTACCCTCTACTACTTGTGTTACCAGACCAGTTAAAGATCCTCTTGAAACTACTGAAACAACAGAAACTCCAGAGCATTCTACAAATGAACTATCCACTACTACCTGTGTTCCCAGACCAACTGGACCTGCTGATTCTACTGAACCAACAGAAACTACAGAGGTCCCCACCAACTTATTACCCTCTACTACTTGTGTTACCAGACCGGTTAAAGATCCTCTTGAAACTACTGAAACAACGGAAACTCCAGAGCATTCTACAAATGCACTATTCACTACTACTTGTGTTCCCAGACCAAGTACTACAATTTCAGTTAATGAACCAGATACTATAGAGCCCTCTACAAGCGTAGCATTCACTACTACCTGTGTTCCCAGACCAACTGGACCTGCTGATTCTACTGAACCAACAGAAACTACAGAGGTCCCCACCAACTTATTACCCTCTACTACTTGTGTTACCAGACCAGTTAAAGATCCTCTTGAAACTACTGAAACAACGGAAACTCCAGAGCATTCTACAAATGCAATATCCACTACTACTTGTGTTCCCAGACCAAGTACTACAATTGCAGTTAATGAACCAGATACTATAGAGCCCTCTACAAGCGTAGCATTCACTACTACCTGTGTTCCCAGACCAACTGGACCTGCTGATTCTACTGAACCAACAGAAACTACAGAGGTCCCCACCAACTTATTACCCTCTACTACTTGTGTTACCAGACCAGTTATAGATCCTCTTGAAACTACTGAAACAACAGAGACTCCAGAGCGTTCTACAAATGCACTATCCACTACTACCTGTGTTCCCAGACCAACTGGACCTGCTGATTCTACTGAACCAGCAGATACTGCAGAGCCCTCTCCAAGTGTACTATCTACTACAACCTGTATTCCCAGAACAGGGACTCATACTGCATCAACTAAACCATCTGAAAATACCTCTTGTAGAACTACAAAAGAATATCCTTCTACCCCACAACCACGTCCAACTAGTGATTGTTTCCAACAATGTGAAGATATTTGCAAAAAGAAATGTTATGGAAAATATGCATTCTTTTAACTATTTTGAATATTAAGCTCCATTTTGCTTTATTTGAAAAAACTGTCTTGTAAAATGTTTCTTAAGAATAAAACATATTATATCCTTATTTTACAGACAAAAAAGGAACGTCGTAGCTCTTTTATTTTTTTAATGCCAAAACACCGTTGATGATTAAATTGGCACAATCAATTTTATTTATTGGTTAATAATCCAGTTAATCATCAGCAGAATATTTTTTAATCAGTTCAATTTTGCTTCAGAATGTTTTGCATAGATTTTTGGCTAGTGATGTTTATTCACGGAGGAAGATGTTAGATAATGTAAATTATTGTTTTCTCTAACATACATTACTTTCAAGAATATTTTCAACAAGTTATCATAGATTACTTTAAAATTTTCTACAAGTATAACTATAACATAATTTATACGACCAAGATTCATTGACATTGGAAGTCTTATTACAATCAAATCGGGATTTATGGAGGGTCAACTCCTGATCTAAATTTTAATTGAATGTTAAAAATAGAACAAAAATTACTACTTCCTAAACTTATGATACTAAAAACTCAGTTATTTTAAGTATCATTTATGCCATAAAAAAACTGTCAGGCCAATACCCCGACAGGTATGTTATGATAAATATATATATATATATATATATATATATTTATATATATATATATATATATATATATATATATATATATCGCAGTATGTTCCTGATGAATATTCCTGATGATGTTGGTACTGTTAGCCAACGAAAAGCTTTGAATTGTAAATTCAATTATAATTCTTGTATTTGTATTTATACTTTTGTTCTTTATATATATATATATATAAATATCGCAATATGTATTCTTGTGTATTAATAAAGAACTAAGTCAAAATACAAATACAAGAATTATAATAGAATTTACAATTCAAAGCTTTTCAATGGCTAAGAATACCAACATCATCAGGAATATTAAACAACTCTTGTTAATATTGTTTAACAGGTAATTGTTTAATATTCCTGATGATGTTGGTACTGTTAGCCAACGAAAAGCTTTGAATTGTAAATTCAATTATAATTCTTGTATTTGTATTTTGACTTAGTTCTTTATATATATATATATATATATATATATATATATTGAATTTTATAGTCCATTACATTCGGTTGAATCTTATTAATCACTTAAACAATAGTTTATGACTATCCGAACTTTAAATTAGGACTATCAAAGTGCGGATAGTCATAAACTATTGTTTAAGTGATTAATATATATATATATATATATATATATATATATATATATATATATATATATATATATATGTAATATATTTAATCAAACACACGTGCGCATGTGTGTTTCTAAATATATTACGATAAAACCCCTATTTTGGTACTTAAGTATGATAGAAGAACAAAAAAACGTGCACATTTAAAAATAGGCTCAAAAGATTTTGGGAATTCTCGAGAAAATGGCGTATTGTGGTCAACAGCTAACATGTTAATGTTCAATACTTGAAAATATTAAATTACTAATTTAGGCTTACAAAAGTGTGTACCTATAACAATCTTCTCCAGTTCATTTACAGTTTAATTTGATTATTTCACAAAAACTTTGCACGTTTTCATTTATTTCAAAACAAATTAGTAGTTTATCATTTAAATCTAACATAACCTACTATAGCACCCTAGATTATAACAGAAGATTATCAGAATTTGGTATCGGATTATGCATAATAAATAAATATATATAATTTATTTACCACAAAATTTGATGGTAAAGGTAAAACGTTTTGTTGTTGGTTGCAGCTTCGCTAAACGGGTGTTTTCTCACCATGTGATTCTTCAAATTAGTGTTAGTTGTTTTATACAATAATTGTACCTTACAAATATCACACTTCGCGAATTCACCATCAACAGGGGTGATGTGATTCCACAGCTCGCTTTTTTTTTGAAAAGCTCATTTTATTTAAAAATAAACTCATATGGAATTAAGAACAAACTATAGCATCTACGGTACACAACACTGTCACTGTCCTGAAATCTGACACAAATCCCCCTCTCACATAAATAAGTAGAACCAGTGACAGCGACCAATCAACCAATGATACCCTCGGTAAAATATCAGTAACTATAAATTCAGTGACAACAGAGAAAACCCCCTCGCCCTTCAGTCAACGACACTGCATAATGATTGGAGCCGAGAACCGAGCGATTAGAGTAGATCCAGTGACCGCAACAAATAAACCAATGACAGCAGTGGTAAAATATTAGTAACCTTCCAGCCAATGATGACAGTGTATTCCCTCCGATCGATCCATTGCCACTGGAACTGGCATTTTCCATATTTTGTCACTGGTACCACCAGCGACAAACGAATATCAGTGACAAAGTCACCAGGACAGAAATATAGACAATGCCTACAGGAAAGGCCAAGAGGAAAAAACACACAAGACCTAGCACCCATCATTATTAAAGAACTAAACAAAATAACAATACATCAACCGACTGTCAAATTTTAATTTGGTATCCAAAACTTCCTACTGTGTCCTGTTCAGAGCACAAATATTAAGCAATTGTAGTCTAATACATACAATGCAGAAATAATTACTTATATTAGATATTTTATGTCAATACTGTCTTTAAAATTCAATCTAAACTGTTGCCGACAGAAATATAAAATATAGAAAAATTGTAAACAAGAATAAAATAAGGGTTGTAAGCACAGCAAGCAAAAAAGCCCCATCGTACGTACGTTGGTATATTACCATAACCAAAACAATAGTAAAATAAAATAATTCTTTATAAAATATACTTTGGTTTAAATTAATGCATTACTTTTTAGCCTAATTATTTTAAGTTTATATGAAAAGGTTCAACTACCTCTAACTATTACCGGACAGTATTGCTGTCAGCTTGCAACTCAGACATGCCTTGAACTATCTATGTAGCCTAATATCTTGAATGCTATTCCATACTAAATAGTGTATTTAAATCAGTCTATTTATTTTCCATATTGTTTGACTTTGTCTTCAAGGAATGTTCCTGAATCTGATCTTTTAAAATATTTGCTTAGAAAAAATAAAATCATAAACACCCCATATTAAAATGAACATTTGATGTTTTAGGCTAAATACATTAATTTCAAGAATAACTGTAAATTCCTGAAGAAAAGAAAAAATATTACTACAATTTTGCAACAACATTTTGTAATTAGTAGATCCTTGGGACCGAGTTTCATTGAAGGTGTTATATTCCCTCAAACCCCTGGCATGAGGGGCCCTGGAGTAACAAGTCCTCCAGGGTCCCGTAACTACTAGAGCTGCTACAAATACATATTACTTCTAATCATGGAAATGCATCCTTAACTGTAGTGTAGATTTCCTACTTGTTTTAAGATTTTATCTTTATTTTAAGTTAATATCTTCACTTTGTATTCAACATGAGATTGGTGGCATACAAGAATATCAAGATTAATTAATGAAATTTGCTACTTCAATGACCATAAAACGGAGATATATTTACTGCATATCAATAATTTTAAATAAATTTCCAAATGATACCCACAGTAGTAATTTTTGTGTAGGGTGAACTCTAAAGTAAGCAAGAGAGTGATCATGAGAAACCATTTTACTGCAATTGTAAAATGATTCTATAAACGTTTTAAAGAAAGTTCTATTATACCTTTAGAAGAAAATTTAAAAAATAAGATTTTTAAACAAAGCAAACATGCTAGATAACAAAAATAATTCATCTTTAAAAATAATTTTGCAGTTTTTTAATGAATTTATAAATGCCTATTAATACATTTTAGTTATGTAGTATAATGTTTTAATTATAATTTAGTTAAGAAATCTTTTGTTTTTAAGAATGTGCTAACAAAGCATTTTCAGGCCTAACAGACTTTTAATGAAAATATTACAAAGTTTTGTGATCAAACAATAGGCTAAAAAAAGCAAGTAAAAATTAGTTTTGAAAATTAAAAACAATTTATTATTTAAAACATATAATTTCTGTACCATAAAACATATTCTCATATTTTTTATATGGGGTAAACATATAAATTTTACCATGAAAAAAATATTTTCATTGAAAAGGGAGGCCAAAAAATTCTGGAAAACCCCCTCGATTTGAAAAACATTGTTGAGAACATTTATGCTCAGACGCTGAGTATGACTGTCGCTTCATCTTATTAAAATAATGTTTCATCATTCACTGAATGTTCATTAAGCTGAAGGATAAAGATTGACCTTACAATTCCAAATAGTGCTCAGCACTCACGATAATCGATATCTCTCGTAAGCTCTCTTCCACTTGCATCTGCCGAAGTCAGCAGATGTAATTTTAAACTGTATTTACGTTTCTTCTTCTTCTAACAGAGGTCCAACATCTGTGTACAAATGATGTACTGATGTCATGAGTACATTGCCTCTGCCAATCCTCAGTATGAGGGGCTTTTTAAGATGGTGCTCAGTTCATTGATCAAGTATATGTCTTGCCAGTAAAGGACAGTGGCGTAGAATACATATTTTTTAATGTAGCATAAGGTTGTATTAATAAAATTTTCCAATCTGTTTTGATTTTTACAGCTTTTTTAAAAATGCAGGATTGACAGTACACTCTATACACAAATACTGTAAAACGTAAATAAGTTATAACATTAGAAACCATTGCATGCAAATTATATGAACAGCGGTTTAAAATCTGTATAAATTGCATGGTATAGCCCAAATTACAAATGCAAAGTATAATTTAAAACTCATTTTTTAAGAAATAAAATGCATTTATACAGCTTAAAAATAAATGTTGAGCAATTCTTTTAATACTAAGGGTATAAACTAAAAAACATAAATTTCATTATTATACAGGGTGACACACGGGAGACGGATGGTTTTGAACTGCGTAGTACTGAGGGTGGGAGGTGGTAGTGGTGGGAATAGTTCTGATTTACACAACACGCAATTTCATTTACTCAGTCACTATGGAGCAGTGGGACTTGCAACATCGAGTGTTTGTCTATGACAGTTCCGTGAAAAGTGGTGAGTCTATTATTGCTACGCAGCGATTGTTTCGTGTACGGTTTAATGTCGGTCGACATGGAGCTGTCCCGAGCCGTAACACAATCCTCAGATGTGTGGAAAACTTCAGATCAACTGGAAGCATACTGGCTAAGAAGCATCCTGGCCCGAGAAACTTCAATGACAGTTCTTAGACGCATGTTTCCTGGACGGATTATCTCACGATTTGGCAATGTTCCTTGGCCTCCCAGGTCTCCCGACTTGTCAGTATGTGATTTTTTTCTGTGGGGGTACCTTAAAAACTGTGTTTATAACCACAAACCATGAAATTTGGACAAGTTGAAGAATGCAATCATTCAAGAAATTGCTGCCATCCCTGCAGAGATTTTAGTCCGTGTGATGGAGGATTTTGAGAAGAGACTTGAGTCCTGCATTCGAAATGATGGACATCACCTTAATGACATTATTTTTCACAAATAACTTTGTTAACTAAAATGGCAAATAATGAGCTTTGATTTTCTGTAAATAAACATACATTAATTTTAAAGTTGGCTGAGTATATTTCATTAAAAACTGACAGTCTCCCAAGTGTCACCCTGTACATTGAAATAGAATGTTAGAAATAAAAGTTTTATATTAAAATTAGAATAAAAAACAACAGTAACCTAATTTTAAGGTATAACTACACACATCAAAATTATACAATCAAATATCTTTTTAACACAATATAAATAATATATATTATGACACAACAAATAACATATTAAACGCTTACATAAAAAAATATTACAGAAGTAACCTTACAATGCAATAAACAGAGCACAGTGTTATAGGATGACAAAGTAGGAAGAGGGGTTTAGTCATTTTCATAACATGGTTTACTGCTCATTCATAGCATTAAATTAGACATTGATAATAAAGTATGGTGAGATATGATTGAAAGGAGATGGTGTTAAAACAAAAACAGAAAACATTGAAGATTTCTCTAAACAATAGTACGTTCAATATTGATTGAAGAAGTTATAATTATATCTCTGTACAAACATAAGTCCATATAGAAACATTAACAGACTTATTAAAAGTATGTTTTATACAACCTAAAGGTATACTTTTTACTTAATTACATTCACTTTTTACTTAGAAAAAATTCACATTTTCTAACCGATATTTTGCGTAATAAAGAAGCCTTCACTTCATTTCAATAATGGAGATTTTACTATATATCTAAAATTACAAAATATTATGCTACATGTTTCATTTCTCGAAGTAAGACTGACATACATGACATTGTGCCAGCTGGGTTTTGTTCTGTGTAGCGATGTCAAGTGCAGTAGCAGCATCAGAATGACTTATAATCTCTGTCAAAATATCTTTTCTCTTGCTATTAATATCTGCCACATTGGTTTCATGTTTTTTTTGGGCCATAGATACAATATTAGGCTTGATATACTAATCACTTGTGTCTATTATCAACACCCTTCTAGACATACTTCTTCAATATTTGTATACAAAGACATTTTTCTTAGCAAGGATAAAAATATTTCGTTCATCATCTGGCACTGCAATTGGAGTTTTTACAAATTAGAAACTACGTCACATCTTCTTCCACATTTTGGGCAATAAATTATGAGAAATATTGCTTCAGAAATCTGAGAGCATATAAATAACATCTTTTATTCTCAACTGCCTTAGCTTCTTAAGAATATACACATAAAATCTTCATTTATAAAGTGTTGCAGAAGAATTTTTCAGTAGCATTGTTTATTTTCTAAACATGTCCTGATCTACAAACTGCAAAAAAAATTGCTTTTACATCTCTGCACAGCAACTGCATTTCCAAAAAATAAGATAGAGCATTATCAGTCACAACTTGAGCTCAAGGTGGCATTCAGTTTTCTTGATTGAATTGATTTACCAAAGGTATGTAACGTTTATGTAAATTAATTATTATCATTTAGTTTAAATTTTAAGTTTAGGTTTTAGTTTTAGTTTTTTGTTCTAGCTTACAGTTCAGGCGTAATGATAATCGTCTGTCTGTAACGCTCTTCAAAACTTGAAGGTAGAACTCCGTTACATTAAAACACTTTAAAATACAATACAAAGTTAAATCATTTAAACTAGCAGAGTCTCATTAAATTAATTTTTAAGGCTTATTAACTTGAAATGCATGGAATTGTGTGCTGGTTAAATAATTACTCTTTTAAATTCAATTAAAGCAAATTACACTCATTTTATTTAACAAGGAAAAATAATATAAATTATAATCATGATACAAATTTCTTGACATTGCTTCAGTTACGGATTATTGAACATTTAATATTTAACTTATGAATTTTTACAGATAGCAATCTATCAATCAATCAATCAATGAATCAATCAATCAATCAATCAATCAATCAATGGCTGAAAATGAATCTGTACTCGAGTTTACTTGCTTTTTTCATAATCAAATTTTATAATTCAAGGTGAACACAAGTGCACCAAAAGATGCGTAAATTACATTTATGTATATAGGTTGAAACGTTCAAGGTTCATTAATTTGAGTTAAACTGTCTAACATTTAAAATTTTGCAATAAATCTCTAAAGTCTTAAATCGTCCACTTAGCTGTATTCACATGTCGTAACCTCGCATCCTCCTTGTGGAAAAGTCTCAGGAAATGTCATCGGTAACTTCAGCGTCCCATCTTTGTACCTGGTTACGTACGCTGTCTTCTACACCATGATTATAACATGTTTAAGAAAAGAATATTACATTAAATTTTGAAAACAAAATAAAATTTCCTTGCTCTCGGACACGTCCGTTGCCCTTTACATCTTGGCTAAAAGAGGCCTTAAACTATCGTTGGAAGCAACCATCCCCGCTACCGCGCATCGCATGTGCGCCGACGTACTTTAATTTACTTGTTTTTTTAAACTCTCCGACAGATGTCACTATCAACCAGAGATCTCATTTAAAATATTTCTCATACATCACAATTTTTTATATAGTTGTATATTGTTACAATTTTTGAATACATTCTCGTTTGTTTTCTGAAATTGCCAATTTAATATGTAACACCATCTAAGGTGTGTTACAGGTATAATGTGTTTTTCCAACCATTCTTTAACCCATTATAAGGCCTTAAATAATATATATTTTATACAGGTGCAATTATGTTTTACTTTTGTTGGTTTATTTTTTTATTGAATTTTTGTAATCATAATTAGTAGAAACAAATTAAAAGTTACTAAATGTTTGAAGTTTGCATTAGATTCTATGCCTCCACTATTAATATTCATTTGGATGTACACAAAAATCTACTCATTTTCTATATTGAAGTAGTGCAAAACAAAAAAACTCAGCTATTGACCAACACCTAGTAACAATTATAATGAGCAAGAAAGTCCACTTGACATAAAAACCTTTGATGCAGCTGTCATGTCTATAAAAAAATACAACTTATGATCCATAAATATCCAGCTTTATCTATTCTATAGAGGCGATAAATATCCTTTAATGAGCTCAGACATCTAGTATTGTACAAGAAACATCAAAAAATAATCTTCATTTAAGCAAAGAAACGACAGGAAACTGGCGTCTGTATAATCTCTACCACTCATGTGAAGTGACAAACATATTTCCTCCACAGGATCCCATGGATTTAACACACACAAAAAAATAATTGATATTACCTTCCAATTTTTGTAAAACATTTTGGAAGAAATTGTGATTCACATTTGTAAGGAAGGGCTTATTATGGCTTGGTTGATTTTCCAATAAATATTAATATTAGCTTGTTTGTTCCCACAGCAGGTTAAAACTGCAAGTCCCCGTTTGTTCTTTTTAAACCTGGCCCAGAAGATACGTTATAAGAAGCAAGACTTTAGTAGGTAGTGGTTTAAAATTCAATATAAGTTCATGAGCATTATACACTTTCTGTAGGGGAGGGGGAATAATTCTCTGAACAAATTAAACAGAGAATTCAATTAATACTCCTGTGTAACACAGAATTATCAGCTGATAACTTTTCTGCAGTTACTGACAGTTGTCAAATGCCTAGCCTTTTTCACCACTAATCCGAGCATTAATTTTTTCATTCACAGAAACAGTTGCATGGTGTTAATTCAAAATTGTCTTACTTTTTCCACTGTTATTAACCAATCTTCAACTTTATTTTTTAAATGACTGTTGTTTTTTTAATGTCTAATTAAATAGCAAATTTTGTCATAGTTTCTTCTTTGTCTAGTCACTTAAACAGTTTCAGTTTCTCTTCTATATTACAAGACCTATGTTTCTATTTGCTTGTCACAATTAGGCCCTGCGCACACGGAGCAACTGCTTCGAGACCTTAGTTGGAAACTGGTTTTACTTGCAACCAGTTTGAAACTAAAATGAAACTATTGTCCGCACACGAACGTAAAATCAGTTGAGCGTTTGCGATGTCAAGTTCTGACGAGGAAGATGTTTTAGATTATTTGCAATATCGGAGACTTCGCAGGTATCAAAGGAAGCATTAGATCCATCCTTACATAAAGGAAAATAAAAACTCAAGGTTGTTCATAGCAGCAGAACTGTCGGTGAGCGATATAAAGTTTATGGCTTTCTATAGAATGTCCAAAGATTTTTACTTAGAATTATCAAGGCTAGTTGCCCCTCATGTTGATAAGATGGACACAAATATGAGGGAATGTCAGCAGAAAAGTTTGCGGTGTTAAATGGTTCCATACGATTTCGTGATCCAGCAACTGTGAATAACATAATAAAAGCTGCTTGCATTCTTCACAACTTTTTACGGGAACGAGAGGGGATTGAGTATATGCCGCATGGCACAGAAGACTTGAGGGAGGGGGGCAGCAGAAGTAACAGGAAATATAATAATACGAAATCTGTCAATACACGAAGGTTCTTCAGCGACTTGTTTAAAGAATTATTTGACAAACTATTTTGTTTCTTCGCGTGCATCCCTACTCTGGCAGTGGAAATTCGCATTAAACACATAAAATAATAAGTTGTAGATAGTATGGGAGAATAACATTCTCCAAGCAAATAATTTTTGTAATAATATATTTAATTCCTCAATTCCCGGATAATACGTACGTTAGAGTTATATCAAGAAATTATTGTAATAACGAATTATTATTTTCAAAATTTAATCTAATTATTTGTTATAATTAATTTATTAAATTATTTAAATTACTGATTATTTAAATTTCATGTTTAAAAGTAAAATTTCATGTTTCTCCACCTCCCCTACAAATTTTAAATTAAAATCTTGGTCCGACATAGTTCGTATGGTGCAACTGTGCAACTAAACCAAAACGCGACCGCGGAAAACAGTTTCATGCAATCGATTTTTAACTGATTGCAGACCCGTCTCAAATCGGTTGTCTCGTGAGCTGTTCTCCACCCCTTAACATGGCCTTGGTTTCAAAACAGTTGCGTACGCAACTGGTTTGGAACTTCGGTCTCAAAACAGTTGCTCCGTGTGCGCTGGGCCTTAATTTTATTTTAAAAAACTTCAATCTACATAGTTCACTTAATAAAACAAAACAAAAACTAACTTGAATAAAAAACTTCTGCAATAAATTTTGTGTCAAGTAATAACTGTATAAAAATACTCGTACGCCTTTGAATGAAACAGTAATAGCTGACTCTGCAACTGTCTCTAGCAGCTATTAACTGTCATGGTTAGTCCCCTGGATAACAGGAATGTTTAGTGAAAAACCCTTAACTTCCCCATAAAACAACTCAAGTTTACATTATTACCATGAAGCATGGCACATACTAGGATGGACAGTTAGTTGGCCTTTGTAAATGCAGCTAAAATTCCCCCTAAAAACTTCTTTTTTTTAATTGTAAAGAACAAAACTTTTTTTCTCAATTAGCCTAATGGAGTTATTACTATCCTGTTGAAATAAATAAGTTTCATACAAATTCCTATACACTACATTTTTTTAATCGAGTATCTCTCAAACTCATTACTTAAACACAGTCACACAGACTATAACACAGCTTCAATGGTTAATAAAATACGCTTTTATTCGTCCAATCAAGTTCAAATACATTTTTTTAAACCTATAGTGGATGCTAATTGATGTTAATACAGTTTTTTTCAAATATTTATTCAATAATTAGATTATAAAATTTTGGGGGGTTGTGTCGGATTCGAACTGAGTATCTTGATATTCGAAGTCTAGTGCTTTGGTACTGTATCAACTTTCCTATAGCTATAAATGTACTTCTCAAAGACCTATATGAATTTTTCATTTGCCACAATTTGGTTGTTGTCGAAATCTCTATTGTACAACCTTAAATTGTTACCGTGGTTACCACACAATATTATAAATAATGTTCTAGGATTAAAAATGAATGGAAAGAATAATATAAACAAACTAGATTAACAGTATCGAACTTTGCTTCACAAACTGACAATGCAATAGGAAAGTGAAAAAAAAACTACAATACAATCCAAAGCATACAAAAAGAAAGCATATAAATTGTAAGAAACAATAATAATAGTTTAACACATACATAGAAAAGAAAATGGAAAATTGCAAGGAAATTTGCTTTCTATTTTGTCACCTAATATTGTTATTCTGAAATATGTATATAAATATTTATATTAATTGTAATTATAAAACAAAAAGAAACTAAAATAAAATTTGTGTTTGTTTACTTAAGAAGGAATTTACTTTAAATTTTTTTTTTATATTACTAAACTTGTTCCTTACCTAGATCGGCAGAGTTGCCCATTATAGTACACAAAAGTAATGACAATTTATCAGTAAATCCTAACTCTCCAAAATAAAGTTTCCAGATTAAAGTTCAGACCCAATTAGTTTTCTCAAAAATATTTTATTTTTTACAGAGAATCAAATTTAATTGAAATTATTACATCAATATTTTTAACCAATAAATTTTTCATCTATATCATTTAAACAACTTTAAACATCTAAATTGTTTTGGCCATATTTTAAGAAAAAAAACATTTAAAACTTTTATTTTTTGGAAAAAACTGCATTGGATATCATTTTAGACTATTAATGCACATAGCAACTGAAATATATTTTTATGAAAATAGCTAAGCAAGTTTATAAGAGGAAGGAAATTTTGGATAATGAATCAACGACAAAACATTTTTTCAAATATTTTTAATTTATTTAAAATATTAAATTAATTTCTCTAAAATATATTAATACAGATGTATTAATTAAACCTAGAATTGGTACAAAGGGTATGTTTAATATAAAGAATCTTTAAAGGCAATATATAACTAAAATCTTTTCAAATAATAATTCAAATGATTTTTTCAACTAATTTATAATTCTAATGTTTTTAAAAATCTTTAAAACATTTTAATACCTCCATAATAGAATAAAGGTGTTTTTATAGAGGAAGTATATTTCTATCTGGAGTGCTCACATCAAGTGCCATAGACAGAAGACACTTAACTCTAACTTATGACCACGGCCTAGGAAACTTAAGTTCTGAAACTGAGAAGCATAACTGAACTCCTCACCTATCATTGGGAATGAAGGAGTATTGCTGATATATGACAGGACAGTACACAATACACCTTGACTATATCCAGCTTATTCATGTCCGGTAAACTGGCAAATACTGAAGCCTAAATATGCAGAATGAAACTAGAAACAAGCAAAGTAAAATGCCCTGCCTCAGAAAATCAAAAGACAAAAATATTCATAAGGCACTCACATAAAGCATCAATATGGAGTAGCCATAATAGTGTGGAACAGAATAGTTAAGTCGGTTATAGAACTCATCCCCCTAAATTAGGGGTTCTTAACGTTTTAGACACTGCTATCCCTTTTTCTCTAGGTTGAATGTTTTGACAACCCCCTCATTTTATAATGTTGGAAAATTACAACTAAACTATAATTGTTAAAATGGGTTCACTTATATTACAATGGCATGTGTAACATTACTATACTTACACATAACATTCAATAACATAATAGTATTTTTAGTGATTCCATACTGTTACATTGTTCATGAAAGTAACCCCATTAATTATTATTTCTTCAACAATTGGCAGGCCTCACATGGTGTTTTAGGGATATGTGAGGGCAAATATTTATTTGACACAGCTGCCCTAAGCATTGCATTTAGTGCAGCTGCCGACTAGCTCCTTGACTGTCTAGGCTGCAGCCTTACTAGGACAAAACCATCAAATGTCTGGAACGCATGGCAGATACTGAGTTCCTTTAATATTTATTTTCAGAACATTTTACAGTTACAAATTATGGACAAACTTTTATAAAGAGAGCATAAAGTGGGGATAATAGAGGGTGGTTAAAAAGTACCGTGAATGTAGTCAAACAAACAATTTGATTTTACTGAGCTAGAAAAATAACCCCCTGTAGTAAAGTATTGTCAGCTGAAAGCATTAAACCTTCAAAAATGAAACATCATCTTTAAACAGAACCTGTTGAGCCCAAAAACAAACCAGTGGAATTTTGTCAGAAAAAAGTGTCATAGCTTCAAAGTCCTCATGGCTTGTTGACGTATAAAAAAATGTCCGTAAAGCTCCTAAAGAGATGGTGCAAATAACTGCTAACATGGGAAAACCGCTTACAACTGCTGAAGAATGACTTCTTCCTACTGCAATTGATATGGTTTCAAATATGATCAGTGCTCAAGATGCAGAAAAACTAATAACACATTCCATTTTCAAATGATATTACATCAAGACAAATATCTGATTATTGAAGATGGTCAGAAGAAGCAAATAAATGATTCCCCATTTTTCATTTCAGTTTGATAAGTTAACAGATGTTTCCAACTGTGGTCAGTTTTTGTGCTACATTTGATGTGATTGTCTTGACAGTATAACAATAACATATTTTTGTGTAAGCCTTTGCCAAATAATACATCAGATCTTTATTAAAGAAACTTTTGAAATTGAATTGAAAAAATGTGTTTCAATTTGTAGTGATGAAGTAAATTCTCTTGCGAGGAAAAACAATGCTTTGATTGACAGGCTTACATTTATAATGCAATATGCACTGGATTCACTGTTTTACACGACAAGCTTTGGCTGCTATAAAAATACGAGATGAACTCTGCCAAGTTTTAGATGAAGTTATAAGGTTACTATTTAAAAATAGCCCATTGCAGATTACTTACTTTAAAACCTATTAAACTAGGTAGGAGCTTTGCAAAACATTCGCTATTCTACTGTCCGCAATCTGCATATCCAAACAAAAAATATGAAATCACATATTTTTAATCGGACAAAATCTGATACTTTATGCTTTTTGCAGAGAACAAAGATCAATTATCGTCCCCCATACTTTCATAATATCGACACATGATTTTTTTTGTTTTTGTAACACTCTTTGGTTCTCTATAATTAATCATGGGAAATCAAGCAATCAAAAAGTTAACTGTTTCGAAAGTGTTTGGAGTAGATTTAATGAATTAGGAAATATAAAGCATGATTACCGTGCCAACTTCAAAATTTTGTGGGTGATAGACTCTTGATAAATTATGTTTTCGTTATTAGAAAATTTTAGAAATAATTTGCACACAAAATTACTTTCATCGGTTAAATACTTCCAAAATTGCCGTGGGACAGACAGAAAAAAAACATACTGATCAAATAGCTTGAAAAGCAAACATGACTGGGTTAATGGTATCTTGTGCAAAAGAGATTGGTATGGAGAGTTTCATCATTTGTACAATGATCTCTATGAAAATGAGGATAAGCATTTTGAATACCTCACAATGAAAAAAGAAATATTTTTTTACATACTGACAAAAGTGGAAGTTACTCTAATTTTAAAAATACTTAACTAAGTGAATACGTAATTGCTTACTTGCTGACGCATTTCAAAACATTTGTTCCTTTTACGAAGCTAATCCTCTACTAGCGGCATCGGTTGGGTGTAAAGGCTCTAATGAGAATGGATTTATGACTGTGGAATGGGGTGGGCTGTTTGAGTTGTGTGCCATATAATGGAAAAGACTGTTGGCTTCAAAGTGTGTGTGTAATCATTTAATACGTTTTCTTTATCTGTTGAGTAGCGTTTGTAGATTTCATATTTTTCTAAGGTTGTTAGTTTTTTACTTTGTTTTAATGTGTGTAGAACATTTAAATTAGTGTGTATGTTGGTGTGCGTGTGTGTGTTGGGTGTTTTTTAGGTGTTTTACGTAGCTGGATTTAGGATTTGTTTGTTTCAAGAAAACCCCTCCAAATGGACGTAGCTTCACTTATTTCTTCACATTGTCGCGTATAAAATCATGCGATGTTGCCGCAACTTGTCGCATCTGTTATGCATCTAAAGGATGACAGAACTTATAAGTGACTGTTGTGACTCAATGAGCTTATTGCTATGTCGGCCATCGGGAGGTGTTGCCAGCAAATGTGTCCTAATGATAACGATGGATAAATGACTTTGATTCTTTATCCAAATTAATGTGAATTTAAACACAGTTTTATTATGAGCAAAACTTATTAATTATGTGTAAAATATCAATGGAAAGATGCTAGAACTAATGGCCGAGTTACCTGAGATGATGGTTTGACTATTCCTCTACCAGCTACAGGTAAAATCGCTATTTGGAACGTTATTGTTAAAAATTCAGCGGAAGATGGTATATTGAAAAGATAATATACTATTTCTTTCTCAGTTTAGTTATATAAACTGCCTTCAAATTTAATATTAATGTACTAATTAAAATTCACTAATAATACTGTTTATCAAAAATTCCTATTTAGAAAAAAGAAGGAACAAAACTTTGGTTAAATAGAAAGGTTTAAGACATAACATCTATATAGTTAATTATCTTTTAAAAATATGTATTGCTAGTTTTATGAAAAAGTTCTTATACACATTACAGACTTCATATCATTGATTATGCACACAAAAAATGGAAGGTAAATCTCTTATTTCTTTGTAAAATGTCAAATAAAAAAATAATTATAATAAGAAAAACAAGAATAGATGGAGTTTCTAAGAAATGTGGTCGAGTACTAGAAAAATTAGAGGAAACACTTGAAAATAATCTTAGCATGAAATAAAGAAACAATAAAATGACTCTATTCTAAAAATTTGTATATAAATCCTAAAATTACATGTCTTATTTTACATTAAATTATTTTTGAAAAAGATTTTTCAAAAAATTTCAATTACTTGTGAACGTTAAAATAATAAACCTAATAATAAGTCCTAACCTAAAATACACAGTAAATACATTTGTAATATTTCTTTATTTGATATGCTTTATTGGTGATCATATGTTTCATTGGTGGCTTACGTCATCTGACTATCAAACAAATTTCGTTTTACTATTTCACTATTACTATGGATTGTGTCAACATACAAATTTTTAAAAGGTGAACGCTTAACAGGCGATGACAAACGGTGGCATTCTCGACATACTGCCATATACTTCTCTACACCACCTATAACCTCCAACTATAAAAAAAATAATAAAACAATAGCAAATAACAAATTAGATATATAAAACTATTTTAATTATAATTAAAAAATACTTAGCTAAGTGAACACATAGGGCTTACTCGCTGATGCGTTTTGAAACAATTGTTCCTTTTACGAAGCAAAGCCTCTACTGGCAGCATACACGTTAGGTACAAAAGTTGTACAAGATGTATTTGTACATCCTTTGTACCTAAAGTGTATGCCGCCAGTAGAGGCGTTGCTTCGTAAAAGGTACAATTGTTTCAAAACGCGTCAGCAAGTAAGCCCTATGTATTCAGTTAGTTAAGTATTTTTTAATTATAGTTTAATCAGTGAATTCAAGATGATTACATCAAGCAACTACTTTATTACAGAATGTGATAAAAACAATATGTGGAATTAAAATAGTTGAAAAAACAATAATTTACAGAAAAAGCAGATTCAATAAATAACTTTAAAATAACTCTAATAGTATGTTACCCATTACAATTTATTTGTTAAAAAATATCAAAAAAAATAAGAACTTCCAGGAATTTTTAAGTCACAGAACTTTAACTCAATTGTAACGAGATGTCTGAAGTAATTTTAAAAAATTCTAACCGTTTGCATATCAAGGTATTTATTACATTTGATTAGATTTTTTAAAGCATTACCACTTACAAAAGCAATCACTAGGAGAAATAATATGGAAATTTCAGAAAAAAGTTTTGTTGCCTCCTAGAACTCTTATTTCTACTAACAATGAAAGGTGTTGATTTTACAACTTTGATTTGAATTCAAACATCTGATTTATTTCAATCATCTCTTGTCTGATTTGAAAATAAATACGAACAATCAATTTAGAAGGTTTAATAAAACAAAAACATACAAAGTGATGTGCATACATTAAAAATACGGGCATAAAGGTACTCAGTGAAAATTTAGAAAAGAAATAACAATGATCAGATTAGGAGAATTAATCTGTTTTTGCCACACAGAATCATAGATTAAAAGAGAACATGAAATTTCTGGGTTTATATGTAAGGAATTAAGAAAATCAATAGGATTCTATAAATAAGAGGTTATTTTAAATATATTTAACAATAAAATTAAATAAAATAGTCAGACCCTAAGCAGTTAATGATGTCCCTTTTCATTAGAGCCAATTTATTTGTCAGAATTCACTGTTATTAGTTAAGATACAGTCTTGGGTATACTATTCCCCTACCAGGATTGTTTTTAGATTAGAGAAAATCCCTAAAAAGCAAAAAGGAAGGAGAAGAATAAATAAATATCTGAAAGAACTTGGCTCAAATAAATGCGAAAGAATCTGAAGGAACCACCTCTAACTACATTATCATCAAAAACATTCTGAAAGTTTTCTAAGAAAGTACACAAATTATCTTAGTAATACATAAGCTAGAAATTAACAAGGAAAGTCAGTACCTCTATACTGTTACTTGTTTCATCTATGAACTTAATTTTATATTTAAAATAAAAATAGACTAATATTTATAAGAGACTCGACTTTCATAAATCAAAATCTAAATTCAGAATGAAAAGAGTTCATCTTATAACCAAAGTAACACAGTCATAGCTAAAATTTATATTTTTGAACAAATCATTAAAAAATTGTTACTAGTTAAAACCAGTTTTTACAATTTTCTGCAATAACTTAGTTAATTTTCAATAAATAGATTAAGTTGCTTGTTGTAATTATCTTGAATTCACTAATTGAAATTTAAGTAATTGTTGCTTAACTGAGCCAATACTTTTGAACTTACTTGCTGACGCATTTTGAAACAATCATTTCATTGATAAAACCAATTCACTACTCATGAGTCGTTGACTGAGTAGCAGATCGGCTTTGTTAATGAAATGATTGTTTCAAAATGCATCAGCAAGTAAGTTCAAAAGTATTCACTCAAGTTACCCACCAATTACTTACAATTAAACACATAAAGTTGTTGGAAAATCTTGTGGGAAATTCCATTGCAATCAGTGGCGTAAATAAAGTATATAGAAAGTGAATAAATGTTAAATTTAACATACTTATGATAAATGTTAATTAAATTAATGTTAACTAAATGTTGAATTAAATTTTTGGAACAGTACGATCAAAACAGTATTAATGTGAAAAACTTTAAACTAAAACTTAGTCTACAACACTTATAGTTAATGTTCAAATTTTGTCCATATATATATATATATATATATATATATATATATATATATATATATATATATATATACATATATATATATAGATTTTTTGGACTAGGAGACTGACAGATTTACCTTGGAGAGAGTCCACTCTGTAGTCTTGAAATAGAAACACATAAAATCACTTGAACAATGATATATTTCAACCACACAGTGGTCTTTGTCAATCGAAGAGAAAACACAAAAAGAAATATGAGAGAATGAAATAAAATAATTGCAATCACAGAATCGGTGATTACAATTATTTTATTTCATTCTCTCATATTTCTTTTTGTGTTTTCTCGTCGATTGACAATGACCACTGTGTGGTTGAAATATATCATTGTTCAAGTGATTTTATGTGTTTCTATTTCAAGACTACAGAGTGGACTCTCACCAAGGTAAGTCTGTCAGTCTCCTAGTCCAAAAAATCTAAATAATCTTTACCAACCAAAACTAACCTAAATATATATATATATATATATATATATTTAATATATTAAAAATATTTCAAAAACACCAGAGAATCCCCTAACCTCAACATCAGATAAATCAATTTTTTTTTTTTTTTTTTTTTTTTTTTTTTTTTTTTTTTTTTTTCCCCCTAATAACCTTATCTTTTTTCCTCTGACAGACTTATATAAACTATAATCACTCATATGCTCATGGAAACAATTTATATATATATATATATATCTTTAATCTGTGCATCTGTGTCATCTGATTTCTACTCTACACAATCTGTGATTACAACTTATATTTATTTTATTTCATTCTCTCATATTTCTTTTTGTGTTTTCTCTTCGATCGATAAAGACCACTGTGTGGTTGAAATATATCATTGTTTAAGTGCTTTTATGTGTTTCTATTTCAAGACTACAGTGTGGACTCTTACCAAGGTAAGTCTGTCAGTCTCCTAGTCCAAAAAATCTATATATATATATATATATATATATATATATATATATATATATATATATATATATATATATATATATATATAAACTGCAATCACACTGCAATGACTATTTAAAAACCAGTAAAAGAGTGCATATAACAATAACTACAGAAATCAACTGAAAATACTTAAAGCAAAAATCAGTACTAATAAAAAAGATCATCTACAGAACACAGAATATAAATAATAAACATAAAATTTGATTTTCACTATTTATGAACCTAGAATGATAAAAACTTATCATTATGGGCTTAAAGGGAGGTTATACTTTTTTACCATTTAGAGAGAAGGTCTATACGTCTTTTTTTTGGAGGTCACAGGGCCCAGTCTGCAGACTGTGGTATATTTATAACGTACGGAGAAAAATTAGTGAGCATAAGCACATGGATTGCCAAAAAACCTTCAAAATCATATACAAAATATACAATATCAATAACAAAATTGTAAGAAATGAAATTATAAACATATTTATGATTTCATTTTGATATGAACTTTTGAAATTTTATGATACAAGTCAAACTGCAGCATCTCCTGGTCTCTCTGGGTCAGAGATTGTATAGTTCATTTTACATTGATGTTTCCTTTATTGCCCTTAAATACAGTATTGTTTCCATTTTTATTTTGTACTGAGCATCTTTAAGTGGTTGAAGCAACAATGACCAAGGTGTAGAAACATACACTGAGATATAAAATCTACTACAGTATTTGTAAATACATACATATTCATTTTCTTTGCCTATTCATAATGAATGCTTCATTGATCAAGTAGTGAAAATTAATTATAAACATTTGAAGGATACAGCTAATAATGTTTTGGTCCCTCATTATTTTACGTTCAAGAAGACAGTAATAGTTTTAACACGTTCATTGCAATCACGCGATATCGCGTGATGTCAGATCTTACTGGGGTAGCCGTTGTTATCCAAATTCTAAGTGAATTATTGTATTGGCCACAGCGAAATTGTGTGTGATACTTATATTGGCCACTACGAAGCAGATTGACCTTTTTGTAGTGGGGATGGTCACCAGCCATTTTGTTTTGTTCTCATCAGCCAATGCACACAATGATAACATTCAGATAAGGTAACATCCTAATAATTTTGTTTAGTTATTCGTTGATTTAGCGTTTTGAAGTTCGGTTTTTATTTATTTGAGTGTTGATTTTGATTTTTTAATTATGAGTGACCAACCAGGACCCTCGAAAAGGCTCAGTTAAATGCCGGATCCTCCAAAAATCATTTTTTTTTTAAATCAGAGGCGGAAGAGTTATTACTAGATTCTGACCCACATCTGATCCACAAACAACACAGAAGGCACGAGGAGACAGAGTCCAACACAAACTAACTAAAATTGAAAAAACCAAAACGCGATGTCTCAGCACCGGCGAAACAGTAAATGCAACTTCTAGAAAAGATTGCAAAAATTGCTATTAAAATTTTAAAAAATAAACCACAACTGAGTGTAAAAACTGCCCAGGTGCTCCACCATTATGTTTTGACAGTTTTTTTTTTAATTGCATGATTGCAATGCTAAATTTTTTACATTTTGAAACCATTTTGTAAATTTTGAATGTATACGTAAATTACAATCTAGAGCGAGTTTTTCAAATTTTGCCTGAATATAAATGTCAGCTAATTATAGTCATTACAATTAATACGTTAAAATGGCTTTTATTTGTAAACTATGTGCCCTTTTTGGCCGAGTTATATATCATGCGATATCGCGTTTTTTGGCCATATAGCAAAAATTGCATTATGTATGGCCAATCACGCTATATGACGTGATGGATATTAGAGACCATAACTCCTAAGTACATATTAATAAAATTTTGTAAATATTATATTTACTTATTTCAAGCACTATATAACTAAATAAAACAATAAAAAAAACATTTGTTGATTCCATCTTCGCGTGAGCTACTAGTAATCACTTACACCTTTTTTAAAAAAATGTTTTAACTTGCCTATAGTAGCACTTACTTTTTTTTTGTTGAGGACGGCCGTTTCGGGAGATGTGTCCCCAAAAAAAAAGTAAGTGCTACTATAGGCAAGTTAAAACATTTTTTTAAAAAAGTTGTAAGTAATAAAAAAAATTGGCCACCACACAAAATTCCAATTTCCAGCTTGGCAATGAACATGTTAAGGGTATCTTATTAGGTCTGATTAACCAACTTTCTTTATAAAACTATTAAATGTTATAATCGTTGAAGATCTTCTTTTATTCCTTTTTTGGATATTTTACCAATATTATCATACGAAACACACTAAAGAACTAAGGTACAAATTCACTATAAGACAGAATATAAACACAAGTTATAACATAAAACTACGGTGTCAAAACACTCTTTACATATCACAGAAATAAACAAAAAAGCATCAGCCCTCATATGCTTTTTAAGCTCATTAAATTAAATATTGTGCCTATGCCACGATGATCTTGGGGCCTACACCGAAGTTTACGCAGCCACTTCAGAAAGTCTCGAAACCATTGTTGGAGCAAACCTCTTAAATAAAAAACTGAATTGGTAAACCCGTAATTATAATATAGTTGTACCAACATTCTGAGCTATGTAAGATCAAAGGTATCACACAACAGATCTAAATAATTAAAAATATTCCATAGTTGTGATTTACTTATACATTGATATTTACTGTTTTAATACCTTTTTTACTTGTTTTTCTTAATGGGGATTGATTATTTTCCTAAAATTGCTCATTACATCAAATTTAATAGCATTAGTACATCCTTAATTACAGATTATTAAATAATGGATCAGTATTATTAAAATCTGATACTAATTTTAAGTTCCACTACTAGCTTTAAAATATCAGAGTAAATATTTACACATGTTAGTAGAATTTGGTTCTGACTTTTATCTCTAATGATTAGGCAGTACAAAAGGCCAGACATATATACTGTAGCTCTTTTGTTTAACAAAAGAGTATTGTGAAAGTGTGATTATTGTGCACATGTGAATAAATCTAACTAGTGTGACTATCAGAGGATGACATATAACAAGGTTGTATTTCTGTATATAGTAGATTGTCCTCTTAACCTCAGTTATGTTCAATAAATTACTATTTATTTTTAACTTTCTATCTGGGTAACCTTATTTGTAATTGATTTTGGTTCTAAATTATTTAATAATTTTTAGTCAACTTTTTATATAAGGCAGACTCATTCTATGGCAAGCATATATATCTCGATGCTTAAAGTGAATATGTCAAAGCTACAATAAACATAATACTTGTACATATTATTGTACATATAAACTTTCAAAACATAAACTTATATAAAATTAAATCAATAATTTTGTTTCTCAACCATAATGTAATATGTAGTTATTATTTTATTTCATTTATTATTAGTTAAACTGATTTGTTAGTTACTAATAATAATTGGGTAAAATATTATTCACTGTATAGTTTAATTTGCAAAGTAAAAATATTATAAATCTTTCTGAGAACTGCAGAGAAACTGTTTTCATATGCTTAGCCAGTACATTATATAAAATAAGTAAGTAAATGCAAACTAATGTATGTGGAAATATACGAGGGTAAGTCAATAATTATCCGCAATATAGTTATAAAATTTTATTGAAATCAAATAGGAAACTTACAAGTACATCATTTTTCGACATAGTCCCCTTGCTTTTCAACGCACTTGGTCCAACGTTGTTCAAGTTTCCTGATGCCCTCGTGGAAGAAGGTTTTGGGTTGAGATGCGAGCCAGGAATGCACCGCTTCTTTCAATGCTTCGTCTGTCGTAAATCGACGGCCCCTAATTGCCTCTTTGAGTGGACCAAACAAGTAAAAATCAGATGGAGCGAGATCGGGACTATATGGAGGATGATCCAATACGTCAAAATTGAGTTTCTGAAGCGTTTCTGCAGTGTGGGCAGCTGTATGCGGACGGGCATTGTCGTGCAACAACACAACGCCTTTTGACAGCAGTCCTCGGCGTTTGCTACGAATTGCAGGCTTCAGCTTAGCAGTAAGCATCTCACTGTAACGTACACTGTTTATTGTTGTGCCCCTTTCCTGATAATGTTCCAGTAATGGACCTTGTGAGTCCCAAAAAACCGTAAGCATAAGTTTTCCTGCGGACGGTTGGGTTTTGAATTTTTTCTTGCACGGCGAATTTGGATGTTTCCATTCCATACTCTGCCGTTTACTCTCCGGCTCGTAATGATGGATCCATGTTTCGTCACCAGTAACAATCCTGTCTAAGAAGTTGTCCCGTTCGTTAACATAGCGATCCAAATGTTTTTTGCACACGTCCAAGCGCGTTTGTTTATGCAACTGTGTCAGTTGTTTTGGAACCCATCTTGCACAAACTTTATGAAACCCAAGTCTGCTGTAAATGATTTCGTAGGCAGAACCGTGGCTAATTTGCAGACGATTTGCCACGTCGTCAACAGTTATCCGTCTGTCTGAGAGAATCATTTCACGTGAACGCTCAATGTTTTCCTCATTTATGGCGGTAACTGGTCGTCCAGCTCCTTCATTTTGCGTAACACTTGTGCGACCATTTTTGAATTTTTCAATCCATTCATAGACACTCCGTTGTGGCAAACAATTGTTCCCGTACTGTACCAAAAGTCTTCGATGAATTTCGGCCCCTGATACACCTTCCGACCACAAAAAACGGATCACTGAACGTTGCTCTTCTTTGGTGCAAATAGAAAGTGGAGCGGCCATTATTAACAGCACGGCAGCGATAACGAAACTAACCTAGCAGCTTGTAACGTGCATAGACATAACAACGAATAAACAAAGCATGCGTCATCAACGCAAAAGGACAGTACTGCCAACGTAAACGAAAAATATACCTATATTGCAGATAATATTTGACTTACCCTCATATTTCTATTACAAGTTTGGCACAGGAATATCAAATTTCATACAAATACCCATTAATTAACTATAATTTCTATTAATTTTAATGGGTTTAATTTTGCAGGTTGATAAATAAATATTAAAAATTTTTGTATGTTAGTAGTTTCTTGTTCTCAGTGGAGGGTGTTATTATTTAACAGCATGTTTCACTAAACTAATATATTTTGTAAATATCGAAATCTTGTTGCTGTTCATGACGAGCTGGTTGTAAATTACTTATTACACTTTAGTCTGTGTAGTTTAAATAAAATACCTGTGTCCACAACTAACTACACAAAGGAACTGAACATAATAAAATACTTAGCTCACAAAAATGGATATGACAATTATTTAATAGACAAACTACAGAAAAATACTCAACAAAAACAGTAACAACAACAAAAACACGAACAAATTCATCACCCTCACATACATAAACAAACTCACAAATAAAATAGGACATCAATTCAAAAAAGCAGGATACAATGTAGCTTACAGAACAACAAATAAAAGCCAAACAGTTATCAGAGACAGCATTAATAACAATACCAACACATACAATAACCCAGGAGTATACAAACTAAAATGCAACAACTGCAATAAGTTCTATATTGGACAAACAGGCAGATCTTTCGCCGAAAGATATAAAGAACACAAAAGCGCACTGCACACTACTATTGAATCCACCTTCGCCAATCACCTCATGGACACTAAACACTCATGCAAAAGTATGAAAATTAACATGAGCATCCTCCACACATGCAACAAAGGCCATAAATTAAACACACTAGAACAGTATGAAACATATAGACATTGCAACACACAAAAAAATGACATCTTAAATGAACAAACACGGCACAGATCACACATACTCTTCAATCACATCACTTCTAACGTTCAAAATAATGGTACCGAGGAAACACAACTGCAGCATTCCTAGCAGCAAAAATACGAGGTTGAAGAAGTCGTAAGACGAAAACGTTTCCTCCAAGTGTAAGTTAATTTAACAACTTTAGTCAACAAAAAGTCTGGTCACAAGTCAATAGAAAGTGTAATAAATATTTTTTTTTAATAATATCCCATTTTCATACAACTAGTGGAATAATACACAAAAATACACAATTCTTTCAAATCAAAAATAAAAGACCTTTTTAAAATTTATCCAAAAAAATATTTTTTTATTTTGGAAAAACCAAATAAGTTTAGTATTGATATGTTATGTGTAAAATTAAAGCTTTTAAAAGCTACAAATAGTGGATACCATTTAGGGTACTATTAGTAAATAAAAAATCATAAAAATCCAAGATATTACTATCAAAATCCAAAGTTAAGGCTATTATTGGTTGATTTGACATGGAATGACACTTTTATTGGAACAGAAATTTATCTACTGTTGTATTATAAGATTATAAATTTCATGAAGTCCAATACTTGAAAGAATGTGGTTTTTAGTTTCGTAACAGGATATTCCATCCATCTCATTGTACCTTAATTTATTTATCTACTATTATAAACCACCACTTTCAGGATACTCTTGAATGTAATGTACACATCCATTTCACTTATCCCCATCATTTTGTAAGAAGAGATTTGATTAATCTTACTATATCTTTCTATGATATATAATCTTGTTTCTGATTATATCTTATCCTTATGTAGTTGTTCAACTGAATCTATTTTTACACAAGTAGAGAGTATCTGTACTTCGCGTAAAGTGATAATTTTCCTATGCAAGTCAGAAAGCAATTACAGAAAGGGGAGTAGATAACACATTACCCTAGCTACATTATTACATTCAAATTCGCTACTTCTACCAAGTGGTATAACAATTTAGTCTTATCCCTTATAGTAGTAAAATTAATTTAAACCCTTACAGATGTCACTGAAGTGGAATTACTTCTTTAATTTTTATTTTGAAATTTATTAAAAATGTTTAAAAAATATGTTTAAATAAATATTTTTACTATGTTAAATACGTTTATGGGTTTCATAAACAATAATCTTAAGGTTGTTAAAAGTTGATTTTACTGGAATTTATACCACAGTAAACATTTTTTACCCAATTAAATGTAATAAAGAGATATATTTCACTATACTTTTTATGCACAAACTCCAAGTTACTAATAAAAAAATAAAATAATGTAAAAAAAGCTCAGAAACCTGTAAACATTATAAGAGGCGTATCTGGAAAGTAAGTGTATAGCTGTTCAGTCGTAAGCTGGGCGTGATCAATCAAAAGAAAACAAAAAGCCAGCCCTATTCATAAACATTGGTTTTTGTAGTGCGTGTTGCATCAAAGACCATCACTAAGAAATTGCAGATGTTCAGTCGTTAGAAAACCGATATAGAAGTAAATTTGTTCAAAAGTTTATGTAAATGATCTGATTAATAAGATAAATCAAATAAAATATATTTATAGCAGAATTTCGTATTTGTTAAATCTAGATTATTGTAATATTAATACTATACCTGATATTATAATCTCTGTGGAATGTACTTGTGCTTCCTCTACCCTTCCCCTGCTTGTGCTCGCTCTTCGAGGTTTTCTGGGGCTTTCTATACTTAGCCAGCCGGAGGAATTTTATTTTTGACATGTTTATTTTGATGTTGTAAAAAAGACATATTTTCTGTGCAACAAGACTGGTTCGAGGTCTGTATGTTGAGAACTCTTGATGTCACAACACGTTTTGTGAAATATGTCAATCCAATCTCTGGCCAAGAAAGAAATATGTGGCATCATCCTTTACCTTGTTTGGAAGGAAACACCTCCAGTTGGGGTTTATAATGAGGTGAAAACTGCATATGGTGATAAAGGTATGAATCATACAAGTGTGTATAAGTGGTATCTCAAGTTTAAAAATAGCCGTATGTTTGTCCGTGATCATCAGAGGAACAAAAGACCATTAATTGTCAACAAAATCTAAAATCCACTCCATGACGATAGCAGATTGACTGTGGATGAACCTTCTGTGATGATTCTGCAGATTCCCATATCTCTACTACAAGAAACCATCACAGAAACTCTCAGATATTGGTAATTGTACACGAGGTGGGTCCCAAAACAGCTGACAGACCAACACAAGTTGAATCAAGGGGAAGCCGGGCCAGTGTTTTTAGATGGTAATATCTATGGAGATGAATTTCTCTGCTTCGTTACTTGAAACTTGGATTGCACACTACACACCTCAACCAGAAATGTTCCTTTTATAACGAGATAACGAATGATGGCGTGTATTTCTCACATAGCGAGAGATTGGACTGACATTTTTCACAAAAGTCGCCATGAAGACAGTTCTCAACATACTGATTTCAAACTACCTCGTTGTCACCAGAAGTCAGGTGACACGGAAGTGTACCCAACATGTAGAAAAAAATCCCTCCATCCGAGAGAGCCTCAGTTCACTTATTCTCCAGATACACTTCCTATATTAAACTTAAGAATGTTAGGGTACATAAAAGGTAATTATACAGTATTTACCTCTTTCTCCTTGCCTATTCTTTTTGTATATGCAGCTTCACTAAAGCATGACATACAAACAGCTGTCAACTTGATCACGTTTTCTGCCAGTGGTACCAAACTAAGGATATTGCCAAAGCCATGTCTTTGATAGGTGCCATCCAATGCAGCAACTATTACAATTTTCCCTTTGTTTGCCATTTCTTCACTAAACTCTACTATATCTGGAAACTATAAATTACATTTAATAATTTTGTATTTAAAATTTTATGATTTTTCAACATGATACAGTATATCTTTATAATATAGATATCCAAATGTCCCAGCTACTTCTTAAAGTTATAAAGGCGAGTAAACCACCAAAAAAAATGGCTCAAATGGTTTTAAACAATATATAATATGTTATTGTATTTATATTGTACATATAATATGTATTGTAATTAATTATGACTTGAAGAAAATGTAATAAATGAATGAAAATCCCATTAATTATTTACAAATTTTATTTCAATTTCTTAAAAGACAATACAAACAAATACTCACAAACTGTCCTTCATCTATTCCAATCACATCATATTCATTCAACACAGATTCGTGTTTAAACAACTCTATAGAAGAAACAGCAGGCAGTGAAAAACGATCATGGGTTGCTATTGCATTAGTTTCATAACGATTATCTTTGGCATAGCGGAAGATGAAGCATCTATAATCTGCAAACTGGTACCGTTTGAGCCTACGAATGAGCTCTGTCGTTTTTCCTGAGAACATGGGCCCAAAAATTACCTGCAAAATGTATATCAGATTTGGCTCAACTATTCAGGTTTTAAAAATGTAATTATTAAAAAACTAACTATTCTCATCTGCCCAACTAAAAAGGCTAGGATATTTTACATTAGTGTAGACCATATAAGACAAATTTTCCATAATGAAAATAGATAGTCAACATGGTCAAGACAATCATTGTTATCTATCATATGCACACACACACACACACACACACACACACACACACACACACACACACACACACACACACACACACACACACACACACACACACACACACACACACACACACACACACACACACACACACACATACATGCATGCGCCAATTATGTAGAGGATAGCTCCACCTTTTTCCTATCAGCAGACCAATAAAGCCACCGTAAGGTTCGCATTATCGTTACAAAATTTGAATTTAGAGTTTTTTTTATTAATGTCAAAATATTTTACAGAAACTAATAAGGCTGCAACTATAAATTAATTAATATAATAATGAATTCAGAATAGACACTCTGTCAGAAGTTAGTAGGTTATCATATTTATTAATAATGAGACATTCAAAACAATTTAACATATTTCTTTTACTATAGTTAAATAATACTTAACTAAGTGAAATACTTAAGAGCTTACTTGCTAATGGGTTTTGAAACCGTCGTTGCTTTTATAAAGCCAAGCTTCTACTGGCGGCGTCGCACAAGGTATAAAAGGTTGTCCGCAAAAGATTTATGAGTGTAGTTGGGGTAGGTTAAGTTGGTTGTTTACTATGTAATGGAACAAGGTGTTGGCTTCAAAGTGTGTGTTATCATTTAATATATTTTCTTTATCTGTTCTGTGGTGTTTGTATATTACATATTTTTCTACAGTTGTTAGTTTTTTACTTTGGTTTAATATGTGGAGAGTATTTAAATTAATATGCAGGTCTGTGTATGTGTGATGCGTGTGTAAATGTGTTGCTTAGCTGGATTTTGGGTTTAGGTTGTTTAAGTTGTTGATGTGTTCATTGAAGCGTATGTTGATGATCTACTGGTTTGGGCAATATAATAGCTGGGCCACTCGTTACATGTTATTTTGTATGTACCGGATAGATTGTATTTGTTGTTAAAAGGGGTGTATGTGTTGCCTTAAGGTGTTTGTTGTTTTGTAAGATATTTGGTAATTAAGTTTTTGAGATATGATAGCTATTTTGTGTGTATTTTTGTTGTGGTAAGTGAGGGATGTGTACTTGTTGTTTTTTGTGTGGTTTGTCGGAGTGGCTGTTTGGTGATGTTTATATATAATTTTATTGAGTATGCTGACTATAAGTATATGTTTGATACACTTTAAAGTTACTGGCATCTACAACGCACATAGCAATAGACTAGATATATGACATAGACAGCACAAAAATTATTATCGGCAATTTCAACATGTCCTTGTCAAGCAGGAGATATAACCTCTCTCATGCTAATAGGAAGCCTATTGAAGATTTTTTAGAAACATTAATCTTATCCAGGTTACATCAGGCTATACACTCCTATCTTACACAGGACACACCCGATCTGACTATTGTCAATGTCAACCTCATTACCAGGACAGACCTGAAATTGACAGACTCATTTGGTGTATGTGGACATTGTTGTTGCCTCCAAATGGATGTATCCAGCAAAAACTGTGTAAAAGTAGAGGCTTTCTTGCTGGAACTTCAGGAAGGCTTCCTGAAATATATTTACCAATTTAACAATGAACTTACCCAGTAGTCACTGAAAGAAGGATAAAACGGACAAATTGTAACATAGTTCACCAACAGCCAAATTCAAGCAGCTTACCAAATTATACCTATAGAGCACGTGAGGTCATAGAATGCCTTCTGGAACACAACTTTCGACAAGCTGAAACACGATAGGAATGCATGTCAGAAAACAACGGAAACCTCCAAGCAAGTGGATGACTGTAGAAAACTACAGGAAGCACAAGCTGCTCTTTGCCACTCCATAACGGTGTCTACAAGAGAACCTTCAGCAGATTCATGGCCACATACTGGACTCCAGAAATGAAGGGTTAAAGCCACACAGATTCCTGTCCAGCATAAATAATGACATAAGTACCAGCCACTCGGAACGCATAACGATCAACAGAAAGTTATTATCTACACTCAGAGCTACCACACACATTACACAGCTGTAAGCACTCTAGCTATCACCTCATCTGAGAGGAAGAACATCCTCACCAAAGATCTATCAATGTGTACCATTACTACGAAATGGAAGCTAGAAATTCATGAGAGAGCTGGATAGATTCTGCTTAATATCTAACGTCGGTCCACATGAAACCAATAAAATCAAATTTTCAAACTAGTGCTGAATGAAGAGCCTGTTTTCGTAAGTGAATTTTTTTCTATTTTACACGTTACAAACAATTTAGGCAAAAATATTAACTTTCAAAAATATATCATATTTAAATTCTATTAAACAATGTTTTCATAAAAAATCAATTCACTTATAAAATGATACTGCCACTATGTAGGACAAAAAGGAAAATATACCTTTTTTAACATCAGATTTTTGTTTGATTAAGATTGCAATAATGCAGCACTAAGAATATTTTAAGTTTAGTGTAATCAATATTGACAAAAATCCCTTTTAGAACAAAACAAAAATTTACAAGAGTTATATTTAACCACAACTATGGTCATTAGAAGATAAAACATATTAACACAGATATATTTAATTTCAATTTTGTGGGTAGAATAAATTAAATTATTTTTGGAATTGAATTCCCAGAGCTTACTGATATTTTTTAGCAGACGCGTTTCACACTAGGTTAGTGCATTATTCAATCCTCTGAATCACGGACAAGGCTGTTGCTCAGGTGTGTTGTATTGATGTGAGTCTGTGGTGTATAGGTGTTCTGTAGTCTATCATTGTTCATAGAGTAATTGTTAATTATATTTACACTTTTGGTATCAACTTGGCAAAGAAAACCACTACTTACTGATATTTTTCAGCAGACGCATTTCTCGCTAAGTCAGCGCATTTTTCAATGCTTTGAGTCACGAACAATACTCGCAGCAATACAGTAATATAGGCACTAACCAAAAAATCGTTCACTACATCAAAAAAAGCAACAAACTAAACACAACGGAAAACTACGAGATATACAAAACACCAGAAAAACCATCCACAACACTTTCTAAATGACAAAACACACTCACAATTAAATACTATATCTGAACATGTAATTAACGATTACTCTATGAACCATAATACACCACAAGACACCAATACAACACAGCTAAGCAACAGTTTTGTCTGTGACTCACAGCATTGAACAATGCACTGACCTAGAGTGAAACGCATATGCTGGACAATATCAATAAGTATTTGTTTTTTTGTGATTCCATAAGTAGTAATTAATAAAATAACCTCACATCACAAAAACCGCAAGTTTTATTGTAATATATTTATGTTTAATTACTTGTGTTATTTGTATATTTACAATTTTGTGATTGTATGATTATAATTTAGAAGTTTAAATAATGAAATATTTCAGTAAAAGTCATTACCTCTTTAATCTACAGTGATATTATTTATGCTTTCAAGTACAGTACTAAAATGACAAGTAATATGTACATATAAATTTAGTACAGATGTTAATAAAAATTAAATAATTTTCAAGAAACTTTGATTGTTATCAGTGCCAAAACAATTATCAATTATACAATTATTAGAGGTTAACAAGTTCCACTAAGATAACCTTTACTATTAGTACCTGAAATTTGTCATAATTAACCTACATCAAAATCTTGTGGCTGTTCATGACGAGCTGGTTGTTAATTACTTATTACACTTTTCTATTACTTGCGACCAGACTTTTTGTTAACTAAAAGTTGTTCAATTGTTAACTTACACTTGGAGGAAACGTTTTCGTGTTACGACTTCTTTAGCCTCGTATTTTTGCCGCTAGGAATGCTGCAGTTGTGCTTCCTCGGTACCATTATTTTGAACGTTAGAAGTGATGTGATCGAAGAGTATGTGTGATCTATACCGTGTTTGTTCATTTAAGATGTCATTTTTATGTGTGTTGCAATGTCTATATATTTCATACTGTTCTAGTGTGTTTAATTTATAACCTTTTGCATGAGTGTTTAGTGTCCATGAGGTGATTTGCGAAGGTGGATTCAATAGTAGTGTGCAGTGTGCTTTTGTGTTCTTTATATCTTTTGGCCAAAAAAACTGCCTGTTTGTCCAATACAGAACTTATTGTAGTTGTTGCATTTTAGTTTATATACTCCTGGGTTATTTTATGTGTTGGTATTGTTATTAATGTTGTGTTTGATAGCCATTTGGCTTTTATTTGTTGTTCTGTAAGCTACATTGTATCCTGCTTTTTTGAATTGGTGTGCTATTTTATTTGTGAGTTTGTTTATGTATGTGAGGGTGATGAATTTGTTTGTGTTCGTGTTTTTGTTGTTTGTGCTTCCTCCAAGTGTAAGTTAACAATTTAACAACTTTTAGTTAACAAAAAATCTGGTCGCAAGTAATAGCAAAAGTGTAATAAGTAACTTATATTGACTGTATCATAATAATTTTTAGATAAATTATAAGAATAAAACATTTTTATTTATAAAATTTTCAATTTGTAGATCAAAAAATCAACCCTTTTTTTAATTTCAAAGGTCTTTCCTAACAAGGGTGGTGAGTTCATTGGATAACCTCAGCCCTGGGAAAATAACCGAAGGGGTGAATCAGCAAAACTAGGTTTTTTTGTGCATGACAATCAGTGAAACTCTAAAGTTTTTATTAGAGAAATTACGGATTTGCTGAACTTTTAAAACTCTAATACATTTTTTTTTCAATACTTATTGGAATAAAATTCTGTCAATTGTTTTAAGTATTATATTTTTCTTTGAAATCTAAAAATGTGATTCACTGGCATATCCTGTACATGGGATATGTGGGTACCTAGACAGGTTTCTAGGATATATGGGCAGGGTCGTGCTTCTATAAGTAGTGTTATACATCAATGATAGAGGTGACACTGGCTTAGCAAAGTTTGATTTAGTATCATTACTTGTACTTTTATATATTCTTGGTAGTGTATGGCATATGGCTTTCTGTCAGGCCTGTGTAGGAATAGGAGTTGTAAATGTCTTTGTTTGTAGTGTTAGAATTGAAGTAGTGTTGAGGTTGTTGAGAGTAGAGTAAACTATTTTGTAGTTGTATTTATGAAAGGTGCTGGTTAGTGTGTTTTTTATTATTTGTAGGATAGTTATATACTTTGTAGGTTTCTCAATTTTTTTTTTATATAAGTTTAGTGATGTGTTTGTTTTTTAGTGGTAATATAGGTTATCGATTATCGGCTTTTGTTAATGTTGCTTAATTCTTGGTGATTTCTTAAAGGTGTACTTTTTTGTTTTACTGACTTCAATCAATCTGTATAAGTATAACTAGTAGCTGCAGTTGAAGTTGGAAACAAATATTACCAAAACACAATGGGGAATGAATAAATGTTTTATAAATAAATAAATATTTGCAATAAAAGAAATACTCTCAATTTTCTCTTCATTAAATACATAAGATGAAATTATCAAATACAGCAACCAAAGAGAATAAACATTCTAAATTTGGGCATCTGTCCAATGTCTACACTAATTTGTAAGATTTCATTGCATGACAAGAATAAATCAAATAAAAATGACTCACTATGTGGGACTATACCAGGTAGCTAAATAAAAAATAGTGTGATGAGGTCATTTGAAACAAGGATATTTGTACTGTTCAGATATGGTAAAACACATTAAAGATAACAGTAAAGTTTGGAAAAAATCATTTCCTGGCACAATATCTGACTCTCTTACTGTGATAAAGGTTTGACAATTATTGAATGAATATTGTTGCAATAAGATATCATAACAGCAATAATGCTGATTAAAACCTGTCATAATAATTAGGCTCAATGCATTGTGGTTTTCATGTTTAAAAAATTTATAGGCTTATGATAGATTATTATGAGCACCATAACAATAGAAAAGCCTTATAATTTATTACTAGATTTATATTAATTTATCAGACTTTGCAATGTGGAAGATAATAAATTTACTAATCTATGTTAAATTTAATATTAGAACTAATAATGGGTGTAAATTATCATGTAAAATATTCTGTGACTACATGCACATTACCTAAGTTACTTATGATGATTGTAAACTAGTTCAATCATAATTAACTTCTCCTGAAAAAATTAATATTCTTAATTAATTTTTAAAATACTAATTTAAGCTCTGTTCTGGTTAACCTAAAATTAACTTTTGCAACAAAGATAAACATAGTAAACATAAGACTGGTGCACAAAAATTTACTAACGCTAAAAATATAAGAAAAACAGTATAGATATAAATACATGATTTTAACATTAATATATTGTAAAATGCTTTATTCCAGCTTCACTTTAAAATGTTCTTCAACATTGTCATTAGAATACCATTGTTCAATAATCTGAAGCCGCATATCACTTGATACTATTAATGTTTAAAAGATGTGACAAATTTTTATATTTCATATACAATAGACAATCGCTATTCGCGGCTACGGTATTCGTAGTTTCGCTTATTCATGGTTAGGAAAACTACAGGATCTCCCGCTGATATGTTTCATATTTTAAAAAAAAGACAGTATAGCTACTGTCCAAATTGTAGGATGTATTCTCGCCACATTTATTTTGTACAATAATGTACTATTTATACCAAAGATTTCTGATTATTATACTAACATCCATTATATTGTACACTACTAGGTCTACTTCTCAAAATATAGGCATTCCTTATTTATTCGACACTGACAAACAATGATGAGTTAATCCAGCGCCCACAACCAACTCCATACATAAGTTTGGCATCACTGCTGTTTACTTATTGCTATTGCAATAGTTTTCAAAATCCAAACATTGATAATCGTATCCAGTGGCCGTAACTAACCCGGATTTCGTTTCTCCCATCAGTTGCCAAACAGGTGTCACATTCACTTGTCGACTCTGCTAGTGTAAGAAACTTTGCATCTACTTGTAGAACTGTTTAGTGAATTTGTTTTGTTTAGTTTTATCTTTTCCTTTAAATTGTTTATCCAAGCCATAACGGCATCAAACTTTGAAAGGGACAAGTAAAGACGAAAAACCGTTATGCCATTGATTAAGGAAATTGGCCTTTTAGATAAGTTAAAATGTGGTGAAAGCATAGCATCTGTCACAAACCATTTTAGAATTAACGAATAAACACTGCATTACATGAAGAAAATATAAGTAGGAGTTTCACAAAAGGGACTTGTCAATTGGCACAAGTTACCTCTGTGTCCAAAAAAAATATGACAATAAATTTTCCATAGAAAATGGAAAAAGCTTTGCATAGTGTGGATAGAAGAACAATCACACAAAAAATGCCTCTGAGTTCCATTATTAAATAGGCGTAAAATCTGCCAGTGAAATTCTATGTTTAGGGAAACAGTTAGATGCAGCCATATCTGAAATTGATCCCTCTTTATAATAGGCATTAAAATTTAATCGAGAGCTGAAAGAAGCCCTATCGCCATATAAAGAATTGTGTAAAGAGCTAGAAAAAATTGTGCACAAACTAACAAGTTATTTTTAACAATAAATTGAACTCAAACGATGATCAATGCCGAGTACATTATTTTAATGTTATAAAGCAACGTTTTGGTCACAATTTTTGTGGCCCTTTTCAAGCTTTAAAATCTACAAACATAAAACAATAATCCTTATAACATCGATTATACAGCAATTTGTTAAAATTGCAAGCCGTTAGAAATTTTTTAAAGTCCAATTAACAGTGTTTAAAAGATTATTTCACTAAAATTGGGTGTATCAAACTTTAGTGGATAATTTAACAATAAAGAATTTTTGTGTGAGCACGCATATTTAATAGAATATACGTGTTTTCGGATCGAAAGAAAACGTACTGAGCAATAAAAATATGTATGTAATTATGCAGTATGTAAATACACCACACTATGTTATAAGTGTACAGTATAGCTGTAACTAATGTTATCATTTTTGATGTGGAACGTAACTCTCCCTTTCCATATACATTTGGTTTCAGTATTTGCGGTAAGTTGGGGGAATGTAACCCCCGCGAATAATGAAGGACCATTGAATTCATTCTCAAAATATTGGAAACAATCGCTTAAACTACCGAGGAATGATGGAGGCAGTTTTCCATTCAAACTTCGAACGTAATAGGACTAGCTTTTCAAATAACCTTTTGCGAAATTTTAAATAGTCAAAATTTGTTATCGTCAATTGACTTTAGTCTTCCTCAGAAGTCCTGTTTTATTTTAAAGATTTAAACTGTTAAGACGAAATCTTGAATACAAGCATCCAAAGCCATATATCATCAGTCAATTTAGACACTTCAAAAATGCTCCTTAGTTTTAAATATATCAAAGAAAGATCCTCGAGCTGACAAAACTGCTGAACCCCCCCCCTCTTAATTTTAAATAGCATACCACACAGGTGATGGATGCATTATACTATTCACTGTCAATCTATGCAATTTTCTGTTCTTGTTGGAAATCTACTGTCCAGCTTTAGCACCTATTCAATAAAAATTTTGCTTGACATCCACGCCTTTTTATTAAATGCAAACTAAACTTCTAAAGACCTAATGTCTCGAAAACATCGTGGAGTTTAGCTTTTGTCAATCACAAGCAATTTGAGTTTTTTTCTATTCCTAATATGTTAGCTGCCACTAATAAAGTATTTTTTTGTTTGCTTGCTTTTCCTCCAAAACAAAAGTCAGTTTTCTAAGTCAGTGTCTTGTTAGGTGGACATTTAAAATACAGACAGGTTTCATCGGCATTAAATATCTCACTGGGTGCATAATCATTTAAAATTTTTGTCTACATATTTTCTTTCCAAAATTCACAATTACCCATATCAACACTTGAACTTTCGTTCGAAACGACTTTTTGAACGATAGTATGCAGTTTTTAAATTTGTTTATCCAACCATTACTTAAATGAAAGCCACTGTGTTCTAGTGAAGCAGCAAATATCCAGGTTTTTTTCTTCAACTAGTGTCCCCGATTAGGGGAGATATTTCTCGCGCATTAGCGTAATCCATTTTATCATCGCGTTATTGATGTTGTCATATGTACACAGTTTAATTATCTTTTTTCTTTTAATCATAAGCACCACCTTGTTTTAACATCTGGTTTATTTTAAAACCCAATTTTTTAGTATAGTGGAACTCTGAGGTAGACCAAGTTTTTTAAACATCCAACTTGTTTACAATTTCATCAACCTCTTTTATAACTGTATGAAGCAGCTGTGGCGTAACGTTTATTTTTAAATAAATAAAAATTCTTAGCCACAAATAGCTTTTATTTAAACCTTATGTACATTTCAATTGCATATCAATCATCTTCAGAGGTATATAGGCATGCCTACATATTTGATGTACTATGTAGTTGGTTGTATTTTTTTAATACCTCTGAAGATGATTGCTGAGCAATTGAAATGTACATAATGTTTTTAAATAAAAGTTATTTGTGGTTTAGAGGTTTTATTTAAAAATATACGCTTTTATACCGTTCACTTTTTCTTCAACACCTTCTTTTTAACTTTTTTTCAATTCTCGACAAATGCACGGCTTGAATGAAACGGAGTAACTGAGCTACCAAGGTTATTGTGAGGAAGAAGTCTCTTCCTAATAGTGGGAAAAGAAGAGAATGCGTAGCTATAAATGCCCAATTCTTCGAATCCGTTTTTTTACTAACGTGTAGTCTACTGTGGGAAAGAAGTAAACAATAGTACAGTACTGTATCCATTGGTAGATAAATCGTATTGCCTTCCAACTGACAACCTCTTGGTTCCACTGCACTTCCTGCAGAAAACTATATCCTGGCAACACCTTTGTGAGCTGCAGATACAGCACATTTATTTCTTCAATTGGAGAAAATATTACGTTATTCAGAAGTCTGAAATATAAATGTAGAGGATTTTTTTATTTTCTAGAATGTCAAGGGATCCCATAAAAATTTGTTACTTAGAGGAATATGTTATTTGGAAGTTCGTTATAGAGAAGTAACAGGTATGCGCGTGTGTGCGTGCGTGTGTGCGTGCGTGTGTGTGTGTGTGCATGCATGCGTGTGTGTGTGCGTGCATGTGTGTGTGTATGTGCGTGTGCGTGCGTGCGTATGTGCGTGTGCGCGTGTGCATGTGTGTGTGTGTGTGTGTCTATATATATATATATATATATATATATATATATATATATATATATATATATATATATATATACAGTAAACTCCCGATTATCCATGGGCGGATTAACCGGTTTGCGGATTATCCGGGGTCTGCCATTGTTTTACAAATATCCAATTTTTATTCCAATCAGATTCATGTGTTTAAATTTCCAAATGGTCAATTACGATGTAAATACATATAAGGCTTAATAGAAGTTAAGATGAAGGGAATAGATATGTAAATATGTACGTATTAATTTTTACATTGAAAGGGAAGCATCCCGACGCGGGCCAGCGAAATAAAAGGGGCGAACAGACTACTGTATATTAGAGAAAATGGCAAAAACCATTGAACGACCGAAAACCTAATGTGTATCATAAGATTATAAACAAATGTCAGCTAATCTCGGCTATAAATAGTCTAGGACGTTTGTGCATTATCCATGTCTGTCATATACATTATCGATCTTTATGACTTTGTGACACACGTGACACAAGTAGACACTGTGCGACAAAATCGTTCTCAGGAAACTTAGATCGCACATTAAAGCTAAATCAATACTCACAAAAAAACAGACGAAAGTGACAGATTTTTTTGTTAAAAAGTGAAAGTATTATGTGTAAAGGAAATTACATATGTACATACATACTTACTTTTGACATATACTTATGTACGTATTTTAAATAGTTAGACATTTAAATGTGCATGTTATAATCCGTCAAATACATCGACATTTCATTATCTTCTGTATTTATTTTGTCCTCTGAAGATTATTTGTGAATTGCATTAACCGGGGTCATTATTTGTGTAACTTATGGTATAATAATAAGTTTTGCGTATTCTTTGTTCATAGCGGATTATCTGGGGAATTCGTTATCCGGCATTGCCGGGCCACCCTATTCCACGGATAATCGGGAGTTTACTGTACATATATATATCGGGGTTATATATATCGTGGTCGACATGTTGCCGGTTATCGGAAATTTTCTAATAATAAAACCTAACCTATATTCAGTATGTACTGGGCATAACGTTATGGTGTCTATGAAGGAAAATTAAATGTACTGTTGAAATCTTACCTTTCATATTTGCTTGTATCCAATCACTGTATTTCTGTACCTATTATAAAAGCAAACTCAATAATTATTTTAAAAAAATTGTTAAAAAAAAAACTTATTATTCAAAACCTTTTTTGTTCATACAACATTAAAATAAAACATCCATCAGGACAGTTAACTATAAAAAGACTAATGATTTTATAATATCGAAATCTTGCTGTCCATGACGAGCTGGTTGTTAATTCTTACTACACTTTTGATATTACTTGCGACCAAACTTTTTGTTAACTAAAAGTTGTTAAATTGTTAACTAACACTTGGAGGAACATTGAAATCCGTCATAACTCAACCCTGGCATCGTTTGACATCACAAACCTATTTACCAATAACCCAGTCACAGAAATACTAAACATATTATGAGACAATCTTAGACTTAACAACACTCCAGAAAAAATCACAAAAGAAATCATACACATTTTGAACACCATTACACAACAGAACTACTTCACTCACAACAACAAATATTACACACAGAAACAAGGCCTACCAATGGGTTCACCGATTTCAAGCATTCTCGCAGAAGTATTCCTACAACACATAGAACAGAATAAAATCATAAATAACAACAAACACCCAGATAAGATAATATATTGGCACAGACATGTAGATGACATCATAATACTATACCGAGGAAACATAAGACAATGCCAACAACTCCAAACACATATAAACAAAATGCCCAATTCACTGCAGAGTTTGAAAACAACAAAACATTGAATTTCTTAGACATCACCATAACAAAAAATCAAAACAAACATGCATTCAACATATACCGCAAGCCAACCAAGACAGACACACTGATACACAATTCATCGAACCACCCAATACAACATAAACAAGCAGCGTTAAAACATTTACTACACAGACTAAATAAAATACCTATGTCCACAACTAACTACACAGAGAAACTAAACACAATCAAATATTTAGCTCACAAAAAATGGATATGGATATTATTTAATAGACAAACTACACAGAAAAATACTCAACAAGAACAGTAACAACAACAAAAACACGAACACAAATAAATTCATCACCCTCACATACATAAACAAACTCACAAATAAAATAGCACACCAATTCAAAAAAGCAGGATACAATGTAGCTTACAGAACAACAAATAAAAGCTAAACGGCTATCAAACACAACATTAATAACAATACCAACACATAAAATAACCCAGGAGTATACAAACTAAAATGCAATAACTGCAATAAGTTCTATATTGGATAAACAAGCAGATCTTTTGCTGAAAGATATAAAGAACACAAAAGCGCACTGCACACTATTGAATCCACCTTCGCAAATCACCTCATGGACACTAAACACTCATGCAAAAGTATAGAAAATAACATGAGCCTCATTCACACATGCAACAAAGGCCATAAATTAAACACACTAGAACAGTGTGAAATATATATACACAGCAACACACATAAAAATGACATCTTAAATGAAGAAACACGGTACAGATCACACATACTCTTCGATCACATCACTTCTAACTTTCAAAATAATGGTACCAAGGAAGCCCAACTGCAGCATTCCTAGCGGCAAAAATATGAGGCTGAAGAAGTCGTAAGACAAAAACATTTCCTCCAAGTGTAAGTTAACAATTGAACAACTTTTAGTTAACAAAAAGTCTGGAAGCAAGTAATAGCAAAAGTGTAATAAGATTTTATAATGTTTTAATGATCTTAAAAATAATCAAGGATGTCTGACTGCCTGATACGGGATAACTGTTTTTCAATAAATTTTGAATGAAGCATATGAAGCTCCAAAACTTCCTGAGCCGAATAACATTACTCACCCTCAACAAACTTTAACCGCATTTTAAAAGCAGCTGCAGCATTACTCCATGGAACGTATTCTTTTTCTTGGACTATTTCTTGGTTAGGTTGATTAATTGACATCTTTATTTCTGATGAGTCACTTCTTGTAACAACAGAGAAGGATACTCTAGTGTTTCTTTTGTTTTGAAAATGTGCCGGTTAATAGAACGTTCAGGATGATAGAATATCGTATAAAATAGCTCTTAATGTATACATATAGTGTATATAGTGTGTACATATAGTATATCAAAATTATAAAACAAGTAGTAATTTCATTGTGTGGCTATTTACATGTACATGATGTTCAACCTTTTCTGTCTTGCTTGACACTACAGACCTTTTCATAAATTTCTTTGAAATTCAATTTTTCGAATATTTCTGCTTATGACATAAATTGTACTCTAGCTCATGTCTAGTTTTTCTGGTGACAAATGTGGCCAGTATTCATAAGTTACTTATTTGACTGTATTAACATAGAAAATGGAAAAAAAAGGGTGAATTAATTTATAAAAATTTAAGGGTAGTGATCACACTCAATAAAAATAACATATAATTTTTTACCGCATAAGTTCATTTGTGTTTAAAACTGCTGCTACCTGGCTTTACAATGCTTCCCGGCAGGCACCCTAACAATGAGGACCATAGTGTAATGAAATTGAAAACTTTTTTCAGTGAGGTTTTAATAAATTTACTGAAATATTAAGTTAAATAAGTCAATTGTTTAAGTATAATGTTTAAGCATAACCATTTTGCTGATAACCATAGGCAACCAAATCCACAAATTTGTTCAATACTAGTTTACATTTTATGGCTGCAAATATTTTTCATACAATCTGTAGCTATATCCTTAACATTTTTAAAATGTCCAAGATTATAAATTATCTCAATAGCTTTGGGAAAATCTCCATTTAACAGTTCTTTCTATCTAGTGGGGTCCGTCAAAGTTTACTAATTCTGAATTTATATCTCAAATGAATTTTCTAAATGAAATATCTAACAGCTCACCAGTCACTAATGAATATCAATTAAAAAGCATTCAAAAAAACCTTTTACTTGACAAATATTCTCAGAGTCTATGTTTTCAGCTCAACCCATAGTATAGATTTTATGTTAGACAACATAAAGATGCACAGACAAGGGACTATAAGATACTACAGAAAAATAAAAGATGTAAAATCTGATGACCACAGTGTGTGGTTCAGTGGTTTATTGCTGCTTAGATTTGTTGTGGGAACAGAACATATGTGTGTTCAATGTTGTGAATCACAGACGAGACTGTTGCTCAGGTGTGTTGCATTGGTGTGAGTCTGTGGTGTATTGATATTCTCTGGTGTATGTTTTTTTTATAGAGTAGATGTTAATTATGTGTTCAAATACAGTATTTGGTTGTGCGTGTTTTGTTGTTTAGAATGTATTGTGGATAGTTTCTGCAGTGTTTGTACATCTCATAGTTTTCTGATTTGTTTAGTTTGTTGCTTTTTTTATGTACTGAATGATTTTTAGATTGTCTATATTGGTCTATGTGTGTAGTGTGTTCTGTATGTGTATGGCGAAGTTTGATTTGAGATGTTTTTGTCTTTTATGTGTTCTATGTATCATATAGTGAAGTTTCTCCTTGTTTGACCTATGTAAAATGAGGGCAGTCGTTGCATGGGATCTTTTATACTTCCCTGTCGTGTTTATTCTGTTGTGTTTTTGTGCTGTGTAGGTGTTTTTTAGTTGTGTTGGATGTTTTAAATGCTACTTTGTATTTAAAATTGCAGAAAGAGGAAGCTATTTTTCATAATGTGTTGTCGTGATATGTTATTGTTATGTATTTTTTTATTTGTGTGTTATTGTTGTTTTTTTGCACAATATGTTTTCTATCAAGGTGTATTTGTATCCGTTTCTATAGGGTATGTATTTTATTGTGTTGAGTTTGTTTGTTTTGTCTTCCCTGTTCATGGGTATGTTGATTAATCTGTGTATCATGGAGTGGAAGGCAACATGTTTGTATTCTATGGGGTGATTGGATGTGTTGTGTATAACTCTCTCACTGGTGATGGATTGTTTGTATATTTTGCACCTGTGTTTCTTGAACATTTGATTTTGTTATCATATTATTGTGTAATTTGTTCATATATTTGTGGAAGGTGTTTGTTTTATGTTGCCTTTGTATAGGATTAAGATAACATCAACATATTTGTACTAATATATTATTTTATGGGCTTATTTGTTGTTGGTAATGATGTATTTTTTGTTTCAGATTGTGTATAGATTGTGTATTTCTGACAATATGCATGATATGGTAGATCCCATGGGTAGGCCTTTTTTCTGTGTAGTATTTGTTGTTGTATGTGAAATTATTCTGAGAAGTGATTGTTTCTGTTATTATTTTTTTGGTTATGTTGTTTGGTGTGTTATTTTTTATTAACATTTAAGTATGTTTATTCTTTTCTTGATTGGTGTGTTGTGTATAGGTTGGTTTGTCAAATAAAGCTAGTGTGGAGTTACGTGGTATGTGTGTTTGTAATTTTTTGTGTAAGATCTGTTGTTTTTAAAGCTGGAGTAGTTGAAATGTGATATTATTTTTATTGTTTTGTCAAGGTGGTATGCGACTTTGTATGAAGGTGCTTATGTATTATTTATAGGATAGCATAATGGTATGTCTTTTTTGTGTACTTTAGGTAAGCCATAGAGTGTTGGTGCTTGTGACTTAATTTTTTTTTCTATGTGCATTTATTTATTATTTTTTATTTGTGTGTGGCATTTCTTTGTGGAGTCTGTTGATCATTTTCTTTCTGTGATGTCATTGTTTTTCAAATATATTAGTAGGCCTACTTTATTGTGTAATTCAGTTTCATGTATACAGACAGCGATATTGAATTTGAGGTTATGTTGTCTTTGTTTGTTTTAATGAGTTAAGTGTTTAGTTTTGTTATGTTTAAATTACATATTGCGTGTTGTTAGAGGTAATCCGAAAAAACCTAGATATACAACACAAAAACTACAAAGTTTTAACAATTATTATGTCCATTGCTACTGTTTACTGACATAGAAGCTGCAACAGAACAAATTCTTCTCTAAGAGGGAATTAAAAAAATAAACAGTTCTTTTATTTTGTATAACAAAAGCAATTACACAAAATATTTGATAATATTTAACACAAAATTAGCTATTATTTGATACCATCTTTACTTGAGCTACTAAAAACACGAACACATATATTAGTATGTTACACTTGCCTACAGTAGCACTTACAGACCGAGTTAAGGTTCGAGTTGACAAAGAGACACAGCTCTCGAAACGGTTGACCTCAATAATCAAAAAAAAATAATAAGTGCTACTAAAAGCAAGTGTAACATACTAATATATGTATGTGTTTATAAAGTTTGTAGTGAAATTTTACTATATTAGCCAGTTATCAAAAATTTATGGTTCATTCAAAGCTCATTACCAGTATTGTTATTTATGTAAATATAATTTTAAATAACGCAAGTCCTTGGAACAATACCTCTTAAAGCATGTTATTTTGCTAAACATTATTTCTTTTCAATGAGTGTGAAGTGATCAGAAACTCCTATTTCAGTTACAATCCTATACAGAATTTGCAATTAAATACTGCTTACAATCTCCCAGTTTTCCTAAACATCCAGGTTTTGATAAAATTTAATTCTTTTCATTTGATTTTACTTTTTCTTGATTCTACAACTTAAAGCGAGGCATTAAAGTTATTATACAGTTTTATAGGAAAAACTTATATTTAGAGAATGTTATTATAAGTAATAAACATAGTATTTTTATTGGTAATACTCGACAAATAATGGTAATACTCCAATTCTTTGTTTACATGTATCTCTTAAAAACATCTTCTAACCAAGAAAAATGTTATATGTAATTTTAGAAACTTTGTTTTCTTTATACTACTTTATTGTCACACTTGGTTTATAATATAACTAGGCTTTGTGCCCTATATTTTACTTAATTATTCAAATATACTATTGATTTTTTAATACTCATTTTCTTATTTCATTGCTACATTTTTAAATTTGCTTTAGAATGAATTATTTTTACTAATTTTTAACAATTTAATACCATGCAACTTATTACATGACATTAACTACCATAAAAGTTTTTTGTTCAAGAATTGAGTATAAGGTCTAAGGTTAAATAAATAAAACCAAAATATAAAATAGACATTTTAAATACTTACAATTCTACATAGTTCTTATTTGTTAATTACTGTGATAACTCTTAATCTGTTAAATTATTTTCCAATTCATTCAACAGCATAAATATGTCTACTATAACTGACGTCACTAATAGAGAAGAAGTTAATCTATGTTGGATAAATATTTTACATCATGAGTTTTAGGTTTTATTTGTCCTAACTGTTTTACTAAATATTCACAAAAACTTTCATTATAGTCATGATTTGTTTTTTTCTCTGACACCTGAAACCATGACATGTTTAAAAATGTTACTGACTAGAAAACGTTTTCATTATATATATATATATATATATATATATATATATATATATATATATATATATATATATATTTTATATATACTTTTAGCTTTAAGTCAATTTATTTATACAAAAAATGAAAGTCAAATTGAAAATTTAAGAAAAAAACAAGAAACTATGAACATAATAGTCTATTGGCCCGCATTTGGCCTTGTAGCAGCTTTTTACACGGTCTAGCATCGTGTCAATGAGCTTTCTGCACTCTTCCTTGCTGATGTCTTTCCAGAGTTGAGCGATCATTAGCTTGAGCTCGTTCTTGTTGGTAGGCTTCTTTTTGGCCAAACGCATACCCATTCCATATGTTTTCAATGGGATTTAAATCAGGGCTTCGGGCTGGCCAAGGGAGAATTTCTACATCTTGATCGCAAAACCATGCCATGGTTTGATTATGCCAGGGGGCATTGTCTTGCTAAAAAATGAAATTTTCACCAAGCAACCTTGCAGCTGAGGGAAGCATTACTTCTTCCATGATCTTGCAATAAGATGTGCTGTTGACTGAGCTTTCAACAGCTGCTATTAAGCAGCTTGCGATCTTGGCGAGGTGTCGTCTTACGGGGACGTCCGCTTCTAGGCGCATCGATGACAGTACCCGTCTTCTGAAATTTATTCACAGTGTTCTCAACACAAGTCTTAGAAACGTTCAATGTATGTCAAATTGCTCTGTACGTCATGCCGATTTTATGCATACCAACAATTTGCCACCTAACTTCAACAGTCACAGATGAACAACCCATGTTTTTGGGAATCAACACTAGAAAAGCGCACTGAACAAGTAGGGTTATGTCAGCACAACTGAGGAACGTCTGAACAACAACAGATGCGCGTGCACATGTCCCCCCCCCCGCGCCGCCATAATGCGAGGAACACAACCGTACAGTCAGTTCCATTCCAAGTGGCTCCGTTCACTAGATATTCGCTATTGAAATGTGAAAATTTTATGCTGAAAAATCTGAAAATCTAAAGCAAAGTTAACCTAGTACCAAATGAGAGGTGATTTTTTGTAAATAATAAATAATGCATATTTACATTCCAAATGTTATGCTAAACATGTGTACAAAGTATCATTTGAATCAGATGTGTATTTTTTTTATTATACATTTTTAATTGGAAAAAAACAGGGGTTTCCTCAAAAATTTTAAAATGGGAAAAAAATTTATAATTTGCCAACCCTTACTTATAAATGAATGAAAATTTCAGGAAAATCGTAACTTTTCATGCCCAATTCATTGATAAGTTACTGATATATGATTGGCAGAAAGTTTTAGGACAATAGCAAAAACATATAAATGTAGGGGTGTCCCTAAACTTTTTGCTGGCACTGTATATATATATATATATATATATAAAGATGACCAAAAACAAAAAAAATAATAAACCACTGCCTGTCACAGAAAAGCTGAACTTTTACATTTCCAAAACCTACAAGCATACAGTATTCATCTTTATATTTATAGTGTTTAAAAGTTCTATAAACATTTCAATTCCAGGAAAGTGGAAACTCAAAGTACTTACTACAAACCTCATGATATTTTTAATTGAAACTAAAAGTTTTAATGAGAAGTACAAATATAAACTATCATGAGCGTAGTCTTAGCAGCCATGTGGGTAAAATTCCCAATCCTGTTTTTGTTTTAAGACATTTTTTAGCATTTCAAGTATATATATGTGTAATGACTTTATTGTCAAACATGTCTCGACAGCCAAGAATCAGTGATGGGTGAACATTTTTTTTAAAATATTGTTACGTATTTAAAATTAATATAGACTCATTTCCTTTATTTTAAACCCGCCGCCAAAGTCAGACAAAGCTCACCCGTGATAAGGTTGGTTCTGCCGTTTGAACCGGCAGACCAAGTTAGACCTTTCGGGAGTGTAGATCGATCCCCTACGTTCTAGTATACTATTATACTTTTCAATCTCCGTACCTTAGGTACTAGAATACGTGAATGTAACTATTTTATTAATTTTTATACCGAATGTGACCAGTGCGTGGAATACGAACAAGTTTTCTGGCCAGAAATCGCTTATTTAATACGCGAGTGTGATAAGTGTGTATTCCACGGTGCACGTAAGTATAAACTATTAATTTATATAATTATAATAATTATTGGTCCTCCGAAAGTATTGTTACCAAACAAATTTGGTCCAGCCAGGCCGGATCTTGAGCCTTAAGACCTATATAAAAAATATAATAAAATACAATTCATTATATGTGTTCATTCTACAATTTCTACAAGTTTTTTTCAAACTTTGTCTGTGCATGCAAACACTGGAAAACTTTCATGTCGCAGTATATGAAACAGCTGATCCTCTCTCATCTTTGTTTGGCTTTGGCGTGCATTAATATGTTGGTTTAAATTAATTGTAAAAGTTTATGATAATTGATTTCAGTTGTTTATAGAAGGTTATCTCATTGAGCCTACGTCGATTTGTTGTTTACTTAGGCTTATTTATTTCTCCGTTAAACATATACGCTCATAGCCCTAATCTCTTTAAAACATTTTGTAATTTAAAAATTGAAGCAGTTATCTCATCTTCTACTATAAAACCATCATTTAATCATGGCAAAATCTTTGGCAGTTATTAAATCAAAGAAAGACAATATATTTATTCAAATTAAAGAGATATTTGATCTAACAAAAAAAACATCTGATAAGTCAATCCTGCAAAAATTGTTGGTGCGCGCTAAATCTATAAATAGGCTTCGTGAAGAATTTTCTGATATTTTAGACATTTATCATGAACTAGAAATACAGGCTAACCCGAATTTTCAACCCAACTACGCTCCTCTTAACAGCATCAACGAGTTAGTCGATTATATTAATTCTACCGTATATTCGATAGAAAGTAAGATGTCATCAACAAGGCCTAAATGTGAAATAGTTACTCCTCAGTTACATATACGACTGCCTAAGCTTGAACTCAAGCATTTAGATGGTGAATTTCTCGAATGGGTGTCATTCATTAATATATTTAACGCTAGCATTCATGAAAATGCATCGTTACCAGCAGTTTCTAAACTTCAATATTTATTGAGCGTTATCTCAGGAGAACCGCTAAATTTAATTAAATCTCTCCCTATTTCTGACGCTAACTATAAAGTGGCCTATGACTTATTAAAAGAAAGATATCACTCGCCGAGGCGGTTAGTTACTTTACACCTTCATCAAATTTTGCATTTGCCCTCTGTAAACAACACGCCTAAACAAATGAGAAATTTTGTAAATTTATACTCAGAAAATATACAAGCTCTTAAAGGTCTTGACATCGATATCACTAGTAAAAATCCTTTGTTATCTGCTATGCTTTTACGAAATATGGATAGTGAACTTAGGAACCGTTTTGAAAACTTCCGTTCATCAAGTGTTACTCAAGAGAGAGTTGACTCCACTACAATACCTGATGCAGCGGAAATTACTAAGTTTTTAAGTAAAGAATGTAATGAAGTTGAAGATGCCAATCTTCATTCTCCTTTCACCTCGAAACCCCCCTCGTCTGGATCACGCACCCCCTCTGGTTCCCAAAATAAATACTTTAAACAAAAAGTATCACTGATGTCCTACAATTATGGAGAAGGCTCCTCCATTAAAGTTAAACCTCATCCATGCTTTATATGCAATAAAATTGACCATAAGGTATATTCGTGTCCGGACTTCAAGAGTCAGGACGCCAAATCCCGTCTCAAAATTGTAAAGGAAAAGGGGCGTTGTACCTCATGCTTAGGTACTCACCATCTTAAGGACTGTAGGTCAAAGTTTAGTTGCTACAAATGCCACAAAAATCATCATACATTATTACATTTTGAAAATCACTCTACGATGCAACTGACCACACCTCAAACTTCGCGTCAAGACTCTCCGACACTTCAACAGGAAATAACCCCTTCTCCAATCACTATGACCTGTCAAGAAAAGCAGAATACGTCTCAAATCTCTAATACTGTTCTCTTAGGCACTCTACTTGTTAAGCTTACCTCGTCTAACGGTATTACTCATGTATTTCGTGCTCTTGTTGACTCTGGCAGTCAATCTTGCTTTCTCACCGAGCGTGCTGCTCAATTATTGTGTGCTCCTCGTACTAAGACCACTCATAGTGTGGTAGGATTGTCTCAGATACCCTTACGCTCAAAAGGTCTCACCTCAGTTGCTGTTGAAACTCTTGGGGGCAAGGTTATTTCAATTAATGAAAGATTTTTAATATTGGAAAAAATATGTGTTAACCTACCAAGCACACAAGTAGACTCTGAAGTTCTTTCCAAGGTTCGTCCTTATGTTTTGGCAGACCCTACGTTTCACTTGCCAGGAGGCATAGACGTTCTTCTTGGTGGTGCTTTATTTCCACTCATACTTACTCAAGAAGCCTATAACCTCGGACCTGGTTTACCCAGGCTAATAGGCACACACTTTGGCTTTTTAGTAATGGGTAATTCACCATGTCTATCTGGCAGTGAACTTCATAGTAACTCCAGCTCTCAATTATCAACTACACTTCTAGTTGTCAACGACATTGACCTTCACTACTCACTACAAAGGTTTTGGCAACAGGAAGAACCTCCTGCTGTGTCTAAGCTTTCTCAAGAAGATACATTATGTGAAGATCACTTTCTCGCCACTCATACTCGGAACCAATCTGGCCGATATTGCGTCCAACTACCATTCAAGACTAAACATCCTCCTCTGGGTCAATCTCGTTTAAATGCAGAAAAAAGACTGCACTCTCTAGAGAAGAAATTTAGTGCTCAACCTCAATTTAAATCCCTATATACTGATTTTATGGCTGACTACTTAGCCTCTGGTCACATGATATACGCTCATAATACTGATCTAACTGTACCTCATTACTTCCTTCCTCACCATGGTGTTTTAAAGGAGTCTAGCAGCACAACTCGTTTACGTACTGTATTTGATGCTAGTTCTGAAACCTCTAATGGTATTTCTCTTAATAGTAATTTATTAACAGGCAAAAAAGTGCAAACGAATATTTGTGATTTATTACTAAATTTTCGGATTCATAACGTTGTTTTTTCTTGTGACATTCGTCAAATGTATAGACAGGTAAAAATGCACCCTGATGACCAGTGCTATCAGATGACCTTATGGCGTGAAAGTCCAGATCAGCCCTCTTAATCTACAAGCTCACGACAGTGACTTACGGAGTGAATTGTTCACCGTATCTTGCCATTAGAACCTTACATCAGCTCGCTGCAGACGAAGGTGACTCCTATCCTGAAGCTGCAAATATTCTACGCACGCAGACGTTCGTAGATGACATCATCTCTGGAGCTGACTCTGAAGAAAAGGCTTTGAGCCTCCGTAAACAACTCATCTCGCTCCTGGCTCGCGGAGGCTTTGAACTACGCAAATGGACATCTAACTCCAGTCAACTGCTGCAAGATCTTCCTGATGCTCATTTAGAGACCCCTGTATTCCTTCAAGGCAGTAAACAACCACATTTCACTATATTAGGTCTTCACTGGTCACCCTCTACCGATACGTTTACCTATAATTTGAATTTTCCTCACAATTCCAGGAATAAACGTCAAATTCTCGGTATCATTGCCCAGATTTACGACCCTTGTGGCTTTCTCTCACCCATTGTTATGTGGGCCAAGCGTTTTATGCAACTACTCTGGATCAAAGGATTGAACTGGGATGAACCACTTCCATCTGAACAATTGAAATTATGGCAAACCTTTACAGACTCGGCTAATGCTCTACAAGAAATTGTAATTCCTCGTGCATTACGAATAACACACTCGAGAAACTTTGAGTTACACGGTTTCTCAGATGCTTCTGAGAACGGTTATGCCGCCGTCGTTTATTTGAGATGCCAACTTAGCGACGACTCTGTGTTAATTCGGCAAGTAATATCGAAGACTCGGGTAGCCCCTCTGAAAAGGCTCACGGTACCTCGATTAGAGCTAAGTGCAGCTCATTTACTCGCCCAACTAGTGGGATATGTTATCTCTCTTTTTGAAAAAAGGGTGGAATTTTCTTCTGTATTTCTATGGTGTGATTCGACAGTAACACTGACATGGTTACAAACACCTCTACATCGATTGAAGACGTTTGTCGCCAACCGGGTAGCCCAGATACAAGAATTAGTGCCTTCTTATTACTGGAGACACGTAGCGAGTGAAGATAATCCTGCTGATTGCGCGTCGCGTGGGTTACTTCCTAAGCACTCATTATGGTGGTACGGCCCCTTTTGGCTACAAAAATCTAATGATAACTGGCCTGTATCTCATTTTATGCCTACAAAACTTATATTTTGCGATTTACTCATAACGCTCGTCATTCAAGAAAGCTCGATGGTCCTCTCAACACTCTGGAAATGAGGGCGTCAAGACTGGCAATTTTCAAGATGGTTCAAGAATCAGCGTTCAGAGACTACATCGTTGCCATGAAGAAGGATCCAATTACACCTGCCTCGTCACAACTCCGCCGACTCTCTCTTTTTCTCGACAAGGATGATATCCTACGAGTGGGAGGACGTCTCAACGCTTTAAAACTTCCTACGGATGTGCAACATCCTGTGATTTTGCCCAAACGACATCATGTCGTCAACCTTCTTATTGATTTTTATCATCGAAAATACTTACACTCGGGCGCTCAATTGACTCAATCACTTCTTGCACAGGATGTGTGGATACTCTCGGCCCGAAGTGTAATACGCTCTCGCATTTTTCAATGTGTTGTATGTTTTCGACACAAGCCTCATAATAAATCTCCGCTCATGGGTGATTTACCAAAAGCAAGATTAACTCCTTCTCGTCCGTTTCTCAACGCCGGAATTGACTACGGAGGTCCTTTTAACATCAAAATGCACAATTTACGCTCGATTCGCTTGACCAAAGCATATATTTGTATCTTTGTTTGCCTTGTGACAAAGGCTGTACACATTGAAGTAGTATCGGACCTGTCGACAGATGGGTTTATTGCCGCTCTCACCCGATTTGTGTCTAGACGCGGTCTTTGCACAAATATTTATTCTGACTGTGGAACGAATTTCGTTGGAGCGAATAATGCTTTACAAAATCTCATCATCTCTTCAGGCCGAACCCCTCTTGCTGAATTCTCATCACAACACAATATCAACTTTCATTTCAACTCGCCTGCAGCTCCTCATCAAGGTGGTCTTTGGGAAGCAGCAATCAAGAGTGCAAAACATCACCTCCGACGTGTCATCGGTGAACATATTTCAACTCTATGTGAATTTTCCACTCTCACAACTCAAGTAGAGGCTATTTTGAATTCAAGACCTCTCACACCTCTGTCAAACGACGCCTCAGACCTCAATGCACTCACCCCGGGTCACTTCTTAATAGGATCTTCATTGGTTTCAGTTCCAGAAGAGGATCTTTTCAACATTCCTGCCAACAGACTCAAGCACTGGCAGCTAATCAAGGCCTTTCACCAGCGTATTTGGAGGAGATGGCAACTAGAATATATCCATACTCTTCAGCAACGGGGGAAGTGGAACGTGCCAACTGTCAACCTGCGGGTCGGCGACCTCGTGTTAGTGCATCAACCTGCACCACCTCTCGCATGGCCTCTGGCTAGGATAAGTAGTGTTTCTCCAGGAAAGGATTGTGTAGTAAGAGTGGTTCATTTGAAGACAAAGCAGGGAACCTTGACAAGACCTGCTCACAAGGTTTTCCCTCTACCTCTACGCTCATAATGAACTTGCGCCATAGTGCGCTCAATTTTTGTAAAAAAGATATTTTTATTTTCCTTTATGAACTTTTTATTTTTATAAACTCTCAAGATATTATATTTGTGTTAGTTCTCTTTGAATCCTAGAAGGATTCAAGGCCCCCGGTATGTTACGTATTTAAAATTAATATAGACTCATTTCCTTTATTTTAAACCCGCCGCCAAAGTCAGACAAAGCTCACCCGTGATAAGGTTGGTTCTGCCGTTTGAACCGGCAGACCAAGTTAGACCTTTCGGGAGTGTAGATCGATCCCCTACGTTCTAGTATACTATTATACTTTTCAATCTCCGTACCTTAGGTACTAGAATATGTGAATGTAACTATTTTATTAATTTTTATACCGAATGTGACCAGTGCGTGGAATACGAACAAGTTTTCTGGCCAGAAATCGCTTATTTAATACGCGAGTGTGATAAGTGTGTATTCCACGGTGCACGTAAGTACAAACTATTAATTTATATAATTATAATAATTATTGGTCCTCCGAAAGTATTGTTACCAAACAAATATATTTCGATAGTTCAGTTATTTTGCGTGATTGCTTATAGTATAATTCACCCTGAATTCTGAAAAAGTCACCATAAAATTAGTGGCTACATCCCTTGCTCCCCACTCAAAACTAATTCCTAGGTAATAATTCCCTGGCAAAATATAAAACACTAGTCATCATAATTTTTCGATTGATTCGGAACTAGTCATCAATTCCTGTACTTTATAAACAACTCTATTGAAACTGCTTTATAAACAACTTTGTTGGCACTGGTTTAACTCACCCATTCTAACAATTGGAACTTTAACTTTTGTAATTCATCTAGGAACAATTTTAATATCAATAATATTTTGAATTGTTTTTCAATAATTTAGTTTTTTATGTTTATTGTTCTACCATTAAACTAGATTCTCATCTCACGTATAATGTTTATAGTTAAATATAACATTTAAATGAAGAAAAATCCTCAAATATGGATTCAAGGAACCGAAATCCTTAAACTTTGTTCCAAACATATTTTTTTTTATTATAGTTTTATTTGGTTTGTAATTACTTATAAAAATTGTTCTACAATTTGACTCCCTGTTACAATTATTATCATATGCTAAAAGTTGTATTTATTTATTATCTAAGACACTAATAAAAATCACTTATTGTAATCAAAAGCAATATTACTCAGATAGTTTTTAATAAGTTTACACCAATGATATATTTGATAAGCCATATTTTTTTCTAAATCAAAGATATATCATTATCTTTATTATTATGTAATAACATCCATTATTTCTAAACAATAAATTACTTTATTTAAATTTATCTCCTACATAATAATGATTTTGCAAACAGTTATCATGTTGAAGCATTATAATCAAGTTTTATCTTATTTAAACTTGTCAAATTTAAGCTGACTAGAATTAATAAAAATAACCATACAATTTTTAGAAATTTTTTGTTTAAAATTACTAATATATATATATATATATATATATATATATATATATATATACAGTGGAACCCCTCAAATTCGAACTAATTGGGGCTATAGCCTGTTCGGATTTGGAAAAGTTCGGATTTGCCAAAAAAGTTTGGATTTTGGATTTGCTGTGTATTTTGCATTTGACAGAATTGCGTTTTTTTATTAACGAACAATATTGGAGCATTCATTACATATTTCTGTATCAAAAATTGAACAGTTTTGCAGTGCAATGAAAAAATTAATGAGGCTGTATTTTTATAGTTTACACAAGAGAGGCAGAAAGGAGTTACTATTAGTGGCCCATTAATACAAGAAAAGGCATTAAAGTTAAACAAATTAATGAATGGTGATTTGGAATTTACTGCTAGCAATAGATGGAAGAGAAAGCATGGAATTAGACAACTAAGGGTGAGCGGGGAGGAGTTATTAGCTGATAATCTTGCTGCAAAAGAATATTTAGACGAATTCACAGATTTGATTTCGTCTGAAAATTACTCACCCCAGCAAGTGCATAATGCGGATGAGACTAGATTGAATTTTAAAGACCTCCCCACTAAGTCTTGCTTCTAAAGAGGAATCTTCTGCACCAGGCTTTAAAACCAGCAAACAGCGTCTCACAGTTTTAGCCTGCAGTAACACAGCGGTAACAAATAAGCTACCATTAACGGTGATTAGAAAATCCGACAAGCCACACACCCTAAAAATATGAACTTGAATGCACTCCCTGTTCATTACAGAAATCAGTGTAAGGGGTGGATGGCTGGTAATATTTTTAAGGAGTGGTTCAAAAATGAATTTGTTCCTTCAGTTTAAGAAGTGGTTCAAAAATGAATTTGTTCCTTCAGTAACAAAATTTATTAAATAAAATGGCCTGCCACCAAAATTCTATGTTAATGAAATGATAGAGTAGTACACTATAGGCCTTTGTATTATATCATATTTTTACAGTGTTAATTCCAATATATTACAAACCTCAGTCCTGTTATACATAAGTAGCAAGCTTTTAGTACATACTTCATTAAATTATATTTTTTTTTTAATTTTGTTTTCATCAAATCATGTTTGAATTTTACGGGGGTTCGGATTTGAGAGGTTCCACTGCAATTTTATAATACACCTTTATTAAATTAATTTGTTCTAATCACTAACCTCCAAACATTAATGTTACCAAACTCTTTGCATGCCATGTCTTTCTTTTCTTTTAATATTTCTGAATTATTCTATGTTGTTTTTTATGGTGATTTTTTGGTAAATATTGCCTTATGTTATTTTTTAAATTTAATTATTTGTTTTAATGTGTAAAACACGAATATAAAGAAAATTTGTTCACATTTTAGTTATCAGTCTGTAATGGGATGTATAGCGTGAACCACGTGTGCAGTAGCCACAGCTCACTGTATTATGTCTAGACATGAATATACCTATAAAGTATCCAGTTAGGCTAGATTTGGTTACAATTTTATTCAACATTAATAGGAAAAAAATATAGTCTTAATGACGTTGGTTTTAAAAAAAAAATTTTTTGTTTTTAAATTACTCGTTTTAATGTGTAGAACACGAATATCAACTTTTTTCCCACGAAAAATACGGAAAGTTACTTTTTTCACATTTTAAACATTAGGCAGTAATGGCATATAGGCCTATAGCGTAAACCTTTGGCTATATAGTAGCTGCAGCGCACTGCACTATGTCTAGATTTGGTCATAATTTTATACAACATTACTATATACCTAAATTAAAATATACTTATGAATTATCAAGTCAGGATAGATTTGGTTTTAATTTTATTCAACATTACTATCTACCTATATTAAAGTATACTTGAGAAGTATCCAGTCAGGATAGATTTGGTTATAATTTTATACAACATTACTATCTACCTATATTAAAATATACCTATGAAGTATCCAGTTAGGATAGATTTGGTTGTAATTTTCCGCATCTAAATATTTATACCAAAATTACAACCAAATCTATCCTGACTGGATTTTTTGTAGGCATACTTTAATATAGGTAGATAGTAATGTTGTATAAAATTATAACCAAATCTATCCTGACTGGATACTTCATAGGTATATTTTATTTTAGGTAGATAGTAAAATTGAATAAAATTATAACCGAATCTACCCTGACTGGATACTTCGTAGGTATATTTTAATATAGGTAGATAGTCAAGTTGAATAAAATTAAAGCCGAATTTATCCTGACCGTATACTTCATAGATCTATGTATATTTTAATGTAGCTATATAGTAATGTTGTATAAAATTATAACCAAAAGTTAAATATTTAGATTTTAAGCTTATTATTAAAATAAATTTACTTTGACGTTGTGCAGTGCGCTGTAGCAACTATATAGCCAAAGGTTCATGCCATAGGCCTATATGCCATTACTGCCTAATGTTTAAAATGTGAAAAAAGTAACCAGCTGCGGCCGGTTCACGCTGTAGATGCTATTACAGACTAACATTCGAAATGTACAACGAAATTAGCTTTTCGTATTTTACATGGAAAAAAGTTAATATTCATGTTCTTCACATTAAAATAAGTGATTAAAAAAAAATTAAACAATATCAATTAGACTCGTTTGCGCTATACATGCCATTACAGCCTAACATTTGAAATGTGAAAAAAAGTAACTTTTCATTTTTTCTGCAGAAATAAGCTGATATTCGTGTTCTACACATTAAAACGAGTAATTTAAAAACAAAAAAATTTTAAACAGTCTTCAAGACAATATTTTTACCCATTAATATTCATGTCTAGACATAGTGCAGTGTGCTGTGGCTACTGTGCGACTGGTTCACACTATACATGCCATTATAGACTGACAACTACAAGGTGTAAAAAAAATTAATTTTCCGTATTTTCTGAGGAAAAGAAAATTGATATTCCTGTTCTACACTTTAAAAACAAATTATTTTTTTTTTAATTTTCTAACAATGGCAATGTTACAATATTTACCAATTTTTGTTGTCATGTAACATCATAAACAACTTAAGCTTTATATAAAAATATAATTTTACACAATTAACTTTGAACCAAAGCTAACAAATATAGTGAAATAATAATCTAATAAACAGACGATAGTTTCTTATGGTCACCTTATTTTTAATAGCACCAAAACTGATTTTTTTATAGTTAGTATTATAATTATTTTAATTTGTTTAATGCTATATTTAAGTGAGAAGCAACAGAAAAATCACTTTTGTTAACTTAAATCTTTAAAATTATTAATCAGCAACTATTGAATCAATCAAAGTTTTAGAGGAAATGTTCCGAACAAATATTTAAACTATATATATATATATAAACCTGTTAAGAGTAGATACAATATAACTCATGAAAAGCTTTCTGATAATAACCGTGTTAAAGTTAAACACATTTTCTCTTCACTCTCTTCTAATGCAGTTTGACCTTCAGTATTTCTTATATTACGATTTGGTTTATACTTTAAAAGCAATTGTACGAGACGAACATTTTGTGTATTACAAGCATAATGTAAAGCACTGTTTCCTTGGCAATCTTGAATATTTATATCACAACCAGAATCTAACAACAACGGAACAATCTGTAATCGTTGGTTCTGACAAGATAGGTGTAGTGGTGTTAAGCCTTTTCTTGTTTGTACATTCGTAAAAGCACCAGCTTTTAGTAAAATTTTGGTCAATTCAAGACGCCCATACATAGCTGCTATATGTATTGGTGTAAACCCATCTGAATTACAAATATTAACATTTAAATCATTGGGAAATTTTGATTCCCAGAAACCATCTGAATATTTTATATTTTGCTTACACTCACATAACGGGTGGCAATTGTGTTTCATTGTTATTGACTCTCCTAATCCAAGATAAAAGCAAGTTAAATGAAAATCACCATGAATGATTGCTTTCAATAGCCTATCAACCTTTCTCATTTGATCTACTGTGTGTGGTCGATCGCCTACCTCTATTTTTTTTCCTTTTGAGCCTTGAGGTTTATCTTCTTCTGTAAAATCTAATCTTGTCTGAATAGATGCTTCAATTTGCTTTTCACTCCTAAACTTTGGTATAATTAATTTTAGATTTGAATGCCTAGGAGTAGATATTATTAACTGAGATATATGCAGGTTATGGGCACAGTCTAATGGTGTTAATTTATATTTATTCACTGCAGTTGGATTTGCTCCATATTCAAGCAATGTTTTAACAATATATTTAAAACCCCAACGAGCAGCATTATGTAAAGCTGTATCTCCATGATTATTTCTTTTGTTTATATCAAACTTATAACAACTCTGTTCTGAAAAATATAACAATGCTTTAACACATCCTTCATGACCATTATTTGTTGCACAGTGTAAAGGTGTATTTCCTTCATTATCAGATTTATCAATTTTAGCCCCACTATGAAGAAGAAGTAATAATTCATTTTGGTGCCCACGAATGGAAGCTAAATGTAAAGGAGTTGTACCAGACTGGTCTATAGCATTAACATTAGCTCCAAGACTAATTAGCATATCAACAACCTTAGTCTGGCCAAATAAAGTAGCAATATGCAGAACAGTCAAACCTCTCTCATCTTGAGAATGTATAGTTGGAACTGTATTAACAAAAGATGAGGAAATATGGAATACACATTTATCACAAGAACATAACGGATGACACAAAAATTTACTTGCTTCAAAAAAACTCTTCTCAGGATCTTTGTTATTAGGGCGATTAATAATTTCAACAACTTTTTCTAGACAACCATGACGAGCAAACTCAAACAACTTGGTTAAATTTGTAGATGCTTTTAACTGAGTTTCTTCAGTAGATGTATCTTCATTAACATCAAAATTTTGATAAGGATGTGTACTTTTATTATAATCTAACTGTGATTCAGGACCTGGATATAACAAAGAACCAGAGTTTATATGTTCAATTGCTGCCTCCAAAGATGTTACTAGAAAGCTGTGCTCATCAACCTGAAAAGTACTTGATGATGAAAAACAAAACTGTTTCATGAAAGTTAGATGTGCAATCCAATTTGCTATGCCCGATTTAAGAACAAGAAAAATTAATACTGGAAGAAGATCATCTGCAGTGACTATACTACCATGCGAACTATTAATATCGTGTTTCGATATTGTTGACAGTGTTTTTCTCAAACAACCCACTTTACCAAGAACAGTGCTGTAACCATCTATCTTTGCCAGTTCTTGCCTTGCCCTTGGTATTATATCATAAAGATCTAATCTTATATCTAGATGTTGATGTTGGATATCTGATAAATTTCTAATTATTTTGTTTAGATTTGAATCTTCCATCGATGTAGAAGCAGTTATTCCTCTAATTATTTTTTTATAAACTCCATGAAGGATATAAGATTCAACACTAACTTTTACACTTTCTAATAAATAACGATTATGTAATATTTTTTCTTGAAGAGTTTTATTACATAATGCTATTTGCAAACACTGTTCATATAAATTACTGACTAGATCCTTTTGGACACTAATCTGTGTTAATTCTAACTTATTATTTCTAGATAAAAACTCAGTTACTACTTCATCCATTTGTACTAATACATCTTTCCCAGAACTTTCTGCCCATAAAAGATCAATACAATCTCTTAAAGTCTGAACCATAACAATTGTTTCACATTTCTTATTTTCAGGACAATACTGGAGGGGACTTTCTATACAAAGTACTTTATACTTGAGCATATCTTCTGTATAAAATGTTTCTTCAAACAAAACATGAGTATTGCTAGTCACCATAATGTTGTTACATTCAAATGTTACAACTCTATTACATATTTTAACATCTTTATCATTTAATGACCTAAAATGTGTTTCAGGAAGTTCATCACTTGGAATTAAAATATGACTAAAAAAATCATCGTGAGTTAGAGCATGCTTTGGTAATGAATCTAACCTGGGCACACAAATTACCCATCCTTCTGTTGTAGCTCTTTGAAACAAATTATTATGATCTGTTTGTAACACTTGAAAAAATACATTTTCACTTAAATCTTCATCATAATTAGAGTCCATTTTAAAAATGCTTCATTACAATGCAGGTATAAAAAGTACCGAAATACACAATACAAACTTGTACCCTATAACAATTTACTCAATTACGTAACTTTAAAACTGGTCGATGCTTGAATCACTAAATCCTGGTATCAACTGTTTCATTTTCCACTACGTTCCGACCCGCCAAATCCTAATCCATTCCTTTAATTAACGGAACGAATGAACTGACACGTTCCTAACCTAACATTGCAATTTTTTAAAGATTACCTATCATTAAAATTATAGCCCACATTAGGTAGATATAAAAATTACTTTTGTTTCTAAATTTATACGAATTTCAAAACTATGAATTTACCTGTATTTGTCCTTTTTTTTGAAGAGTAGTTGAAAAAGAACTGAAACCGTTCATTCCAGCCATATTAACACAAAGTAAAAAAAAGGTTTAAGAAATTATAACATACATAAAATGTATATGCATTAACAGTTTGATTTCTACTTTACAAAGCAATTTGTTGCACAATAATACAGCAGTCCATCAGTTATCACTTCTAATTGCCAACTTTCAACAATATTGCTTGGAAACTAGAGCTAGAAATTATCATAACAAAACTAGTACAATCTAGCAATAACCGTTTCTCAACGTATCTGTTATTTACAAAAATCGCTAAGTTATATTATCTGTTATGAGTTCAGTTTATACACATATATAGAGTATAACAATTTGTTTTAATTCAGGATTTATTTCATCTTACTATTATTTCACCATATTCTTTTTAAATTAATATTTAACTTTAAACTTCAAGAAGCATATATAGTGATATTAGTTTTATATACTAACAAAAATTATATACTGCACATAGTTCAGTTGAAATAAAATGAAAGAATTTTTATAAAAGAAATATGCTCAAAACCGGACAAAAATAATCAAGAAAAGCCTTTGCATGTACTTCTTCTAAAAGATTAAGGGAAAAACTATGAACAAAATATCAATTATTTGAAAAAAAGTAGTTATAGAGAAAATATTCAAGCTGATAGAAAATATTGTTAGAAAGGTAAAATAGAAAAATAAGCAGTTTACTTGCAAATGTAGAGAAGCATAAAAACTTTAACTGTAAAAATATAGCATATACTTTAAAACCATAGTTACTTATTTTTTATTATAATTCACATTTATTATAGTTTAAAAGAATTGTTAGCTATGTGAATGAGTACCATCTAAAGATTAAAAATATATGCTAGGGTTTAGGTGAATAAAAAGTTGTTTATAGCAAGCTGCAGATAAGTTTACTACATATATTGTTATATTTTAAACTAGATAGCAATACAAGTTCTTAGTATTACAAACGATAACGGCTATAACCGCTTAAAGAATAACGACTTAACAGTAAAATATGTTTCGCGCCAAAGTAAATTTCACAGCTGTTCTACGTTCAACATCTGTTCTCTAAGGAAATCATTATAAAATCATAAATTACAATGATTCCCCTTGCCACTTAACACTGTAAGATTTTACATATATATATTAATTAGATTTCATTGGCCATGACGATTAGAGAAACTTTTAACTCGTTAATCGAAGATTGTTGAGTATTTTTCGTGAGACCAAGATTAATTTAAGTGAAAATAAAATATAGGCCTAAGTTTAATTTAAACCTGAGACTATTTACTTAATAGGCAATAATAAATAACAGAACCACAATAATTATTAATTAAATAATTGACAATGTTAAACGTTAATATTACAAGACATTCAATCTTTCCGTTCTGCACAATAAAACTTTTCCTAGGCAATTAAAGCATTTCTTCTTTTGTAACAAACAAAATAGCTGACCCGCTGCCACAACAATATTAAACAAATAGTTAACTTCAACAAAGATAAATATCCTCTAAATCATTTAAATGGATTTGTGTTTACTCGGTTACCATAGGGATGGTGTTTACAATGATTCAAACCATCTTTTTATAAGAGTATATTTATTTTCGAACTTTGGAAAATGTAAAACATTAAATCTAATTATTCTGTTTATATCATAATAAAGTTTCAAATTGTTAATATTTAAGGGAAATTTTGAGTAATGTAATATAAATAAATGGTGAGCTAGAAACAAAAATAAAAATAGAAATAAAACATAGTAATTAGCCTGAATGTTATTGTTTCAAATTAAATGAGTTTGACTTTGAAATAACAAAAATATAGCATGTAATTTTTCAAAAATGGAACCAGAACTTACAAGAAGTAAAGAAAATGACAATTATGAGGTTGAAAACACTGAAATTTCCAAAAATGATGCAAATGTACCAACTGTACCTATTACTGATTCACCTACTCAGCCTGTAGATAATCAGTTGCTTACTGAAAATGATCAGCTACAAATTAATGCTGTTAATGATTCAATTACTGCCCCCTTAAAAGCTGTGTCTCAAACTGCACCAGTAAATAATGAATCATCATCTGCACTTGTAACTGATACATTTCTAAGTGATGAAATTGGGACTAGTGATGTAGAAAACAAAGTGGAAATAGAAGAAGGGGAGAGAGAAACACCAGTTACAGGCGAGTTTATTAATTACTTTTCTTTGACTAAATGCTTTATAAAAGAATTGTAAGCATGGCTATATATTTAAAACTATAAACTTATAAAATTTGTAGTAAAAGTAATTATTTTAAATCTAAGTTAATGGTATACTATTTTACCATGTGAAAATAATTCCAATTTTATATTTCTTCTGTATTTAGAAAGTTTCAAAATTACTTGAGAAATATATAACTATTTGTAGCCACAAAATTAATTTTTTGTTTTATTTATTTTATAATAGAGTGTAACACGAAGAACAATGTTATGCATTAGTAAAACAAAATATATAATAATTTATATTCTGTACTACCAAAAATATAATTCTCAAATTTTTAAAAAACTTAGTTTTAATAATATTTGTATATCTCACTAGCTTTAACAATACACAATTGTTGCAGTAACGGAATTAAAAAACAATGGTTTAGTATATGCTTACTTCTTCGTACAGGCGTCCAGCTCTAGGAGTAGCCGACAGCCCAATGTTCACAATAAATGGTTTAGTATATGCTAATTAAGATATAATATAACTTTTCTGCTTTATTCTTAATAGAACCCTTTTAAATCACAAATATTTCATTAAACGTCTATGTATCCTATATATTTAGTTTTGATAGATTTAAGGAATTTTGACAACATAATTATTTTGAAATATGTTTGGATGTTGTAACTGTTACAGAATCTGAAAATCCAGAAATAGATCATGAGGAAGTAAGTGTAGAAGAGGAAGAAGAATATGAAGAAGATGAAGTTGATGAAGAAGGCAAAATTAATGTTGTGGTAAAAAAAAGGATTGTTAGAGTCAAGAAACTTATAGTAAAACCTATTGCTCAAGATGAGACCATCAAAGACAAAAAAGAGACAGAATTAGATGTAGAAATTGAGAAAGGAGTAACGGATATAGAAGAGGAAACCGAATATGAAGAAAAGGAGGAGGAGGAAGAAGAGGTAGAAGAAGAAGAATGGGTTGAAGAAGAAGAAATAATTGAAGAAGAAGAGGATTTGGAAGAAAGTTCAACCAAAGTTATAGAGAAAAGAAGAAAAATAAAGAAGAGACTGTCAGGTGAATGAATTAATGCGAATACATTTTTTTATTATTCGTTTTTTCCCCAATACACATAATAATTATCTATTCTTCTACAAAACTTATTTTGATCATCATCCTGAAGTTTTTTGTAATTTACTATTTTCATAATTAAAATATTTGAGTTGCTTGTAATAATCTTAAATTCACTGATTAAATTATAAGTAATTATTGTGCAACTGAGATTAAACTTTTTATTTACTTGCGTCCTGACTTTTTGTTAACTAAAAGTTGTTCAATTGTTAACTTACACTTGTAGGAAACTTTTTCGTCTTAGGACTTCTTCAGCCTCGTAATTTTGCCGCTAGGAGATTGCAGTTGGGCTTCCTTGGTACCCTTATTTTGAAAGTTAAAAATGATGTGATTGAAGAGTATGTGTGATCTGTGCCGCGTTTGTTCATTTAAGATGTCATTTTTATGTGTGTTGCTATGTCTCTATATATTTCATACTGTTCTAGTGTGTTTAATTTATGGCCTTTGTTGCATGTGTGGAAGATGCTCATATTATTTTCCATACTTTTGCATGAGTGTGTAGTGTCCATGATGTGATTTGCGAAGGTGGATTCAATAGTAGTGTGCAGTGTGCTTTTGTGCCCTTTATATCTTTCGGCAATAGATCTGCCTGTTTGTCCAATATAGAACTTATTGGAGTTATTGCATTTTATTTTATATACTCCTGGGTTATTGTATGTGTTGGTATTGTTATTTGCGCTGTGTCTGATAGCTGCTTCGCTTTTATTTGATGTTCTGTAAGCTACATTGTATCCTGCTTTTTTTAATTGGTCTATTTTCGTTTCCTCCAACTGTAAGTTAACAATTTAACAACTTTTAGTTAGCAAAAAGTCTGGTCGCAAGTAATAGCAAAAGTGTAATAGGAATTAACAACCAGCTCGTCATGAACAGCAACAAGATTTCGACTTGTAAAGTATTATTAATTTTTTTTTAACAATTAATTTAATCAAGGATACAAAACTAAATGTAAAAACATTTGCATTTGGCAAAACAATAAAAAATTTAGTGAGAGAAACAAGGAACATGTAAGTGGGTACATCAAATGGTATTTATAAATCAAGAATTACCTCCTTGTAAATCAATATCTCAACAACACACATTCCCTGACTGATTAAAGAGGACTCCTGGAGAAAAGAATGAATTTATATGAAAATGTAAACATGAAATGTATAATCAATTTGAAACAAAATTTCTCTAAATAAAAACGTGACATGATATTTTTTTTTAAATCACCAAATCAGTTTAAAATACACATACTCATAAACCTTTTTCTTAAATTTAAACATCAAAGGACAAGTAATCTTAAAATACAATAGCCTGGAAAACAAATGACTTCCCAAATAATTACATTGTTTATAACCATATCACATATAATCATATGTAAATGTTTAAATGTAAAATATAATTGATTGTTAACATAATTTGTCTGTATTTAATTTATCATTTACATGTTGGTAAATAGCAGCCTATAAACTTACCAAAATCTTACTTTTTTGCAGTATTAATATTTACGGTACTTATATTTCACTTGTTAAAAAACTATTATAAACTGATGTTTTCAGCAGACATGTGTCGGACTTGGTCAAAAAGGTATTAGTTAAAAGAATTCTTATTGCTTGAAAGTTAACTCTTCCCACTGGTGAAGAACAAAGAAACTGATATGTCTGTTCTGAGTGTTTTGTACAAATTCCTATTTTTTGTTTGATCCATAAACGGAATTTTTTTTCTCACTTGAATTGTTCATAGTTAATAGACCTTACAAAAAAATGAAATATGAAATGTTTTTGAATTTTGGAGTCCATTGCGCTTGGTGAATCTTAATGAATCATTTAAACTATAGTTTATGACTATCCGAAATTTACATTTTGTAAATTCGTTAAAACTTACTGAGGTAGAACGTTTTCGATCTCTATGTGGCAATCTTCACCAGTCTCTTTTGCTTGGAGATGTCGGGTCAAGTGGTGACGGTTTTAAAGGCAGGTTTTCGATAGTATCTAATAGTATGTGTGATTTGTATTGTGTTTGTTCGTTTAATATGTTTGTACTTTGTGTTTTTGTCTCTCTGTAAATTTCATATTGTTCTAGTGTGTTGAGATGTGGTCATTTTTTGTTGATGTGAAGGATTTCTAGGTTATGGTAAATGTCTGTGTATTTGTGTCCTGTTTCTTTTATGTGATTGTAAAATGTTGAGTTGATGTTCTATTTGTGTTCTCTTTGTTTAAAGTTGCGGCCTGTTTGTCCAATGTAGAATTTGTTACATTTGTCACAGTTTAGTTTGCATATGCATGGTGTCTGTAGTTTATCTTTATATAGATCATTATAAATAAATAACAATAACCCTTGCTACAAATATTTAAACACCCTTGATGTACATTTCGCCATCACAGTTAGGGAGTCCCAAAATGTTTGTAACCTTCCGATGATGCTAACTGTGTTGACGAAATGTACATCAAGAGTGTTTAAATATTTGTAGTAAGGGTTATTGTTATTTATTTATCATAATTACGCTACTGTGCTCTGTATAAAATTTCATATACATCATTGTTTATGTTGTTGAGTTATTGTGTGTGGAGTAGGCTATTCTGCAATCGTATTTACAAAGTATGTTGTTTAGTTTATGGGGTTTGGGTGGTCTGTATGGCATTGTTAATTATTTTATGGTTTTATCATGTTGGGTATTTATAGTTGGGTTATTGAATATTTTAAGCGGTTGTATAGTTTGTCAATCATTGTTTTGTGTTGTATCCGTTGGTTTGTGCTATATATCTTATGGTGTTTAATTCTTGGTAGTGTTTGTTCTTCTTTGTCTAACGGTATTTTTAATAGGTGAAGCTTTGTCATATGAAAACTGAGAGCTTGATCTAGCCTTTCATTTAACTTGAAATATTAGAAGTCAAAAACATTTTTCAACACAGACGAGATAACATTTGTATTTATCACTTAAACAATAGTTTATGACTATCCGAACTTTAAATTTTGTAAATTTATTAAAACTTACTGAAACAGAATGTTTTCGATCGCTATGATGTCTTCATGAGAAGACACTGATGAAGATCGCCACATAGCGATCGAAAACGTTCTGTCTCAGTAAGATCTAACAAATTTACAAAATTTAAAGTTCGGATAGTCATAAACTATTGTTTAAGTGATTAATAAGATTCTACAAGTAATGGACTACAAAATTCAAGAGTTGTATTTAAAGATGTAATCTTTATCTTTAAAAACTGTTTTCAGATTTATCTACAGATGAAGTCATTGAAGAAGAAGAGAAACCAGTAAGACATGAAAAACGTAAGAAAAAGAAATTAAAGAAAAGGAAGAAGGAAACTGTTGATGAAGAAGAAAAAGAAAAAGGTAAATGAATGAAATATACTATGAATAGCAACAGTTTTAATAGTAATATTTAGTATAATACAAATAATAGTATAATACTAAATAACATTTAGTATCTACTTTCATTTTGATAATGATAATAATATTGGTCCATAATTTTGCATCGAGATATGTTGACTATTACCTTATACTGCATAATATTATTAGTTTTATTTTACATGCTTAGATGATGAAGATAAACCTTCTGAAGAGAAAGAAAGTTCGGTCAAGTCTGAACCATCAGCAGTGGAAAGGTATGTAAAATAGATGTTTTTTTAATGTAGAAAGTATAAACCCTCACAAACTTTCTGTCACCACGAAACATGTTGGATTCTTACTTAATGAAACGCCTTCTTTTTATAAACCATGTCCATCATTCTTTATACTTAGACCTTTATTAGTTACTTGTATTATTATGATTTTTTCCGACTTCTTGTTTGAACTAATTCTTCACAAAGATTTTATATTTTTCACCTCGGGTTTGCTGCCAAGTATGGTTTTTATGATATTAGGATTTATAATTCTTATCTTTGTCTTGACCGTATGTTTCTTTAACCCTAGATATAATAACCGATATATATATATATATATATATATATATATATATATATATATATATATTATGTATATTTCCTTGATAGGTATATTAATAGAGACATACTTGTCTATTCTTTTTTTTTGCAACGGTGTAGCACTATCCCTACTGAAGGTATGACAAATTAATTTACACTATTTGATTCTGTGGATTGTCCACTAAACAAAAAAACATTAGAATTTCATGTAAGTAAGATTTGTTTCATAGTTACAGATGAAGGTTTATCCTAATGTCATGTTAAGCAAGGCTGCCACATGTGTCATGTCCTTTCTAGTAAATTTGTTTACAAATTTTTTTTCAAACAAGTTTACCCATCAGTTGTATTGTGCTGTAAACTCAAAATATGTGATCCGGGGACTATTGAAAAAAATTGTTATAGAGTTATTAGACAGAAATTAACATTTTATAAACCTATTTAATTTAGAACCCAATAAACCGTAATAGAGGTAAGCATTGTACACTCGGATGTCATGAAACAGTTTGCCTACAATATGCTTCACTAGAAAAAAAAATCTGATCTCTTTAATCTAGTCCTAACTTGTCTTTATTCCATGTGGAAATAACCACCAGCTTCTGGTCTCTAAAGTGAGTAGTGGTATTTTCCAAGTGAATCCTTGCAACTCTAAATTACTAATTAGATTAGATGGAAACAGAGTATCCACAATGACTTTGTCTATGTATTGGTATTTTAATCATAGAAAGCTAATATGTTCTAAATCTTACTAGCACAAACCAGTTTTATAGTCCCCTCCCTAAGCAGTAAGATTCAACTGTTATGTTTTACTCCAGTATTGTTTCTATTGTTATATGTGGCCTTTGATTACGCATTATTAAATGTTACTCATACATTTTATAAACATTAGCCTACACATATATTTTTGTTATTTCTAATCATAATATTTTTATGTTTTATTCTGTACAAAGTAGAAATTCTATAAATAAAGAAGTAGAAATACCCCCCCATTTCCTTATATAATTCTCTTATAATCATCTGAAATCAGAGTAAATCAAATGAAGATCATTTGGGATATTAGCACTGCATAGATAATAAATTATTAAAGTGGATCATATAGAAATACTGTTTCTCCCTTCAAATATCAGATATGATTAACTTATTCCTTTTAGATCTATAAATCAATGACCACCTCAAATTTTACATTTACACACCCTAATTAATTCACTTTACTTGTCTTTATATGCATTTATGTTATTCAGTTGATGTGTCACTTACTCGTTGCTATTAGTTTTGCTCTGTAATTCGTAAGTGAGTATTAAAATTTTGTATCTTTTTCTCTTTGCGTTCTCTTTGTTTATGTCGTTTTACATAGATCATTTTTTCATAGAGAAATATAGCACACAAGTAACATAATATTAGTCACAAACCAGCGAATAATTTTCTTTTCTTTTAAATGCTACTAAACCTGGGCAGCCAAACAAGTACCATTTTTAAATGCAAACTGTAACGGTTTATTAGTAACCGTTTGGCCTGTTTTAACTAGATAGGATGAGTGACTTGCTAAATGACATTAGCCAAAAAATTGTTAAAGAATAATAGGGTAACCATTTCAAATTAGAATTAAATTAATTAGAAATTCAACAACTTTATTATCATTTTACAATAAATAAGTAATTAGTAACAAATTAGTTTTTAAAGATTGAGTTAACCTGAACAGTATACTTAGTGATAAGAGGGAAATATGTCAAAAAATTTGTAGAGAGGAAGGATTCAGTTGAACATTCATTTTAGAGATGTATGGGAGAGTAATGATGGGGAAATAGTATCATGAGTGAGTATTTTAAAGTAGGTAGTAAACTATTTGTTGGAATATTAACTGCCCAATGGAATTATTTTCTTTGGAGGATTATGTGCTTGAGACATACAGTTATTGGTGCCCTATTTGGAAATTCATAAAAAAAGGGTTCACCAAATTATTTTGATCAAACATATTCTTGTTTAATCACTTATTAGATATATCTTATAAACAAATTACTACAGATGGCTTTTATGAAACACTTGCTTTGATATTGAGTTTTGTGGTTTAACCAGGATTTTCACTATCCAGGATACTCTTCCTTGATCATCCTTGTTAATAAGGAGTTCTCTGAATTTAATTTTGTGATAAGTTATAAAGATATGTCCAGTTTCTAATTTTGTGTTATAAAACTAGCTTTTAAAGTTTATTGTTATAAAGTAAAACTGCTTAGTTGTTATTAGTGTTACAGAGGAAGAGTTTGAGCGTGAGCTAACAGAGGAGGAATTAGAATTAAAACAGTTACAAAAGGTTTACACAGATCTCAAAGCAGAGCACAGAGAGGTTAAATATGAAGAAATTTTCCTTAAAAAAAAATTATTTAGATACTTTAAGTCAAAAAAGGTAAGACATATATATATATATGTATATATATATATATATATATATATATATATATATATATATATATATATATATATATATATATATATATATATATTGTAATATTTCTTTTTTATATATATAATTTTAATTTTTATAATTTTGAATAATTTCTTTATAATAAACCAAATTTAATAATACTTAGAAATTAATAAATTGCTGGGCGCCAGTTAGAATTACAAAATAATTGTATAAACTAAATTTTAATTTGTCATAACACCCACCGAATAACCTGAAAGAAAGAGTCTTGTGAAATTTAACTAAATTAGGAAATAGAGATAGTGTATTTAAAAAAATATTGTAGCTAGAATAAGATTTAAAAAAACTAAATTAAACAAAAATTAATCAATTATAAGAAATTGTTTTATTTATTACTATAAATGGTAAGTAATAAAACGTGATAAAAAGTAATAGGAATCTAAATTTTACTGTTAGGGTTACAATTATTTTGTAATTCTAACTGGCGCCCAGCAATTTATTATTTTGTAAGTATTATTAAATTTGGTTTTATTACTGTATAAAGAAATTATTCAAAATTATAAAAAATTCAAAATTATAAATATTAAAAAAAATATTACAATATATATAGCTATTTTTCTGAAATTGTTATTTACAGCATTTGATGAAGATAAGTACTGGACTTCATAAGAACATGGCTTAGTAATATGGTTGTTGAAATACAGGTATTAGTTTATAATAAGAAAACTTCATAATACATGAAGTTATCTTTTGTTTTATGGTACTTCACTTTACAAACAAAGATGTTTTGAGAATGAAGAAAACAAAACTATTTAAATTATGAATCACTTAAACAATATTTTAAGACTATCCGAACTTTATATTTAGTAAATTTGTTAAAACTTACTGAGACAGAACGTTTTCGATCGCTATGTGCCGATCTTCATCAGTGTCTTCTGCTTGGATATTTTGGGTCAAGCGGTGACGATTTTAAAGGTAGGTTTTCGATAGTATCAAAGACTATGTGTGATTTGTATTGTTTAATATGTTTGTATTTTGTGTTTTTGTGTGTCTGTAAATTTCATATTGTTCTAGTGTGTTGAGATGTGGTCCTTTTTTGTTGATGTGTAGGATTTCTAAATTATGATAAATGTCTGTGTATTTGTGTCCTGTTTCTTTTAAGTGATTGTAAAATGTTGAGTTGGTGTTATGTTTGTGTTCTTCGACTCTTTGTTTAAAGCTGAGACCTGTTTGTCCAATGTAGAATTTGTTACATTCGTTGCAGTTTAGTTTGTATACACCTGGTGCTTGTAGTTTATCTTTGTTGTTGGTGTTATGTTGTATTTTGTATTGTAATTTGTTATTGGTTTTGTATGCTATTTTATAACCTATTTTTTGAAATTTGCGGGCTATTTTGTTTGTTGTTTTGTTTATGAATGGTAATGAGATGTATTTGTTTTCCCTGTCTGTAGTGTTAATTTTAGTGTTTTTTTTTGTATTTTGTAATATAGTTTGTCTATTATTGTGGTGTTGTATCCATTTGTGTATGCTAAATATTTAATTGTGTCTAGTTCCTTGTTCATGTTTTCTGTGGCCATTGGGACTTCTTTAAGTCTATGGATCTGAAGGCAGCGTATTTGTGTTGGATCCAATATCTCCAAGCAGAAGACACTGATGAAAATCGGCACATAGCGATCAAAAACGTCCTGTCTCAGTAAGCTTTAACAAATTTACTAAATATAAAGTTCGGATAGTCATAAACTATTGTTTAAGAGATTCATAAGATTCACGAACGTAATGATCTACAAAATTCATCTATTTAAATTAGTATTAATTATATACTATTTATATACAGGATTAATTATATATACTGTATGACAGTGAAGTATGGGCACTAATCAATATCCGAATAAATGATCAATACAGAGTGTTCATAAAAAGGTACAGCTTTCATTTTTTTAATGTAATAATTGAACATTTGTTGATTCCATCTTCGCGTGAGCTACTAGTAATCACTTACAACTTTTTTAAAAAAATGTTTTAACTTGCCTATAGTAGCACTAAGTGCTACTATAGGCAAGTTAAAACATTTTTTTAAAAAAGTTGTAAGTAATAATTGAAATACTTACTAAGGTATTCACATGTTACAACAATGTTCGTATTTCTTGTGAGCAGTTTACTTTTATTAGACACGGAAATTTCATTAAAAGTAATTCTTAATTTACTTTTGAGTGAGAAGACACTGATGAAGATCGCCACATAGGAATCGAAAATTTTCTGTCTCAGTAAGTCTTAAAAATTTTAAAAAGTTTAAAGTTCGGATAGTCATAAACAATTGTTTAAGTGATTAATAATTCTTAATTTTTAAATAAATAAAACCTCTAAACCACAAATAACATTTTATTTAAACCTTATGTACATTTCGATTGCCCAGAAATCATCTTCAGAGGTATTTAAAAAATACAACTAACTTTAAACAACATAATACAACAAATATATAGGCTTAAACCGGCAACTACTTCGCCACGCCCCTTATTTAAAAAACTAGTACGACCAATCACGTTGTAGTAAATTCCCCCTCTACAACTTGGTCCGGTCTTCCCTCTCTCGTGGTGAAGAGTTACCGTTACAACTATTTCAATTTTACTAAAAAACAATAATATTCCTTATTAACAAAGTTATAACTATCTCCTAATTAATGAATATAACTGAGATTTAGGGATAGGCCCTTTATCACAATTTAATAAATTATTTTCGTCATATTTGTGAATGTACAAACTTTCAAAACTATTCAAAAGACCTTTTGAATTAACATTTTTCAATAATTTTAGATCAATAAATTCTAAAGTGTGTTTAGTGTTTAGAATATGTTCTGCAACACTAGATTTTTCAGGTCTTTGAAATTTTATATGACTAATATGTTCATTAAATCTGGTTAATATTTTCCTTTTCGTTTGGCCAATATAAATTTTACTACATGAATTACAATTTATTTTATAAATCCCAGATTTATCTATCATCTTAATTTTATCTTTAGGGTTACCTAATACATTTTTTAAGCTATTTAAGCTTTTGTAAGCTACTTTTAAATTTACCTGTTTAAAAACTTTATCTAGACCTTTTGTTAAATCCATATCAAATGGTAGGCTAATGAATTTATTTTTAACATTTTCTTTTTGTGTTATTAAGGTAGTAGAATCGTTTCTAAACTTTTTTAATTTTTGTTTCCTCAATATATTATCTATTATTTTAGGATCATATCCATTGAATTTAGCGATCTCTTTAATTCTGGCCAACTCACATTTAAATCTATTATTATGCAATGGAATAGTAATTAATCTATTAACCATAGTGTTAAAAGCTGCTAATTTATGGGATTTGCAATGGTTAGAATCTACCGGGATATATCTATCATTATTTGTATGTTTCCTATATATATCAAATTCAATTTTATTATTATTTCTAAAACATAATACATCAAGAAACGGTAAACATTTATTATGCTCTATTTCAAAAGTAAATTTAATGTTTTTATGTTCATTGTTAATTAATGATAAGAAATGTTCTACGTTAAACTCTTTGGTATTAAAAATTGCGAAAACATCATCTACATATCTAATCCATACTCTAGGAAAATACGGGAGTTTGTTTCTTAATTCCTTTTCAAAATTTTTCATAAAAAGTTCGGCTATGAAAGGTGATAAACTATTCCCCATAGCTGTACCATCTTTTTGTTGGTAAAACACATTGTTAAATGAAAAATAATTCTGAGTCATACAACATTTAGTTAATTTTACATATTCGTTAACTTCATTAATCTCTATGTTATTTTCAATTAAAAATTCTTTTATCAAAATTAATGTTTCAGCAACTGGTATGCTTGGGAATAGTGAACAAACGTCAAATGATACAAATATTTCGTCTTCTGTCAGTTCAATATTTTTCAATTTATTTATAAACTCTCCTGTATTTTTTATTGAGCTGGATTCTATATTAAATTTAAAATTTCCAAAAACTTTATTTAACCATTTTGACAAAAGATAAGTTGGTGAGTCAATCCTCGAAACTATCGGTCTCATCAAATTACCTTCTTTGTGTATCTTTGGGAGCAGGGCCGGTTCTAGTCGTTTGTCTAGCGTAAGCAAACAATATTCCGGCGCCCCCCCCACCACAAAAACCTGTAAGGTTATAAGGATTCTCTCTGGATACATAAAAAATACGAGTAAATTTAAATGCTTAACACGTTCGCTACCGAACGTCACACTCCAGTACCTGTAGACAGCCCTGGGCCGGAGGTTCTGGAACACTCGGTAGTGAAGGTGTTAACTGACAACATATCACTGTGTATAGTATACTATGTTAACACGTTCGCTACCGAGCGTCGCAGTCCAGTACCTGTAGATAGCCCTGGTAGTAGGTAGCTGGAGGTTCTGGGACACTCGGTAGCGAAGGTGTTAAGGAATAAGGGTTGAAACTTGAATAGTAGGGTTAAATTAACACATGCTTGCCCTTATTTATTGAATATATTATTAAAAAATTTAAAAACCAATACAAATTGAAAGTGAAAAAAGTGTGAACAAATCAATAAATACAGCACAAGTCAGCTTTAAGGAAATTCCACAATTTATTTACTTGTAAAATAAATACAAACTTAAGAATTTTACACGTAGCACTAAAAACACACTAAAAAGAGATTTTCCTTGCTTTCATTTTGGCAAATTCGTTGAGAATGAAGTCAGTGTCCATTTGGTTTAATAAATCATTCTCAATAGCCATTGTTGCCAGTCCACTCAAACGTTCCTGACAAATGGTTGATCTGAGATAAGTCTTTATAAGTTTCAACTTAGAAAAACTTCTTTCACCACTTGCCACTGAGACGGGGAGCGTCAGAAGGATTCTTAGAGAAACAAAAACATTAGGGAATGTGTCCATATAATCATTGTTTGTTATATACGACAACCCGGCAAGCTGGCCTGAGCAACCGGGCGGGTCCACAGGTGGCGGATAGTGGGACGGCCTACAGAAATGTAGGTTACCTGTGAATAAGGATTCCGGAAGGTTTCTGAATATGCAGGCCTGGACCAAGGCTATGGTTCAAAGGTGAGGAATTATCCCTCCTCGTCAGTCAACCGGTTGGGCTTGGTAGAAATAACCGAGTGCTCTGACCGGGGAGACTGGGGTAGTTGGGAATTAAGTCCTCACAATGCTACTCTCACCTCCCGGGTGAACCAAGGGCAATGCGACAGTGAAGTAGGGGCGGGAAACTGCCCAAACGACACAGTTGTAAAAAAGAGAGTAAAGCAGGCTGTTCATCTGAGCAGTTAATAATGTCCTGAACTTGGGGTGTGCTTCAAGGTCAGTGACTGAATACCCAATCCAAGGTGGAAGGCATCGTGCCGAAGGATGAATGGCTGCAGGGTATAAAATGCAGTCCCAAACGATCCCCTTGAGGAACCAGACAAAACCTCATTGTATGTTGTCTTGCCAGGGCAGTGGGGGCTCTGCTCTGGTCGACCGTTATTTCCCCCATACTCGTGGGACTTTAATGGACCAAGTAAGTATAAGAATTAATTTCGAGACTGCACAGACAGTGGGAGCCAATGAGACGGCAAACCGTGAGTCTGTAGCAGATGTGTCAACGGCAACCATCACTGGGGGTGCGGGGGCGGCTGTCAAGCTGCCGACTGCAGAAACCGGTGAAGTGGCTGTAGAGTTGAGCACGATGTCTAGTCCTAGGGCTGCTCTGCGGACCCAGGCGACTGCAAATTAAGCAGAACAATGATCAAGATCCTCCAAGTGAACCTACAGCATAGCAGGGCGGCGAGTGCTGTCGTGTGTAGGATGCTGGACAGGGGAGAGGTGGACTTGGTGCTCATCCAGGAACCATGGATTTCTGGAGGAAAAATATGCGGGCTGGCGACATCTGGAGGTAAGTTGTTGTATGATAAGGACTCCGGTGTTCCCAGGACGTGTATCCTGGTTAGGAGGGGGTTGTGTGCTTTTGTACTAACGAACTTCTGTTGCAGGGATTTGTTAGCAGTGACGGTGGAGCTGCGGGCGGAGGGGGGGGTGAAGATGCTGAACCTGGCCACGCCATATCTCCCCTTTGACTGCGCGGGGGCTCTGCCAACACAAGAGCTGAGGAGCCTGGTCGAGCACTGCGAGGCTGTGGATGAGGAGCTGCTGGTGGGGATGGATGCTAACTCCCATCACACTTCGTGGGGTAGTACAGGTACAAACACCAGAGGTGAGGAACTTTTAGCTTATCTTAGCTCTAAGAATCTACTAGTTCTAAATCAGGGGGAAGAGCCGACGTTTGTCACTAGGGCCAGACAGGAGGTCCTGGACATTACGGTGGCATCGAACCAGATGGCTAGGTATGTACTAAATTGGCATGTGTCGGATGAACCATCTTCTTCTGATCACAGACATATTAGGTATGATATCTCTCTAAATCCAGCCATGCTTCGCCCAACCAGGGATCCAAGAAGAACAGACTGGGACTCCTACAGGAGGGACCTGGGTGTTCGGATTGAGGAGGCTGGATTGGAGTATGGTGGGAGGAGAGAGCTAGAAGACTCTGCCACATTGGTTGGCGAGGCTATAATAGAATCCTTTACCGATAACTGCCCTCTCAGTGAGGGGAGGAAAGTAGGGGATCCGTCATGGTGGAACAAGAAGCTAGCCAAACTTCGGAAGACCACCAGGAGACTCTTTAATAGAGCAAAAAAGAACGGGGAGTGGGACCTGTATAGGAAAACACTAACCGAATACAACAGGGCAATTAGAGAAGCGCGCAGGAAGTCCTGGAAGGAGTTTTGTCATGAGATTGACAATACTCGGGAAGGGGCACGACTGTATAAAGTGCTCTCTAAGGACCCAGTTAACCCGGTGGGGATGCTAAGAACCCCACTGGGAAATATAACAAAAACGGCAGGGGAAACTGTGGAAGAATTAATCAGGACACATTTCCCTTCCAGTACCCTGAGGAAACTTGGGGGAGCAGACACTGAACCGGTTACCAAACTCTCCACAAGACGTGGTAAGAGGGAGGACTGGGAAGTGGCAAGGAGGATAGTAACTCCACAAAGGGTAAGATGGGCTATTGGCACTTTTAAACCCTACAAATCTCCAGGTCCAGATGGGATCTATCCTGTGCTGCTGCAGCAGGGAATGGATATGCTGGTGCTGGTACTTACTAGATTATACAGGCTAAGCATTGCTCTAGGGCATGTGCCGGCAGCCTGGAAATCTAGTAAGGTGGTCTTTATACCTAAGCCCACCGGTAACCAATCGGAAGGGAAAGGATACAGACCTATCACACTCATGTCCTTTGTTCTCAAGGGACTTGAAAAACTGGTTGATAGGCATATTAGGGGGGGTGCTTTGGCTATCAAACCACTGCATTGGAACCAGTATGCTTACCAACCGGGGAAATCTTGCGAGGGAGCTCTCCATCAAGTGGTTGGTAGGATTGAGCAAATGATCGCTAAGAAAGGTTGTGCCATAGGTGCCTTCCTCGACATTGAAGGGGCTTTCAATAACCCCTCAGTGGAGACGATGGTAAGTGGTGCAAGACGTCATGGAGTGGATGCGACCACCTGTGGTTGGATAAGTTCCATGTTAACAAACAGAAGCATTTCTGTAGAGGTGGCAGGGGAGGTCAGAAGGGCGGAGACAAGTCTGGGCTGTGCACAGGGGGGGGTTCTCTCTCCTCTGTTGTGGTGCCTAGTGGTTGACAACCTTATTGAACTCCTGAATGAACAGGGGTACTTCTGTCTAGGATATGCGGACGACATAGTTGTCCTGATCCTGGGCAGATTCCCTGATACAGTCCTTGAGGTAATCAGGAATCCTCTACGACTGATTGAAGAGTGGTGTAAAAAGGAGAACCTTAGGGTAAATCCAAAAAAGACTGCTCTCATTAACTTCACCAGACAGCGAAAAGCTCTGACGACCAGGATGCCCCGCTTGTTTGGTGAATACCTTGAGTTTGTGGGGGAGGTGAAGTACCTGGGAGTTACTCTGGACAGGAAACTCACCTGGAATCCACATCTTGAGAGGACAGTTAACAGGGCCAAAAGGGCACTGATGACTGTGAGAAGAATGGTGGGTAAGAAATGGGGACTGAAGCCATCAATGATGCACTGGATGTATCTGAGGGTGATAAGACCTATGATTACCTATGGAGCTCTGGTGTGGTGGACAAAGGCCAACCAGGCACAGACAAGAGCTAAACTGAGCTCTATCCAGAGATTGGCCTGTCTGTGCACACTGGGAGCGATGTCAACTACACCAGGTGCAGCAATGGAAGTAATGCTTAACCTCCCTCCCCTTGAGCTTGTCCTTAGGGGAGAGGCGAGGCTGGCGGCATGGAGATTGCGCAACTCGAGCAACTGGGCTAACCTCCCAGATGTCTCGGGACATATGAGTATCGAGTGCGTGGTCAAAGAACCCGTCTTGGAAATGGGCAGCGACCACATTACTCGAATGTTTGCACCTGACCAGGTCCACCAAACTGTGATGGAATGGTCAGGGACATTAACATCGGGAGCTCAGATCTGGTACACAGATGGCTCCAAGATGGACTTCGGCACTGGAGCGGGGGTGTATTGTAAAAACCCAAGGGTAGAACTAGTTTTTTCCTTGGGGAGGCATACCTCTGTCTTTCAGGCCGAAGTATATGCTATAAATGCCTGTCTGGGAGAGATAGCGAGAAGGGAAACACATGGGGCCCGGATTGCTATTTTCTCCGACAGTCAGGCAGCAATTAAGGCACTAAACGGACACGTGGTCACCTCGGCCATAGTCAGGGAGTGCCTAATTAACCTACAAGCTCTGGCAAGGCACAATCAAGTCAAGATTGGTTGGGTGCCAGGGCATAGGGGAATACTTGGAAATGAAGCCGCAGATGCGCTGGCCAGGGAGGGGTCCTCGACTCCCCTGATTGGACCGGAACCTGCGGTGGGTATTTCCAAATCCATGGTCAGGATGACAGTGCGAAGGTGGATGGCTGAAAGACACTGTGAGCACTGGATCAGGGCCGAAGGGATGAGACACAGTAAGCTAACCCTTAGGAGACCTTCCTTGGGGCTGCAGAAGAGTCTCATCTATCTGTCTAGGCAGGAATTAAGGATAGCCACAGGACTACTCACGGGACACTGTGGACTAAGGAAACATTTGCATAAAATGGGTATCTACAAGGATGAACCAGTGTGCAGATTGTGCGGGCAGGAACAGGAGACTGCCACACACATCATTTACAGATGTGGAGTACTTGCTGAGAGGCGCTTCAACCTCTTTGGTGATGGAACGGCTTTGGTGGATGCTGAAGGTAAAACTCTAGTCAGGAAACTCCTAAACCTGGTAAGAGGGAAGGGGTTATTTGACTAGATCAGGGAGGTAAGTACAATATACCTTAAGGTAGCAGTGCTTCGGGCAATTCAAACCCGCTCCCAAGTTAAAAAAAAAAAAAAAAAAAAAAAAAAAAAATATACGACAAGGCCGTACTTGGAGAACTTCCGGGTAGCAGCATTGGCGCAAAAATGTCTAGCTCGTCGAACAGTTCACCTCCGTTTATGTCACAATCTTCTCCATTACTCAAAACACTATGAAGTTGTATGCAGGCATCTTTCAAAGTTTTCTTATCCCATGTCTGAAGATTCTTAATGTTATACAGAACACTAAAACTCTTGCTGTGATTCTCCATGAGTTCAAACCTCTCTTTAAGCGAGTTGATAGCTGTATCAAGCACTACAAAGAAAAATTTCACTTTGAATGATGCCAGTCCAGCCTGAATCTGTTCATCCTCACTCTCATAGGAGAATTGCCTTTTTGTTTTCCTGGGACGAACTTCGGTTTCTTTTTCAAATTCAACAGAAACACCAATTTTGTCTGCCAGTTCTGTAGCATCTATGATATTGCTATTGAGACCTTCATCAGATCTCATATTTTCCAAAAATGTTTGAACACTTTTCACGAGATCCATTGAAGTTAGCAAAGTAGATGAGGCTTTTTGTAAGTTTTTGTAAGGTCTTACTCACCATGTTTATTTTAAAAAGGATATTATACCACTTACCAGGCAACACAAAAACTTGAAAGTTTGAAGTTTTCTTAGTATTCCTACAGCAGAGTTCCTACTAAAAGCATCCAGCTTTTGGTCTTGAGAGGCTTCATACAAAGCATCGTATATTTCCTCAATGTGATATCTAAGAGGCACTAATGCTTCAATCCTACTCTCCCACCGAGTATTGCTGAGGGGTTTCACTGTTAGAGTGGATACGTGTTTTGTCATAATACTCCACCTGTGAGTTGAACTAGAAAAAAAGTTGAAAATTTCTTGAATCGTACTAAAACAATCAACTGCAATAGGGCAAGAGAGAGCAGCATCGTTAACCACTAGATTCATAGAATGGTTTCCACATGGCACGAAAAATGCCCTAGAATTCAAATCAAGTACTCTTTTCTGGACTCCAACATGCTTTCCTCTCATGTTGGAGCCATTATCATACCCCTGGCCCCTCATGTTTTTTAACGGGATGTTCCGTGTAGATAACTCACTGAGTAACACTTCTGTGAGACCTTCACCCGATGAATCTTTGATGGGCAGAAAGCCTAAAAAATGTTCTTTTATTGACACTTCCTTATTTTTTACACATGTAACAAATCTCACCACCATTGTCATTTGTTTTGTGTGGCTAATATCGGGTGTACAGTCCAGTATTATAGCATAATATGTTGCTTCTTTTAGGTCACTTACGATTCGGTCTTAGATCTTAGTGGACAAGAGATAGATAAACTCATTTTGTATTTGTTTGCTCAAATAGTGAACGTTTGTCTCTTCAGAAGTAACTCTTCTTACATGTTCAGCCATGACAACATCGAATTTGGAAATATACTCTACAAGTTTCAAAAAGTTACCATTGTTACGCTCAAAAAGAGACTCTTTTGTCCCTCGAAAAGCCAACCCCTGAGATCCTAAAAATTGGACCACACACAGTAAACGTTTCAAAACTTGGTTCCAATGTTCTGTTTCAGCCCGAATGGTTCTCTCATTTTCTTTGTCAATCGTTCTATCCAAACGTAATCGCATGGACAGTTCACGCCAAGATTGACAATGTTGTATGTGGGTAGAAGATTTCTCATGACTGGTCAAAATCTTTGTTAAGTTTTGCCAGTCAGAATATCCTTGGTCTCCTGCAAGAGATGAATTCACATTACCAAAGACTTTGCAGGCAAAGCAAAATACTGCGTTTTTTTGTACTGAATACATCAACCAATTCCTGTGGACTTGTTCCTTATTGCAAAGTTTTCTAGTGAAATGAAGCGAAGAGAATTTTCTACCTTTAGCATCAATGGGAAAGTCGATGTTAGTAACTTGCAGAGGTCCACGCTCAACAAGAAGTTTTCGTATCTCATCCGTGATTTTGAGCGGCCACTCTCCACAGTCCATCGATAGTAGCGGTGACATGTCTCCAGGCAGCTTTTGATCCTACAATACAAATCAAACTCTAAATTTTTGTATTGTCACATGTAAAAGTTAATTTTAAAATATGAATACGAGAAAAATATTTATGTAAGTTTGAATGGCAAAAGATTAAAATTAAAGAATTGAAACTGAGCCGTTCAGTTGCAGAAACTCCTGTGATCAATTGTTGTTAGAGAAAGTGCGCTAACCAAAGGTGCAATTTGAGTGCAGACTTTTCCTACGGTACGGCCCTTTGCATTCTCTGTATTTAATTTTGTTTCTTAATATCATAAAATATATTTTTCTAATTTTAATTACAATATGCGTAACCGTAACATAATAGCTTCTAAAATTCAAAGGCCTAAGCTTATACAAGCCAAATAACATGAGTTCTTTATCATAAAAATAAAGAAAAATTATCATTTAATAGGCTACCCATTGTTATTGGCCTACAGGCCCAAATCGTGTTTATTTAAATTTAAGCATAGTTTATATCTTAGGCACAATTTATTGTGATGTAAATTAAATTAACTTACAGTTTCATTTGTTTGGTGGCTTGTCGATGGAGTAGTTACTGCCTCCAATATTGGCAATTCATCTTTTTCGATAATGGTTTTTGTAGCAGTATCGTCCTCGTCCAACTTCGTGACCGAAAAAAACTTCTGTAGTGCTTTCGATTGCATTTTGTCTTCTTTTGCATGCTGCAATTTTCTTTTGCGGTTGAATGACCCAGAGGGCTTTTTACTACTACCGGCACTACTACTAGACATGACTTGTTTAGTTGAGGTTCTTCACTGACGCACTAGTTTGCGAATGGTACTCAGGAGTTTAGTTTGGTTAACGGAGGGGCGCCCGATGGACGAGTCCAAGTAGATGACGGAGGGGCGCCCAACGAACGAGTCCATTTGAGAATAACAATAAACACAGTAGTGGGAGTATGCATAAGCGAATAGGGACCTTACGATATACCCTTACTCGCTTACTCCTACCATTTGGCGGAGTAAATAAATCAACTCTCAACCTCTAGTCACCTTTTCTATAGTGAAGATTGGAGAACGCGTAGGCGCCCCCTTTTGCCCTGCGCCCTACGCGGCCGCGTACTTTGCGTACCCCTTAAACCGGCCCTGTTTGGGAGGCAATATAACCTAGGTATAACTGCATTTGAAAAATTAAATTTATAAATTTCATTTTTTGGAATAACTAAATTACACCTTCTAATAATATTTACCGTTTCTTTTACAAATTTGTTTATTGGATTCTTTTTTAATTTCATGAACATTTCTTCTTTTAACAAATTATTAACTCGATTAACATAATCTTCTTTATTTAAAATTACAATAGTATTTCCCTTATCCGCTTTTAAAAAATAACAATTACGATTTCTTAATTTTTTGATCACTTCTAATTCTTGACTATTTCTGGTTCCATTCTTCTTCAATTTTATATTTTCAGCAATCTTCATCTTGCAAACTTTCCTGACGTAGTTTTTATCTGTTTCGTTTAAAAACCTAATACCATTCTCAATATTACCTATTAGCTCCTCAATACCTTTCCCATTATTATTACGGAATGAAAATTTCAATCCTTTATTTAATATTTCCATTTCTGATTTGGTGAATACTATATTTGTTTCATTTTTGACCAAAATATTATTATTATATTGGTTATTAGGTTTATCTGATGTAGTTCTCATCAACATGCTTAATTTCTTTTCTATTTTCTCAACTTTTTTCAAATATTTATGTTCATTAACTACATAAACTTGTTTACAAAATGTGTCCCAATCTTCTTTATTTTCTTTTGCTAACTTTAAATGTAAATTATATAACTCCAATTCCACTGTATTTAATTTACCATAAAGGTATTTTATTTCTAAACTCAGCCATTTCTCCTTAGCAAATTGTAAAACTTTCTTTGTTCTGTAATTTTTAACTCTTATATTAATTCCTTCAATAAATTTAGGAGTTAAGTTCTTCTTTTTACATGTTTTAAGAAATTTTATATCCGCTAATATAAATTTAACTTGTAAATTTAATTTTTGGAATCTGTTATGCTCACTTGACCGAGAAGTCATATTTATAACTATATGAAGCAACTGTGGCGTAATGTTTATTTTTAAATAAATAAAACCTCTAAACCACAAATAACATTTTATTTAAACCTTATGTACATTTCGATTGCCCAGCAATCATCTTCAGAGGTATTTAAAAAATACAACTAACTTTAAACAACATAATACAACAAATATATAGGCTTAAACCGGCAACTACTTCGCCACGCCCCTTATTTAAAAAACTAGTACAACCAATCACGTTGCAGTAAATTCCCCCTCTACAACTTGGTCCGGTATTCCCTCTCTCGTGGTGAAGAGTTACCGTTACAACTATTTCAATTTTACTAAAAAACAATAATATTCCCTATTAACAAAGTTATAACTATCTCCTAATTAATGAATATAACTGAGATTAAGGGATAGGCTCTTTATCACAATTTAATAAATTATTTTCGTCATATTTGTGAATGTACAAACTTTCAAAACTATTCAAAAGACCTTTTGAATTAACATTTTTCAATAATTTTAGATCATTTAATTCTAAATTGTGGTTTAGAGGTTTTATTTATTTAAAAATAAACATTACGCCACAGTTGCTTCATATAGTTATAATAATTCTTAATGTTGAAATATTTTATCGAAAAATACCTAATTCTTTGAATTAGAATACAATTTACTAAGAAATTTTAATGCATATGAAAATGTAAAATATTTTTATAATATATGCAATTTTACATTTACATAACATGTAAAGGAATACTTAATAGGTTATCATAAGTATATTTCTGAGTTTTTAGGTTATATATATGAGTATCATGGGTTATTTATGGATGGTAGATTACATACTTAGATTTGTTAGTATAGCTTAATTTACTTTTTGAGTTTTTGTTTGTTTTTGATTAATTCTACTTTATCATGAGCGTGTTGATAAATTGTTCAATTCAAGGAACTGTTTATGGTGAATGTCCATTAAATTATTTGTATACTGTATGTACAAACTCCCCACTTAATAAAACCACCAACTCAATTTTGTCTTGTCCAGTACTTATTTTATTTGTTTGGATTGAAGCTAGGGATCCTTTCTTGAATATTTAATCTTTTTAATTAATCCATTTCACATAAGTCTGTTTTAAAAAAGACATCAACAATTGATTAGACATTCAAAATTATCTAGCATTGAATGCTAATGTGGTAGCATATCTGGGGAGCTTTGTAATACTTTGTTAGATAGAGTAAAATATTTTCTATAACAACTTTGTATTAAAATTGGTAACATAACATGTCCCAGAGTTTAATAAAAGCAACAGGACTACCGTACGGCATTAGACTTTAACTTTATAGGTTTTGAAATAACTTCTGAATCATCATTTAATATTTCTGTAGAAATTTTAACTAATCTCTCCATATTATGAAACTATGTTCCAAATATATCTTTTTTTGTTATTCCACTGGGACTTTAAGATTCAAATAAGGATTCTCTTAACTCTGTAAAATATTGTTTTGGGATCTTTATGATCCGCAAAAACATCATCAGCACATAAAAAAATGTTTATCCGACATCATTTACTTAAAAGAAAATATACTCATCAATTATCTTATACTAAACATGACTATATCTAGGAATGTTTCGTTCAGTTCAGTCTAGCTGTATGTGCCCTCTGCCTTGATAGAGTGATGACAAGAGAACATCTGCTGACCTGTGTCGCATTACTGACATCATAGGCAAACTCATCCAACATAAATATTTTGTCTCTATTCGAAAACTTAATATTGATGGGCTAAAGTATAGTACAGTAATAATTTTTTAAAGTCAAGTTCTACAATTTCTTTCACTATGAAAATTCAATACTGGCATACTTTTATATTTCTATTACCTTTGTAAATAACCTTGTTGTAACTGTTTCCTTAAAACGTTTTGTAAATAAGTTGGAACTGATTTAAGAATTTTATGAAACTGTCATCATTTTAACATTGATCAATAACCCCTACATTACAATTACCTACACCTCCTATTTTGTATAATATATACTGTATCAATGATAGATTTATATTGGATTTATGCGATTTTGAAAGTTAGTCATGAAAATTTTTTAAACCTAAAATAAAACATGGTCATTAAATTGTATTAATCAATAAATACAGGCTGTTCTGCAATAAACATCCTGACTTTTCTGTTATAAACTGACTATTATGCCTGAAAGAGTTACAAGTCATCTGACATTCGTTTTCATTTCTAGTTTTTTGAATTCGCCTACTTCATTAGAAGCCCTATACAAACAGAATTACAATTTGTACTGAATTTGTTTCTGTTTTTGGTTCACTTAAAATATATTCAATATGGATACTGTACATAAAGATCAAAACAATTCCACTGAAGTCACCTTACTTTAAATTATGATGTTTTGGTCTCCAGGCATTATTTAGCGACTCTTTGAGGCTTACAGTCAGAAATAAGTACCACATTGTTTAGATGAAAACTGATTTTTTTTCTAAATATAATTTATTTTTGGACAAAATATTTATGATTAACTGAATAATTTATACAGATTGACCATGCAATCAGTCACAGTAAAGGTACCCCTGAGGTTCAAAATCAATATCTGAAGAAGCTCTACAGCTATGAAAAGGCACAGAAGAAAACGCTTGAAAAGAAGAAAGAATTGATGACAGAATGGGATGAGATAAAAGGATGGAATTTAGCAGCCAAAATGCGTCTAGAAGAAGCGATGAACAACCTGTATGAAATTGAGAAGCAGATAGGAGCTAAGCTAGTTGATACAAAAACAGGGAAGTCTATGCCTGATAAGGTAAGAAAGGTTATCTTGAGTACCTTCTTTTTAATTTCTGAATAACTGATTTCGTTTAATGTTCAACTGAAATAAGGTATTTGTAAATTCATACACTTTTGTTTTTGGCTAAGTACTACTACCATTGAAAAGCTACTGGCATCAGTAGTGATATTAAATTCTTTTACAAAATCTGGGCGTTGCAGCAAAGATTCACATGTAATGCAGTATTTGGTTACAAGTTTCAATGCAATTTGTATAACTTGGATCATCCACGTTAATTTTAGCACCATTTTTTAAACAGTTGGTAAAAGATTTAGTTATACCAGCAAAATAATTAATAAATTTCCTGTAATAACCTACTAGATCTAAAAATCTTATAATTTCCTTAGTTGACATTGGAGCAGAATAGTTTGCTATTGGGATTCTTCTTTATTTGGATTCGGTTGGGCTCCTTCTGGTATTACTAGGTACCTAAGTATGCCACTTTTCTTCTAAGAAATTTACTTTTGTCTAACTGTACTTTAAAGTTAGCTTTGCATTGTCTGTCAAACACCTACCTATGTCGTTGCATACACTCTTAAAGACGGGTTGAATAAATTATAATGTCATGCAAATAAACTAAGCATATTTCCAAGCAAATTCCTGTCAGAATATTACTACTTGATCCATTTCTACCTGATTGAATCCTGAGCCTAGGTCTAAAGTTGTTAACCCTAGAGGACTCGCGCTAATACCCGTTACCCCAGAGCTCGCGCGGGGTAATTTTTTACCCCAACTAGTTTTCAGGTCAATATAAGTAAAATATTTAATTTTATAAATAAAAAAATTATTTAAACATGTTTTGTTATACTATAAAAGGTATGAAGAAACTCATCCTATATTATTTCCTTCTTTATACGTCAAAACACTCTTCACATACTTCAACTAAATGCTCTTTACAAACACTTTCCCCACAATTAGTACAGCATTTTTTGTTTTAAGTTCTTAGGGTAAAAATCACACCTATAATTAAAATGTTTGTTTGTAATATTGTCAAATATAAAGCTATAGCCTATATTGTAAATAAACGTTTTTTGTTACAATAAACAGGAAAACAAAATATTTTATAAACAAGAATAGTTTACAAACTCAATATATATCAAAAAGTAATACTTGCAAGAGAAAATAGAATCTGTGTCTTGACATTGTACACGTCACTATATGCAAACCAGTTCTGTCTGTTGTCCATATACCTTTAGAATTTTTATACGAAGACATCATTGCTCCACAAATATACAATACCCCAAACAATGCTTTAATTCCTTCAATAGAAGTTTCATTTGCGTCTCTCTCTCTCTTGAAAAGTTACAAATATAAAATTTGTGTTTTCCATTATCGCCATGACAAAGTATATACGTAGATAGTTTAAAATAGGTTATTAAATTTATAATTTAAAACGAACTTCAGTGGTAAATTCCTCACAAAATACGAAACATAGTAAAATTCACTCACATAAATATTGCAAAAAAAATAATAATAAATTTATGTGATAAAAAAGTTGCAAAACATAATTTGAAATAATCTTCACTTATAAAAACTTCGTAAAATACAAATAGAAATAGACTTCACTTATCAAAACCTCGCAAAATACAAATAGAAAGAGACTTCATTTATCAAAACCTCGCAATATACAAATAGAAATAGACTTCACTTATCAAAACTTCGTAAAATACAAATAGAAATAGACTTCACTTATCAAAACCTCGCAAAATACAAATAGAAATAGACTTCACTTATCAAAACCTTGCAAAATACAAATAGAAATAGACTTTACTTGGGGGACCAGTATTGTAACGTGAAGACTCGCGCGGGGTAAAAGCTTTCCCAGCTGTTGCAACATTAACTTCAAACCGGTATAAGTAAACAAAAACTGTCAAACAACCTGATGTATGGACAGAAATAGATACAGGATGAGTCAATTAGAAGGTATGTAAGGGGTGGATGAATTTCAGGATTTGCAACTGTTTTATAATCTTTGTTGAAAACTCACTGGGAGAATAATTACCCCACGCAAGTCCTCTAGGGTTAAATACTGTGATCATCCTAATTTGTATAAAATACCTATTATGTCTGGCACAGGAATCTTATTATCAACTGTGGAATGTAAGTCTCTGAAATCTACGACTAATCGATATTTCCATTTACCAGAAGCACCCTGTTTTTTTCGTACAATTCAGACCATGGAGTTCCATAGTGAACGGGAAAGCTGAATGATGCTCTGCTTAATCATGCCTTCCCTCTATTCATTAATGTCATGTTTGTAAATTTCTGGGTATCTATAATTTTTAGAATGTAAGGAAATTTTGTTTTTATTTCTCATTACATACAATGGTAAAACACAAAATAGTTAACTCAAAATCTTACCAAAAATTAGTTTTTAATAAACAAAAATACTAGTTCACAACATACTAGTATCCAAGCCCTAAGGAAGGCGACTTCGGCGCCGAAACTGGTCTCTTGTGTACTAGTGTGTTTGTTTATTAAAAACTAATTTTGGTGAGATTTTGAGTCAACTATTTTGTGTTTTACCGCTGTGAATCCCACTAGCCAAGCTCTAATTAACTAAAAGTTATAAATTCTCATTACATGTTTTATTTGATTGATGAAAGTAAAGTCGTTTCCATCAATGGAAATTATATCTACTTATTCTTTTATTAAATCGGTTTTGGGATTTTTTTCTTCTCATTAACTACCCTAATTTTTGATAAGTCTAGTTATTTTTATAACCTATCGTAATTAAATGAGCTTTAGTTTTAAATGCATTTGGCTCAAGAACATTGTAAACACTCCTAAAGTTTTTTATTTATATGGCTCATTTATTGTTACTTTGATATTTGTATCTGTTTTTCTAAAATAAGGCAATATTCCTCATCCTTTGGTTGCAGTCATACTGCTTCCGACCGAGGAGTAGATAATTTTTGTGAGTCGATCATACGATACAGAAATAAGAGCGATCTTCAGAGTAAGATTGGTCACATTGTATCCATCCTTATGGAAGTTTCTACTACATTGGTATAGACAAAGGCTATTTTCCCTGTGTTGGAAGAAACCACTGTGGAAATGGACTATTTTATGTTGTTAGACAACCCATTATTGAGCTTTTTGTGCTCAATATTTGACTAACGGGTGTGCGCAAGTCCTTGCACGACCAGTCAAACTGGTTTGCTGGCATCCAGATATGAGCACTCGGATATGTCCAGTTATTTGTCGCCTTATGCAAGCAATCTGACCACAGCCTTATGCACTGAAACTATACATCGTGGAATCTCTAACCCATTAAAGTGTTTATGTGATATGAGTCCTTTTCCATTATTAATATTTTGTACCTTAATCTTAATTACTGACACATTTTCTGTGTTCTCACACTTTCTTTTTATATTAAAATAATGAATAGGGATCTCTTTACCACAAAGTAGTAGTTTATTGTTTACAAAATCTAAGTTTATTCCTAAATCTCTTATATTATCCAGACCCAATAGGTTGAAATGCTTATGAAAATCAAACAAGTACAATTTTATTACCGTGTCAGATAACAGGGGTATTTTTCAGCAATAATCTTCCTTAAAGTGCAGTGTGCAGTTAAACAATCAAGTGCTACCTGAGTTAATTATTATTTTTAATATTTGTATCATGTATGAAAAGTAATTCATTATTTTTACTGAGCAAATTCATTTTTGAAAATTATATTTGAGGCTTGAACTCTCTAAAAAATTATTTTGCTCAGCTTGAATGTCTTCTGGTAAGACATAGGTTCAGTGTAATAGCATCATTATCAAAGTTTAATTTGTTTTTGTGAAATTAGTACATTGAATACTCGCCTTTAGTTTCTTCATTTTCAGATCCTTGCCCAGTCATTTTATGGTTTTCCTAGATAGCTTCTCTGTCTAGTTTATAAGCCCATATTGATGGGTTGATATCCCCTATTCTGAGGATAATGGGTTACCATTATTCCCTAATTGTCCTTCACTGAGGTAGGCCATTATGGGTAGCAAAAATCGGTTTATAGAAAGGATTTGGCTGTTGGTAAGGTTATTTAGGTAATAAGTAAATGTTAGGTTTCAGGTATATTCGTTTCTGTACAGAATTATTTTGACTTTTCTGAAACATTTAATGTTTGTTAGATTGTGCAAACGTTTTATTATTTTAAAACTAAAAATTGTTAGTTCTCAGAGTTTCTGTGAGAGTTGTGCAGCGTTTTTGTTTTCATTAAGGACTCTAGTGATTCTTGAAGCCCAATCAACAAGATTTGTAATGCTAATTTTTGAACGTATTCACAATTACATTATCAGTATTAATTGCTTCTTTATTAATAAAGTATGATGTTTGTAATATTAGTAATTTTTGTATCTTTTCATAAAACCTATAAGGTAACTCACCAGTTTTCTTTGTTTACTCTCCCATTTCAAGATTTAATGGAACGTAATCTCTTTTGTAAACGAATCTAGTTAAAAGAGTTTTCCTAACATCTAACCGATTATAACTATTTAAACTTACTACTAACTCTAATGATCTTTTAATTTTGCTAAAATTGAAACTATTAAATATTCATTTTTAAAGTCAACAGGATTGTTATCAACAAAGAATTTAGTTACTACTTTATCACAAATTGTAGTGAATCTGTTAAGATATCATAGGTTCTCCAGAAAATTCTGGAATCATATCTAAATATTATTTTTTTAAAAAGAAGTTGCTGTTTGTATATAATTCATTTCTAATTTATGATACCTAAAACATAAATTATTATCACTTATTTATTAAAGTTCTCTAGATAATTAAAATTAATTCATTTGCCAAAAATAATTGGAATTATTTAAATTAAGATTTACAAAATTGTATGCTCATTGTGTGTAACACGAGTTATAAGTAATTGGGTTTGCACTGAATAATATTGATTTTGAAGTTTCTTGATGTAATCATCTTGAATTCGCTGATTAAACTAATTTTACACTACTTAACTAAGTGAATACGTAACTGCTTACTTGCTGACACATTTCAAAACGATCGTTCCTTTTACGAAGCTAACCATCTACTCTTTAATATGGGGGCTTGGGGTTTTATTTGTTTGTAATATTTCTTTTATTCACTTTTCATGATTTCGGTGCATTTGTTTAAAAGATTTTAAATTTCTGTTTGGAATTTTGGTGTGGGGTCTGATCGGAGTTCGGTTATTTTGTTTTCAGTAATGAAGCTGTTGACTTTCTTGTCGATGTCTTGTTGGTGCATAATTACGATGGAGTTACCTTTGTCTGCTTTTAAGAAATTTAGGTTCTGTTTGTCGTGTTTTTGTATAATTGATTTAAGGGTTGAATGTTCATTACTTATGGTAGATTTATTGTTTAATCCGGCAGAGGTCGCGTGAAAAATAAAACGTGGGGGGTCGCACGCGGTGGATTCGACTAGGTCATTTTATTAATCCAAAACAAAATACTGAACAATATTTTATTCTAAAAATACAAGTATCGTAATAGAGTATAATGTATTTACTTAAGTTCTATTGGTTTTAGTTGTGGCATTATTTGACTAAATAATTTTAAATAATATTTTAAGATTTAACAAATTTATTGTTGAAAGAAATACAAGACTCTAGATAAATTGTCATAACATACGGACTCTTTTACAAAGACTTATGTATAATAATATATTCTGAAAGAAAACTAATTTCTGAATAAGAAAATGTAATGGATGTTTACGATAGCTGTAATGTAAAAGAACCAATTTTGAAACAAAATGTGTCGAATGTTTAAGTAAATTTATCATATTACAATTATAGTGATGAAATTCAACTGTAAAAAATTATAATTTTAAACAAAAAGTTACATAAAATATGTCTAAGCACCTGAGGGTTATAGCAATGATATTCCTTACAGTTCCTCATCCGTTTGATGCCCTAGGTTGGCGCAGTCTTGACAAGAAGGTACAGTGTGTTCTCTGCCGATGAATCGACGACAGTTGATGCACCGAGTTTTTTATTTCTTGTTTTATCTTCAGGTGCATAGATCGCATCGTCCTTCTTGTGCATCTTCTGCAATATTTCCCCCATGTGGCTATAAACCCAGCATCTCTTCAATGTTTTTTTTTCAAATGAAGTGGAAGTTCGTCCGTCCATGGCGTTGAAGCGTATAACCACGCCATAGCTCAGTAGCCAATTGTTTAAGGTAGTATCCCCGGACTATATTTAAGTCCTCTTTAGCATGTTTGTACACAATGAAAGAGTTCACTCCAATGGTATTAAGTATGCCAAAAAACACTGTCAGGGGCCATTGATTGCTGCATCGTGCAGCCTGAATATCCAGGCTTGTACTAATCAACAACGTCTACTCCCCCTTTTGTTGAATTGTAAAATGTTTGGATGTAGGGTTTATTTTTATCTCCAGATTCGGAATCAAATTCATCATTATTATGCATGGTTGAGATGAGAATAACTACTTTATTATTTTTTTTCTGGGCAGTAGGGCAGTAATGTTTAATTCCCTCTAAACCCAAAAATGTTTGAGGTTACAGGTCGATTATTTGTACCAATGAATTCCGTTGGAGTGTGTAACTCTTCTTCATCTCCTGACTACTCTGATTCCTCTTGAACTTCAACATGATCTTGTTGTCCGTCATCTGAATCTGGTTCTTCAACGGGTTCAACAGTAGGAGCGTCACGAAAAAGTTATCTTCAAACACTAGGATTTTCAATCCCTTCTTCCTCATGCCTTTCTTCCCTTTCCACGCTATCTAACAGTCTGGCAAGTCTTTCTTCCTCTGCTTGATTCATATTGCTTAGTAACATAATAAATATAGCACACAACACACTAAAAGACACAACACACAATAACACAAAAGCAAAATTAAAAATTATGTCACACTTTAGCCCATGTGAGGGGTCGCGCACGGTGGTTTCCACACTGGCTTTTCTCTAGGATGCTGCACTAAGACACACATAGGTGATAACGAAAATAGAAACACAGCATTCGACAGCGGATGAGTCTATTTGAAGGTACTGAGGGGGTGGAAGCTTGCAAAAATCGGCAGTTCGAGTTATTAAGAAAAAAGTGAAGGCCCGGTGGAAAGGACCGTGACGCGACCCCTGCTGGGTTAAGTTATTTATGTTGGGCATTTTATGTTTAATGTCTTGTCTAATGTATTTGTGGTGTGTGGGATCTGTGTATTGTATTGCAGTTTCAGTATCTAAAAGGATGTTTGACATTTGTTTGGGGTTGTATTTTTTGGGGTGTAGGTTGTGTTTTAGGCCTTTGTTTAATAGTGTTAGGAGTAGAGGGTTAGCTTCGTAAAAGGAACGATCATTTTGAAAAGCCTCAGCAAGTAAGCAATTACGTACTCACTTAGTTAAGTAGAGTAAAATTAGAGTAATATTGATTTATTGGTATAGTTTACGTAAATGGTAAAAACCAAAAAAGTTATTTTCGTTAACTTTTCAAAATGTCCTACAGACTGTGTCAGTTGCATCGATTCTTATGACAGATTAGTTGCAAAAAACAACTCAATTTTATGATTGAAGTAAAAGCACAACAACTATTAATAGAATTAGAATTAATCTAGCATTCAAGGTTTTTCCCAGAAATATTTAAGGAATTACATTTTATTGGTGTTTTTGTCTGCTGTCCTTACAAATGTATCACTCATTTCTAATCATTGATACATAAATTAGGAAATCTTTGCATATTATTAAAAATTAAATAAGGAAAATTCTTTATATAGTTTTCGGAAAAAACTTTAAAATGTTATAATAGTAAATATTTAAAGCAAAGAAAGCTGTAGCAATAATTGTAGTAACATTATACACTTCTCTCTGTTCTTCCATCCTTTTTAATTTTAGTTTTTTATCTTCTCAATGTTCAGAATTTTCTTGTACTTTAATCTAAAGAACATCTGAGCATCACTTTTTAAATTTTATCACTCAAACATGGAATTTTTTAAATGTATTTACTATCCCAAGGATACATAGTTTTTGAACACATGACTATATATCATAGTTTTGCAGTATGTTTTTTTTCCATAGTTTCAAGAAGACCTTAAAAGTCGCCAACTATTATTGAATGAGGAGATAACCAAAGTACATTTACAACACATTAAATTAAAAAATAAGGTTGCCACCAAGAAAGCAGAAATAAAAATGGATCATATGGGCTCTGATTTCCGCTTGATGGACTATGAACAGTTGTGTATAGATAAAGAAGACTATGTGGATAGAATTATTGACAGGTAAAAAGATATAAAAAAGGTAATAGTAGGTTAGTTTATTTAATTTTTTTACTGGCACAAGCTTTTATATGCTCCATAACCACCTATTTTTAAATAAAAACTATTTTATTTATCACCATGTAGCAAATATAGCTTTAACCATTTGTAAAACAACATATTTGATCTCTAAAATGATTTGGTAAAAACCAGCCAATGCTTGAATGTCAATTTGCTTTTTATAAATTGACGAAATGCTATATCACCTTTGTAATGATATAAAACATTTTGTAAATGTACAAACCTACTCAATAAAATATTTTCTTGTTAGGGGAGCACAAACCATTTATATATACAGTTGAACTTCTGTACAATGAAATCGGTTATCCAGATAAAATGTTTTTTATATAGAGGTATTCGTTAATGAGAAGTTGTCTTGCCAAGAATACTCCTGCCTTATCTTATTGCAGTCTAAGATCGTGCTGGCAGTCACAAACCCGATGTAGTATAATATCACAAGGATTTGTAAGGTAATAGATCAACGTTAAGATAAGAAAATGATTTATAATATTTCAATTTACAGTGTTTCAAGATATATGTACCTAGTTGAAAATCTAAAAATGTTTCATCAATATGTTCAGAATGATTCTTTCTCAACATATTAGATATCCATATGAAATACAGTATTTATAAGCTATTATGATAAGTAATCTAATGCTAATAGAAAAATATTGTATAAATATGGTAATAAATGAGTGTACTTACTAATGTAATTCATTTCCAAGAAGCATACCTCAAACCTACAGTACTAAATTTTAATCGAAGGACACTCAGTAAATTAATTTAACTACTTTTCTTAATTTAAATACAGTATCTACTATACAAACTACAATTCAACACAAACTATACTTTACACTACACAAGTCATAATCAGAGCAAAAACATTAAATGAAACACAAAAAGTGGTTTTCATTCGCTTCTAGTGTTCGAAGGTTCACTTGAAAAAGGTTCCTTGAAAAAGGTGCACTTGCAATCCCTCCTGTCGTCGCATTGCTTGTGGTGTCTCCTTCTTTTCTCAGTCACTTTCATCCCTGTATGTGCCAAGGATGTAATCCTCTGGTGTATGCCTTCTTTCTTCTTAATCACTTGATCTATATGACTATGACCAAAATAACACTAAGGCCATTAACACTATGAACAAAATTAACCTGCTTGATTCTTCATACCTTTTCCTGACAATTTAATATTTTGACCTGATAATGATATTAATTGTCGCAACTTCTAGAACATGACCAGTTCCTTCGACTTGTAATTTTACACTACCTTTTCAAGATCCCGCCCCCATGAGCCTCTTTTTTATTTCAAATTTTCAACCAATAAAGAACTATTTACATTTCCTTAACCAATAAGATAAGACTTTGCAGAGCTCAAATTAAATTAATGCTCTGAAGTTTACACAAATGCCTTTCTTTAGCAAAAGCACCACCCTATTACCTAGCATTGGTAATTATTGCCTCTTTATAATAAACCTTGTATAGGACGTTACACTTTTACTACCCTTGAAGATTTCTCTTAAATGGTTTATTGACAACCTAATTATATGTTTTTTTGTGATTTTTCAATTGTTTTGCTGTACATAGTTCCTTTATAAAAGTTTTTATATATATAATTCTGTAATTTTTATTACACCCGTCTAAAAATGCAGACACACTAGGTAAACAATTTTAGTATTGTTAAACGAAAGTGGTTGACTTGCGAGTCAGGTACAACTATTAATTTATTTATGTACAGCCTGTGTGAATATATAAATATTCCTGACTCAGAAGTCAACCGATTTTATTTAACAATAATCTCTGCGAGAGTAAACACTAAAACATTTTCAGTATTTTTTGACACATTTTTTGTAGCATTTACCCTGTTAAATCTCTATTTTAATGAATCTTTCAGGTTGATTTTGGGCTAGTTGCAAATAATCATTTTAAAATTGTGCCCTTTTTCGATTTTTTTTTTTTAAAGCCAATTAAAAACAATCACAGGAGAAACAAAAAGGGCTCCACAGAGGTTGTTCTAAGGCAACCCAATGCATTATCTACAGTTTAATTTTCACCAATACTTCATGTGAAGTCTAACAGTTGACATGCAGAAGAACACCCTATTTTTCCATAGGAGATGTTTGCTAACATAAACATCTGGTACTAGAAAACTTCATTCACCTTTTGTTTGTTGTATAGTAAAATTAAATACATAAAACACCATTCCTGAAAACGGTTTTGTTAATTTTTCTGAACAAGGAACCAGTGTTCAGTTTTATGAAGCAGTCTCTTCTTAGCTATCTATGCACCATTTTTATTCTAAAGTATGATACCCTCATAATTTGGTCACATGATGTTTTGAGCCCAAGAAAATGCTATATCAGAACCAATTCAGAAATCTCTTATGATTTGTAACCTGTCCTTTCTTTGATTTTTTATAAAAATTTCTTCTCAAAACCTGTGTGGTTGCGCAGAAAAGTTTCTGAATCAAAGATTGTCATAAATGATGGAATGAGATCTCCCATGATGGTTACACATTTTTGAAGAGATTCAATCAACTGGTGACCATTGATAATCTCCTCAGGTGTTATCTTTGAAATTTCTTCTTCAGCATTATTCATGATTTCCAAATTCTACTATTAATTTTATAATATATGTTTAATTTGATAGTGCTATCAAGCATTTCAGTCCGAGACAAAGGAATTCACATACTAAAGTTTCAACTGACTGAAAATTTTCAATTTTTTAACTACTAAGATTTGTTAAAAACTTTATTACAAACATTAGTGCAAACACACAGTATAAACTCTCATTCTAAAGATGGTACTTTATAATTTATGGTATGAAGAAAAAAATCCCATCTAGCAGTTCCCTATTCATAACACATTGACTTTCATGCTAAGTGTGCAGGCATAAATAGAACAATTTCTGATTTCTATTTGATTCACCCAAGAAACTACCTTAAATTTTATTAATTAGCTGATACAATTTTATTCCAGAGATTATGAACTAAAAAAGGTAAATCAAAAGACCAAGGATATGCAAGAATTTGTAGATCACATGAAAGAAGTATCCGACACACTGCAGAATAAAATAGATAATGAAACATTCACTTTAGAAAGACTAGATCAGTATTTAAGTCAGGTTAGTTACATCTGGATCACTGTTTCTTATTACATTGTTTAATTTTCAATTGACAATTTTTTCTTATCAAATTTAACTTGGCTAATAAATGATAAATATTTATTCTGCAATTTCATAAAACATTGTGAAATATATTGTTTTGCCAAAATTATATCTGAAATTATTTTACCTAATATATCTATCTATAGGAGTTCAACATAATTATTGGGTTGGGTAAAAAAAGCAGTTCGTCTTTGCAGGAATTATTTTTAAAATTCTGAAGATTCTATGTAAAGATGAGGTTACAATGTATTTTATTAATTGAAATAAATACAATATTGTAATATAAATGTATTACATTTGACCTGTATGAATAGGAAATTGTTTGAATATCTGATGGAGGTAAGAAGGTTGCTTTGTTCATACCAATTGAATGTACTTATTAAAAGTAAATCAGATTTTATTCATTAAAAAAAAATTATAATTATAGTAATTTGACAAAACTGTAAAGGAATACTAATAAAAAAAATTTAAGATAATTTTGAAATCGGAAATGTTTAAAACATATCAATTACCATAATGTAATAACGAATGAAGTAGGGACATTAAAATGTTTAAAACTGCAGAAATAGGTGGAAAATAAAAAATTTTATTAGAGTGGTTAAAAATCAGTTAAAAAAATTTAAATATTTATGTTTGAGAGATTTTTTTAAAAAAGCTAAAAATTGAAGGAGCGACATTCATTTTTTTATAGTTTTCAAAAACTTAATTTAACAAAATCTGATAAGAGAAACAAAAATAATGAAAAAAAATGATCAAAATTTGAAAGAAGAACATAATAATATTTAGGGTCAACAGGTTCAGGATCAGTTCAGGTTTTATATGCTAACCACAGAGAAAACTACAAAAATTAGGCTCTTAACATGTTCACTGCGAATGACCGCTAGGATATTTCCGAATGGAAGTGCTGACTGTCTCCGATCAGAAATGGCTGCAGCAAACGTGTTAAGTGAATTGCAATAAAGAAGTAATCTTACTGGGAGTAAAGCTGTATTGCTTCAACCCAAAAGCAATCATTTCCGGTATAAAGAGATACGAGAGGGAAACAAACATTTATATATTACTTATTTATTTATTTTGAATTAATTTCTCCTCTCTCTCTCTTTGACTTCAATTTAGTTACTAAAACATATTTGTTTTAAAAATATTTACTAAAGAAGGTAACAACTTTTATAAACTGCTTCTTTCTATGGTATGTATAGTGGTATCATTTATGAAACGTACTTATTTTTCACAAATTATCTTTTAAACTTCAGTTATCATGTTTTTGTGAACAATAGACATGAGAAGTATTTTTACTTAGACTACTTGCATCAGCTTTCAATGAGTGATGCGAAAACCAGAACAGTAACAAGCAAACATCTGAGAAACACCTCTCCCTGAATTCTGAACATTAACCGTTCTTGATGTTGAAAATTTTTAATAATTTTTTTGTTTCAATTTATTTTGTTTTTTAAAAATCTAAATAAATTAAAATCTTTTAATTTTTTGTACCCTCCTCCACTCTAGATTCTTCAGAATTTTAATTAAGGGTTCCCTACGTTTGATTAATGTCTTGAGCATCAAATGATTTTGTCATACATCAGTTGCATTAACCAGAAAAATATTTTTAAAACACTTCTTCAATTTTAATTTTTGACATTGTAATAATGATATAGACATTTTTAAATTTATATATAATTTACTACAAATATTATGTGCTCAATTTTGTAAGTGGATCTGAAGGTAATGCTGAATAAATTTGTAACATTTATAAATTTAAATGAATTTTATAAAATTTTGTTTTGAATATGATTCAATTCAGTTTTTTTTTCTTTAAAGCTGTTAATTATTCTGAGGCAAGAATGACAGACTTGTCTTGACAATAGTCTTGGAAAATTTATTCATAATATAGACACATTAAAGAAAAAAAAAACACTAAAACTCTTGCTATTTTTATATATATTTAATTCCTTATTTTCTCACATGATTGGAAGAAGGGTAGTGTCTTCAAAATTTATGCAGTGTTTTTTTATTTTTCAATTCCTTCTATTAGTTCACACTCTCCTTATATATATAACGTGTTCAAATATTCAATTGTTAATCAAATACTTTTTATTCATCCACTCAAGTTGAAATTATTATTTTGTAACTATTAGTGGTACACAATTGATGTTAAAATAGTTTTTTAAAATATTAATGTATTAATTAAATTTAATGAATTAGTTTTAGTTTTATATCGGAGAAAAACTTTTCACAAAAGGGCCAAAGTATGTAATATAGTTATTTGTTCCTTTTTGTCCTAAAATAAGTAATAACGTATGATTTCATAAAACAGTTGCTTTTATGTTATAAGTTATGAGGTAGAACAGCTGTTTTAATGCATAGGTTATTGCTATTTTATTTATATTATTTGCAGTTATTTAATAAAAGGAACAAAATAAAATTTGTCTTTGTTGATCTAAGTAAGAATTGACTTTAAACAATTTTACTTTATATTACTTGCTTATGTATCAATGTTATGAAATTAGGTCCTAGGACTACTAACAAGGAATATCTGTAAATATCCGATCCAACAGGAAAAAAATTGAGTTTTTATTGAATTATTTTAGAATGTATTTCTAATGTTTTTCCTCTTTCAGTTGTATAATGGTTGAAGTATTAAAGAATTTGTGTAATACTTCTAGAGATATTAAATACATTTATATAATTTTTGTGTCTGCAACAGGCGAGGGAGGGTCTCAATGCATTGAAGGATAAACGTCACAGTACCATCGAGGAGATATTCAGAATGAAAAAAGCTTCAGGTTTATTGACACAACCTGCATTGCTGTATGACTTTGAGGATACAGTGAAAGCATTATCAGAATTATCACTTCATTTGGATGAATTGAAGAAGTTGTTCAGAAGACAAGAAAGAAATATCTTACGGTTGCGTAGTAGTTTTGAAAAGAAAAAGAGATAGGTTAGATTCATTTAAATTTAGATTTTGATAAATTAGTTCATGAAAACAAAAATTATTATATAAATATTTCTGGCATATTAAATAACATTTTTCTTTTGAAATTTCGTTTTTATTTCTAATTTTTTGCAAAGACTACAGAAGATTTTACTTTGAAAATTTGTAAAACTTAAATAATCTTTATCGACACTTAACCCATTAGTGTTATAATTACATGTGGACCATGAATACTAGCTAGCACAAAATAATTCCTCTATTACTGAGACAGAATGTTTTCGATCGCCATGGGGCGATCTTCATCAGTGTCTTCTGTTTGGAGATGTTGGGTCAAGCGGTGACGGTTTTAAAGGTAAGTTTTCGATAGTATCAAATAGTATGTGTGATTTGTATTGTTTGTTTGTTTAATATGTTTCTACTTTGTGTTTTTGTGTGTATGTAAATTTTATATTGTTTTAGTGTGTTGAGATGTGGTCCTTTTTTGATGATGTGTAGGATTTCTAGGTTATGGTAAATGTCTGTGTATTTGTGTCCTGTTTCTTTTATGTGATTGTAAAGTGTTGAGTTGGTGTTCTGTTTGTGTTCCTCGACTCTTTCATTAAAGCTGCGACCTGTTTGTCAAATTTAGAATTTGTTACATTCGTCGCAGTTCAATTTGTATACGCCTGGTGCTTGCAGTTTATCTTTGTTGTTGGTGTTGTGTTGTATTTTGTATTGTAACTTATTAGTTTTGTATGCTATTTTGTATCCTATTTTTGTAATTTGCGGGCTATTTTGTTTGTTGTTTTGTTTATGTATGGTAATGTGATGTATTTGTTTTCCCTGTCTGTAGTGTTAATTTTAGTGTTTTTTTTGTATTTTTTACCATAGTTTGTCTATTATTATGGTGTTGTATCCATTTGTGTATGCTAAATATTTAATTGTGTTTAGTTCTTTGTTTATGTTTTCTGTGGTCATTGGGACTTCTTTAAGTCTATGGAGCATGTATCTGAAGGCAGCGTGTTTGTGTTGGATAGGGTGGTTTGAGGTGTTGTGGATAAGTGTGTCTGTTGCTATGGGTTTCCTGTAAATGTTAAATTTGTGTTTTTGTGTGTGGCTTTTTTCTATGGTTAGGTCGAGGAAGTTTATCGATCGGTTGGTTTCAATTTCTGACGTGAGGTGGAGTTTTGGGTGTATTTTATTAGTGTAGGTGAGGAGTTTTTCGCATTGACGGGAGTTGCCTCTGTATAGTGTTATGATATCATCGACGTATCTGTGCCAGTAAATGATTTTGTGTGCTTGTGTATTGTTTGTGAGTATCTTGGTGTTTTCTATGTGTTGTAGAAAAATTTCGCTTAGGACACTACTGATAGGACTTCCCATGGGTAGGCCATCTGGTTGTGAATAGAAGTTTGAGTGTTGGGTGAAATAGTTTTGTTTTTGGATGGTTTGGAGGATATTTATGATTTCGGTAACGTGGGTTTTAGGTATGTTGTTCTGTATTTATTGGGTTTCTAGGATGTTGACGTTTCGGGTATGGGTATGTTGGTGTACATATTTGTTATGTCGAGTGATAGTAGTGTTGAATTGTGTGGTACGTTTAAAGTCTTTTATTTTATTTATGAGGTTTGTTCTATTTTTTATGTGTGTTTTTGTGTTTAAATTTATGGATTGTCTGAGTATTTTGCTAATTTATGTGCAGGGGCATTCTGATAGTTGATGATGGCTTGGATGGGGACATTGGGTTTGTGAATTTTGGGAAGAGCGCGGAGGGGAGGTTCATTAGGGTGGATTTGTTTTAGGTGGGATTTTTTGTTTTTGTTGATAATGGATTTAGATGTATTAATATATGTTTTATACGTTTGGAATTTTTTTATTAGTTATTTTGTTCCCTAGTTGGTTTATTATTTGTTAATTGATTATTATGTGTAATCATAATTAGTATAAACAAATTGAAACTTACTAAATAAAAACACTTGTAAATATGTTACGCTTGTCCATAGTAAGGCTTACTTTTTGATTGTTGAGGACAGCCGTTTCAGGAGATTTGTCCCATTGTCAATTCAGACTATAACTCACCTCATGTTTATTATGTACAAGTGCTTTAGTTAAAAACTAGTTAGTAGCTCACATGAAGATGGAATCAACTAATATTAAAAGTTACATACATTTTGAAGTTTGCTTTAGATTCTAGGTTCCCACTTTTATTGTTCATTTTGTATGTACACTAGATTAAACTAATTATAAAAAAAACAACTAACAAGCATCAGCTACAGCAAGTAAATCCGGAAGCATTCTATTATGTTTAGACGTCTGACAGAAGGTCAATAGGCCATAAATGTCTTTATTTATTCTGTACGAGAGTTAATAATACCTTGTAAGAAAGCAATGACCTCTAGTTTTGTATGTGGCATATCTGAAAATAAACTCTCTTGAAGCAAATAAATCAATCGAACAATGACGTCATTCATGACTAGCTAGGTTAGCCTTTATACCCACTACTAATAAATTGTTGAAACTAGCTGACCTATTCTGTAAACAGCAATGGGTGAAGGTAGATGTGTAAATCATAAGTATGACTGTACTGTTGACTTATCTCTTTTTGCATCCAGTCATATAACTTGAGATTCAGAGTGCTTATTTATATACCAGTGTCTGTTCCTGGTGATAAAACTGGTTGATTTGTTTGTTGGAGCTGCTTTACCCAGATATTTATAGAATCTATAAAATGTATTTTATGACATAAATGCCTATAAACTGCATAATAAAAAACAAACATTTTTACAAATTTTTACTCTGAATTATCCACAGTGTACTTATTTAAATGCAGTAAGGAATAGAAGCTAATTATAATCTAGAAGTTTCAAATGACATTTACTAAATCCTCTGATTTCGATAATTATTATTTTATTTTATGAGCAATTATGGCTTAGGTTATGAGCACATGCCTGTGACATATTCTTATCCAAAGGTGAATGTTTTAGCTGCATTTTAGCTTTTAGTTATATTTTTGAAAAAATGTTGTATAATTAATTATAAAATTTCTGTTGTATGAGAGGTTTAATTTTGAGACAGCCAATCTAATGGTGTCAGTTTAAGTGTTGGGACTACAAAATCTCTACATTCTTGTTTTCATTTTAAAAAATTAAAAAAAAAAAACATTTTAAGACAGCCAAAGCAGGTTTTCTTAGAACAAAAGAAGGGTGGAATGTTCCTGATGTATTCAAATGAGATTAAACTAAATAAAGTAATTATTAATCTGATATTTTTATAGTTTAAATGAAAATTAAGTTTCTGTTTCTCTTTAAATCTTATCATTTAGTTCAATAAACCTGAAGATCATTACTTTAATGATGTTACTACAACTTCTTGTAATATCTTCTTGTATGTCAAAGAAAAAAACAAAAGTTTATTTTAATTTCAATTCTTTTAGAAAACATTTTCTTAGTTGGGCAATATTACAAAAACCCAAATATATCACTATAATTTATTCAGCCTAATTTTTTTACATACAAATTAATATTACCAAAAATTATTTAAGAATTAAATCAAAAGTAATAATTTCTATTTCATATTATTATTTTATTCAAAATTCCATCTTAGCTATTAATATACATTATGATTTTGGATTTTTCTTTCATAAAATTTATTTAAAATGTATAATAAAAATGATAAATATTATATATTTCTGGAGGGGTTCTCTCTATATTTGCCACTGGCATTAAGTAGGAGAAAAAGTGTATTAATATGTTTAATTTCATAATTTTTTTTCATTCCTAGCATTGTTGTAATAACTGTTGTTGACACAGTTCAGAGAACCTCCATCTGTCAGAACTTTTTATGTACTGCGAGTAGAAAATTATGATAACACATTAATTGGAAAATTTAGTATGCTGTGCTATATTTCCAGAAAAAAATATGAAGATAAATAACTATGTTAAAGTAATAAAATCTAGGTTAAAAGTAAATAAACTTCTGACATGTTCATTTCCATACTTTACATATGTAGAAGCTAATAGTAAAATAGTTCTTCAGAAAAGTAAAAAAAATATTTTAAGCCATGAATTGTTATCTACGTTTAAAACAGTTTGCCTATTTTGGAATATATTATTTTTTATAATTTTAAACAAAGAACTTATTGATTAGGCTTGAAACTTCGTTAACATAACAAAATAATATAGCTGTTGTTAAATATGAGTTACTTGAAATTTTTCATTATGCTCTGGATAAAACATCAAAAATTACACAATTAAAATTTAATTAAATATAAAGATAAAGAGATATACTTTCTAAGGGAAAACAATTAAGTATCTGGTTATGTAGGAGGGTCAAGTCTGGGCACAGGTGGGACATGCGATTCTTCATCTGCACTGTTCCAAGGCTGTACATTTCCAGAAGCTAAGAACACATATGGTAGTGTTAGAACCACTGAAATTATAGCAGAAGCGATGAAAACCTTCCTCCAGTCATAGATAGTTGCATGCTGAAAAACAAGTTTCTTTATCATAACAACTGTATTAAACTTCACATAATGTACATGTAATCATAAGAGTATGATCAAATAGTAAACAAATACTAGTGAAATTAAGATTCATAATAAATGTGTATACAAATCCTAAAATATGCATTTATTAATTTTACTAAACAAACCCATTGAACATATTTAAATATTTTTTTCAATGATATCAATAAATTGAATTATTATTCCATACCAAGAATATGAAAAGGATTATAAATAATAAACTTCCTCAACCTAACCATAACAAAAAGCCACACACAAAAACACCGCTTCAATATTTACAGGAAACCCATAACAACAGACTCACTTGGGAAGTCCTATCAGTAGTGTCCTAAGCGAAATTTTTCTACAACACATAGAAAACACCAACATACTCAGAAACAATACACGAGCACACAAAATCATTTACTGGCGCAGATACATCGATATCATAACACTATACAGAGGCAACTCCCGTCAATACGAAAAACTCCTCACCTACACTAATAAAATACACCCAAAACTCCACTTCACTTCAGAAATTGAAACAACCGATCGATAAACTTCCTCGACCTAACCATAAAAAAAAGCCACACACAAAAACACAACTTCAACATTTACAGGAAACCCTTAACAACAGACACGCTTATCCACAACACCTCAAACCACCCTATCCAACACAAACACGCTGCCTTCAGATCCATGCTCCATAGACTTAAAGAAGTCCCAATGTCCACAGAAAACATAAACAAAGAACTAAACACAATTAAATATTTAGCATACACAAATGGATACAACACCTTAATAATAGACAAACTATGGTACAAAATACAAAAACGAAACACTAAAATTAACACTACAGACAGGGAAAACAAATACATCACATTACCATACATAAACAACATAACAAACAAAATAGCCCGCAAATTTCAAAAAATAGGATACAAAATAGCATACAAAACTAATAACAAGTTACAATACAAAATACAACACAACACCAACAACAAAGATAAACTACAAGCACCAGGCGTATACAAACTGAACTGTGACTAATGTAACAAATTCTACATTGGACAAACAGGTCGCAGCTTTAAACAAAGAGTCAAGGAACACAAACAGAACACCAACTCAACATTTTACAATCACATAAAAGAAACAGGACACAAATACACAGACATTTACCATAACCTAGAAATCCTACACATCAACAAAAAAAGACCACATCTCAACACACTAGAACAATATGAAATTTACAGACACAAAAAAACACAACGTAGAAACATATTAACTGAACAAACACAATACAAATCACACATCCTCTTTGATAATATCGAAAACCTACCTTTAAAACCGTCACCGCTTGACCAAACATCTCCAAGCAGAAGACACTGATGAAGATCGGCACATAGCGATCAAAAACGTTCTGTCTCAGTAAGTTTTAACAAATTTACTAAATATAAAGTTCGGATAATCATAAAATATTGTTTAAGTGATTAATAGAAATAATATATTTGGTAAGAACCATAGAACATCTTGGTGTGGCTATAGTGAACACGCTGATATTGGTTTAGGATAATTTTTCACCCCATCCATATTAAATTTTTATGAAGACAGCACCCCTACTTCTCACCGCAGTACCTCCTTTCCTTTTGTTGGAAGGCATCACCGATTTCAGTTTTTTGTGAATTGCGGATACTTTATACATGCTAAATGAAAAATATGTACGCTGGACTTGGGGTAATTTACCAACCCATGCAAGCAACCATTTCAGTGTTGTTTTTATGAAATATATTTTTATTTAGATCATGTTTTGTGGTTATAATTTTAAATTTTAATAGGAGGTTTGACCTTGAGCAGTAACAGGTACATATGTGATTGAATTAAAGCGGAATTAACATTGAATTGAATTGAAGGTGTAATTATCAAAAGTAAAAGGAGCTTAGGGCTTTATACATGAAAGAAGACTTTGTTGAAGAAAATACTCTAAGAGAAAATGTGGTACATGTCCATTAAAATATAAAGGGCAAACTAAAAGAAATATTCAGATTAGAGCTTAAGAGTACTTTTCCCATTTAAAATATAACAAAATATAACAGAAAAGTTGGCAATAGCAAATCTTTGTTTGAAAGAGAAACACATTTACATGAAAAATGAATTTACAGAAAAACATTTAGAAGATCTACCTCTGATGATGTCTGACAAAGGTTGCTAGATTTAATGAGTTAGGCACATGGGAAATACTTATTAACAAATATTAAAGGATATTGTAAAACTATTTAGGATTCCCTATTCCAGAACTATCCATAATTCTTTCTAGTCATGGGCACTACATCCTATCCTTCTCTGCCTCTCTGACTGTTATTTCAGATACTTTAGGCACATGAAGAGGGACCAAATTTAAAAGAGGCTCTTCATGTGGGCAGTCGACAACCCAGTGACCAGATAAGGTCTTATTATTAGACCTCTGTTAGGCACCTCAACCAATCTGCTATGAAAGCCCGCCATAACCAATCCAGCTTGGTGTCATGGTGGTAGTAGATATGCTTGAAGTAGATATGCCTATTAAAAAATTTCTTTATGCAGAGTTAGTTGAGAATCAAAATAATCAAAAGCAACTGATATTTTTAAGCCGTAGGATGCACACCAGAACTATCTTCCCAATATCAAGGGCTTGTATAGGCAGTTTAATTAGTGCTGGCTCTAGTCTTTCCTGCCTAAGTTCAAATCCACATTTAGAGGGGCCGATGCTTAAGTAAGATCAAACAATAGTGAATAAAAATCTAATTTCACCACTTAGACCTAACTAATCAGAAGGGCTATTCTGACAATAATGGTAATGGGCTTTTTGGAAGGGTGGGAAAAACATGGTTATTGGTTGGAGACTCTTCTTTTCCAGGGGTGGGTAGTGACCCATCTAGGCCTTAAAGTAAAGCTCGACCATAATAAGTAACATCATACTGGGTTTTGGTAGTAACCCCCTCTACCATAATGACCCAAGAAATGAAAAGCCTAGAGTATGAGGTCAGATTAGGGGGGAGGCGGGCTAGTAAGATATCTATGGTCTCCCACAGGATGTTTACCTCAGTGGAACCATACAAGAGCCACTAGGGCTAGAGAAACTGCTTCTATTTAGTTACAAGTCCACTTGAATTGTAATGGTCATTATCGATAGAATCGCCGACTAAACTCACTGATGATAGCCATTGAAAAGTGTTTCAGAAATAAATTATTTATAGTGAATTGCTGTTAATTATTATATAATTATTGCTCACATGCTAAGCTTGTTTGGATTATGGTAAGTAATATCTTAAAAAGATTTTTGTAGTTAAACATGCTAACTATTAAACTTAACTTCACATGATACAAAGGTCTAAAGAATTTTAATTATTAGGATCAAACAAAATTATTGAAGATTGTCCTGGGTATAATGAGACATGTATAGAAATAGGATCAAAAAGCGTTTATTGTATATAATTGTATGTAGCTATGATAGATTAAAGTTTATCAATCACTTTAAGTAACCAACTATAATTACCACTAATGACTTAAAATTCTCCAAGATAAAGTTGTCTTTTTGTTATTAAATTTAAGCTATTAAATTAAATTAAATACAGAATTTAAAAAAATATATATTGTTAAAACTAATAGAACTCTATTATATATCCCAAAAACAATGGAAAGGTTTCAAGAGTCTTAAAAGATAATTATTAAATCTAAATAATATATGCTATGTCAAGTATTACTTTTTAAAATTTTCAAGCGTTACATCTTTGGCCTGTAATGTAAGTAATCTTTACTTTTACTTCTTGGAGCATGCATCTAGCATCAAAGTAGTGCTAGTCACACAATCTCTCTCATATACTCAGATATCCAGTGTCCAGGGTTCAACAGAATCTGCCAGAGTACAATTTGGTTGTAGCCGAATCTTCAGTACCTCTGTAAACACCGCTCTAGCTTTAATTCTCTCCAGACACCGAAGCAGGATATTCAAAAGAGTCTACTCTTGTTTCAGAGAGTACCATGCTTAAAAGTGACTCGGCAAGTCAAAAATAAAATAGATAGGACTGAGTATTGCGATTGATATTTGCGATTATTAGGTTTCTAACCTTCTCCATAGCTCTTAAAAGAGATTTTTAGTTTGTTGCTGTCCACAATAGTGTGTTTAAGAAGGCTGAACTCATAATGAGCAGTTACTGCTGGCCTTCAGTTCACTTTAATCTGATTAGAACAAATTCACAGCTATCCAGGGATAGGATATGAACCAACCGGCTTGACTCCATGTAAGCAAGTGAAAATTATAAGAATTTCAAATTTTATGTCTTTAGTTCATACAATATCTCACAATATATTCTTAAATATTAATAACTTATAATTTGGCTCACAGTAGATGGCAATATTAATCTTAATTTTAATTTATAAATATTGGAAGTTTAATTTTAAAGAATATATAAGTTTTTTAAATATGTGTTTTCCTAAAATGGGTGGTTAATACTTAAATATTCTATATTTCTCAAAACAAATTGGGTTTACTTACTTCTTTATCAACAAACAAAGTAATAAAATAAGGAAGCAATAAGCCACCGAAAGCTGACACACCATTGGCGATTCCCATCAATACTCCAGCATAATTAGGACTCAAGTCAACAGCATTTACTTTCAGTGAAGAATAAGTAAGACCATTAAAAAGCATCATTAAAGTGAATAAAATGGTCGCCAGATTTTTGTTGCAACCAGCATAAGATGCTCCAATGAAAAATGGAAGTGGTAAGAAGTTTGCTAGAATAAATACAACATTTGTCTCTATAAAGGTTTATTTAGAAAATATAATTTGTCAGTAATTATTGATTATTATGTTAGTAATTTTCAATATAAATGGTTTTATTCTTGAATGCATTAAATGTATTTTGGATTAAACAGTATATTGTGTTTAGTCATAAATAGCTTCTGAAAAGATATTGAATAAGACATTCAATATATCACTTTAATATATGCTTTAATTATGGGGGGTTTAGTGGGTGACTAAACTCACTAATAAAGAAAGATCCCTATCTTTCTTATTGTGTTAAAACATTCCCAGTCTTATGAAAAAGTTATGGGAGTTTGTCATGGTCATATATTAGTTATCTTTGCTTATCAATAGGATTACTCATTGCACATGAAAGTACATTATACAATTTTTATTTAATCATTGAACACTTAACACATTGACTGTGATAGCAATGAGTCAAGCCTGAGCTAGGTGAATAACAGATTAATAAAGCCATTTTTTCGAATCTCAAAACTATTTTTCCTGAAATTACTGTTAACACTGTATGGTAGAAAATTCCAGTGGTACCCATTTTGTTCAGTTTGAACTCTCCTTTCACATTAGCAAGTCATTTCTATGAAGGTGACAAATATTGCAGCAAGCTAACAAATAGGTTCTGAAGCAAGACAAAAACAATAAAGGTAATATTTACTACTTAGTTTTGTAGCAAACATTCTTTAACCTTCGAGAGGGCACATAGAGTTTTAAATGAGAGAGGGTGTGTGTGGAAGTTTATTCTGCACAAATTGCCTTTAACATTTAAACAGTTTATGATTTTATATTTGGGTGACTTCACAATTAACCTTTAACAGAAACACTGGGGTCTAGAGGACCCCACAGAAATTATTTTTAAAATATTTTCTGGTAATGTGGCAGTTTAGGAATTTTGATCCCCCTCTAAATTATTTTGGTGCTACTGGCCAGTCATACACCACATTACTTTCACAAGTTGACAACTGACCTTGTAGATATTGAGTTGTTTTCGCCGTTTGGGGTCCAGCTAACCCCAGTGTGTCTGTTGCGGTTGTGTTTTTTTCCTTCTAAGACAGTTGCAGTGCTGAAATAAACCATTTGTACTGTTGTAAATTCTCTATAATGAATCTTACAGATGACGGTATTTTTCAACGGTATTTAGGAAATGTGGAAAGTGATAATGAAAATGTACTTGTGACACCAAAGCCGATCAAGACTATCATGCACAAGAAGATATGCCTGATTCTTCTGATGAGTTTTCTGTGGTTGAAGATCAAGATCACATCGAAAATAAATATACAGAAGAAGAAAAAGAAAATGAACAAGGTAATGTAGGAAATATTATACCGAGGGTAAATACCCAGCCTCAAGATAGGATCAGAAACTAGAATTTTATGAGAGGTAAAAATAATTATGTTTGGAGTACTGTAGTTTCAGAGCATAGAGGCAGAGTATCAGCTTGTAACTTTGTCACTTAATTCCCGGGAGCTAAAGGATTAGCAAAATCAGTAAAGAGCCCTACTGAATCTTGGAGGTTATTGTTTGGTGATCAAGTTTTAAGAGAAATATTTTAGAGAACAAACGAAGAAATCTCTAGGAAAAAATGTCAAATGGAAGAACAAGGTAGCACAATACAGTCATATCACTTCAACACCAGAGGAACGTTTAGGGTTCATTGGCCTACTCTGCTTTGCAGGAGTGCTAAAAAATAAGTCAAGAGACCTAGAGGAGCTGTGGTAAAATGATCTAAGAAATCCTATTTTTCGAGGAACTATGCCTCTAAATAGATTTAAATTTTTGGCCACATGTATTCGTTTTGATGACAAAAATACTAAAGCTGAGAGAAGAGAGAACGACAAACTGGCGTCCATTCGTATTATCTGGGATAGGTTTGTCAAAAATTGCAAGGAATTTTATTCTCTCTTCTCCCATTGCACAATCGATGAACAGCTTGTTAGTTTTCGAGGCAGATGTCCATTTTGGTCTTAGGACGGAAAAACTAAAAATGTATGTTCTACTTGCAGACGCCCAATGTATGAGGAGCATCGTGCCTTTGTATGTTTCAGCTGCATTGAGTGAAATTCCAGATTTTGTGCCATAAAACATGATTGTTCATTTATTTTTTCAAGACATTAGGAAAAAAATACCTCCATTTCATGTTTTCACGTAAGATAAGATTTTGATTTTGTTTCAAAACATGATGGTTTATTTTGTAGTATATACACTATAGAATTATTTAACATTTACATTTTAGAAATATGAGAAATAAAAAATGGTTATTTTAAATTTTTCAAAAAACGTGTTTTTTTGTACCTGTTTTACACCATTTTCAGAATATTCGAGTAAATATGAGGGAATACAGATATATTCCTAGGAGGTTTGATCATAAACTATTCAAAAATGACTGAAGTTAGCAGCGATACCAAGAAAAGGGGAAAAAATAATTTCTATATATATATTTTTAACCTACAAAATGGGGTTCATCAGACCCCAGTGTGTCTGTTGCGTTACGGATTTTTAAGTGTGTCTGTTAAAGGTTAAATACTATATAAATGCATTGTAAATAATTTTAGACATCATTATTGTACAATTTTAATTTTCTAAATGTCATATTTCTAAAATTATTTTGAATTGTTAAAACGTGTAAGCAATGTATACTAGACAACTGTTTTCATTACGAGAGAGGTGTTTGCGGGTTATTTTTCTGTAATAAAGTAATTCAACGTCTTAACATAAACATTATTTTATCATGATGTTAGGCTCTACATATAAGAATATGAAATTAATTATAATATTTAGTGAAAACAAGGAATATTTTTATTCAAATATAAAACCCTAAAAATTAGTGGATGAAAAAAAATATTGGCTCTATAGCACAACAGGTTTTAGCAGAATCTTACAGTCTTGGTTGAAAAAACAATTAATAATTTTTGATTTCTAAGCTTACTAGTGACCACCAATGTAGCGTGAACATAACCCACTCTCATGAGAACTATGTTTCTTTTTGTTGTTCTCCTTTGCCTTTCTGATTTAGTATACCACAGCATTTTTCGTTTATTACTAAAAAAAGGTTCATTTCTGTTGCAAAACTTCACTGTAACCGCTTCCTGATGGATTTTTAGTGGGATGGAACAACAGTAAAATGTGAAACTTAGTTACTAAAAAGACATACAACACTAAAATAATAACAACAACAAAAAGAGTAATAATTTAACTTTACAAAGTCTTTTGTGTGACAAAGATTAAATTCACACTTAAGCTACGAGGAAAAAATGAACAAAAATAGGTTGGGCCATTTCCTAGAATGCAGATTGTGGAGTAACGAGCTGGAAATAAACTTCTGACAACTATAACAACATTTTCTAACAAATAATGATACGTGTGGAGAAAAACTCCTCATGCACCCTCTCAAAGGATAAACTAAGTTTCTATAATGATTTCAAAACTTAATATTGTTTATTCTTTTCCCAGTTATGTTTATACTACTCCAAAATTGAACAAAATGTACTTTTGTGTCACAGTAAAACCGTATTCATTATGTTTACAATCAATCTAAATGCCACTAACCTTTGTACTTTGAAAAAATTCATAATTTTTAAAACTTTTAGTTTTTGTGTTGTACGTCTTGAGGTTTTTGGTATAAACTACACTTTTTTGTATTTACTTGACAAAAAAACCACTACTTACTGATTTATTCAGCAGAGGCGTTTTGCGATAGGTCAGCACATTATTCAATGCTGTGAATTACTGATAAGACTGTTGCTCAGGTGTGTTGTGTTAGTGTGAGTCTGTGGTGTGTTATTGTTCATAGAGAATTGTTAATTATGTGCTCAAATATAGTATTTGATTGTGAGTGTGTTTCGTCATTTAGAATGTGTTGTGGATAGCATTTATGGTGATTATATATTGCATAGTTTTCTAATGTGTTAAGTTTGTTGCTTTTTTTATGTAGTGTAGGATTTTTAGATTGGTGTCTATGTCAGTCTGCCTAGACGATCTGATTCTGATTTTAGAATTGTTTGACTCTGAAATCACAGTTATGATTTACTTGAGTTTTTTTGTCAATAAATTAATTGATGTATTCACGATAGTCTAAAGTCAGTAGACATTATTGTTTGACAAATGGTGGAATTTATTTACTCTCGCCAGAATATTTGAATTGAATCCAATTTATAAGATAACTACAGCAACAACTAGATGCCTTCACTTTAACTCACTAAGAATAAGTTAATATTTTTAAAACCAGTATTACAAGTTTTTATTACTAAAACAAATATCTAGAAACAATTTAAATTAAAACAAAAATTTCAATAATTGCCTCTATTTTTCATTCAAACTATAATACTATAATCAACTACTTTTTTTAAAATAAAGTACTTTCAATTTCTCAGTAATAATCAATGCGCAGTGTTTTAATTGTTCTCTGACTCAGCTACTTTTAACATAATCCAACATTTATGTCACAAATTTGTTACAAATTCATATTTTTATGATATATTTTTTCCATAAAAATGGGTTATAATTGTTTCCTGTTTTAAAATAGGTTTATTGTGAATAATATAATTGTTCTTTACTTACAAAGTACAGAAAATAGTTTTCTGTTGTTTGTAGTGCTTAATATGCCATGCTTGATTGTAAAATCCGAAAAGACCCCTGTAAACATGCCTGCCAGCCACATGGCCAAGTAAGGAACAGCAGCTGATAACCCGCTCTGAAAAAATTAAACTTCAGATACCTTTTTACACTATGTTATAATTTACACTTTTGGTTTGTATGAAGAAATATTTTGAAAACATTGGAAGAAGGTTTGTTTTTGTTACATTGTTGTTATTAGAAATGAAAAGATGTTAAATGATAAAATTATATTAATCACTTAAACAATAGTTTATGACTATCCGAACTTTAAATTTTGTAAATCTGTTAAAATTTATTGAGACACAAGGTTTTCGTTCGCTATGTGCCGATCTTCATCAGTGTCTTCTGCTTGAAGATGTCGAGTCAAGCGGTAACAGTTTTAAGGGCATGTTTTTGATAGTATCGAGGAGTATGTGTGGTTTGTATTGTGTTTCTTCGTTTAATATGTTTTTACTTTCTGTTTTTTAGTGTCTGTAAATTTCATATTGTTCTAGTGTGTTGAGATGTGGTCCTTTTTTGTTGATGTATAGGATTTCTAGGTTATGGTAAATGTCTGTGTATTTGTTTCCTGTTTCTTTTATATGATTGTAATATATAAACAATCATATAATCCTTGTTTCTTCCTGATTGTAATATGTGATACAGACACACAAAAACACAAAGTACAAACATATTAAACGAACAAACACAATACAAATCACAAATACTCTTTGATACTATTGAAAACCTACCTTTAAAACCGTCACTCCTTGACCCGACATCTCCAAGCAGAAGACTGATAAAGATCGGCACATAGCGATCGAAAACGTTCTGTCTCAGTAAGTTTTAACAAATTTACAAAATTTAGTTTGGATAGTCATAAACTATTGTGTGATTAAAAAGATTCACCGAACGTAATGGACCACAAAATTAAAAAAATTATATTGTTTTGGTAACATAGGAGTATTACATGAAGAGGAAGTAAGAAATGAAAATAGAAATTGGGAAGGTATAAAATTTAAAGTTTAAACTATAATTAAAAGATACTTAACTAAGTGAGTACACGTCAGAAAGTAAGCCCACTTATGTATTCACTTACTTAAGTATCTTTTAATTATAGTTTAAATCAGTGAATTCAAGAAGATTACATCAAGCAAATTCAAAGTTTCTTAACAGAAGAACAATAAAATTAATTTCAAAATATGAATCCATAGCGATTAGTGTTATTATCATTTAATGACATGTAGTTGGTGAAGGAAGAAACGCAATGGAGAAAAAAAGTAATGAAGGAAAAAGCATGAAAGTGGTAAAATCTTGTTAAGGAACATTAGGGGATATTGCCTTAAAAGTCCTGCATAGGTAACATAATGGGAAAAACTTTTATTTAGAAAGTGGTTTTCTAAACTTGTTACATTTTATGCTAATACTTGACATATTGGCAAACCCAAATAAGCGACAAGAGCTGATGGAGAGATAGTTTATGTAGTCTTGTACATGACAGGACAGTAAAAACCAGCCATATATTAGCAGGTTACTGAATAAACAATGTACCCAGAGACATGTCAAAGTGCTTCATATGGTAATGGTCTTCCCTTACCTAGGACAAATAATTTTTTTTATCCACTGCCATTAGTATCACTTTGTTCTGTTAACTTCGTAATTCCTGGGATCAATAGATATTTTAACATAAAAGCTGCCAGTATAAGTCAAGCAATTCAGATGTCTTTATTTCAGGAGAAGCTTCTTTGGATCATAGTTTAAAATTTTTAATCTTTTGTTATTTCTTGTAAGTGTTTATAATTACTGGGACATCCAACATTCTAACATGCTTATAAAAGAGCTTTTCCATGAATATGAAGATAAAGGACGAGCCACCAGCTTATTTTATCAACTGTTACTGCAGCGTATGCTAGCTGCTAAAGAGGATATGTGCAAAGGTGGGAAGAAATCTAAAGTTTATGTTACCGCAATATTTTTCTGTAATGCAAACAAAACCGAAACACTGAAGCTATTAGTCATTGGCAAGTCTTTAATACCTTGCTGTTTTAAATACTTGAAATCTCTTCCATGTACTTTCTCTGGAAGAAACTTGCTTAGATGACAAAACTTATTATCAACGAGTGGCTGGTGTATTTAGACTTGATCTGGGCATCATACGATCTGTTAAGTTGACTTACAAGAAAATTTTTACTTGGTAAATTCTACTGAATCTAGATTTGAACAATGACGATAAATTTAGCTTAAAAGATACCTGCGGCATTATTAAATCTTCGTGGTGGTCAGTAATAGTTTCAACAATTGTAAATTGTTGGAAAAAAAATTAAATTTAAAATTAACCGGACAAGAACATGAAATTGAAGAGTATGGGATGGGGGTTGAAGGAACTGATTTGCAGAATGCTGTTTCTGGATTAAACAGTTGTATGAATTTTGGAAAATTTGAAATTTGTGGTAATATGGATAACGTTTTTTTTTTGGTGAGATATAAACCGAGTGACAACAAAATTTTGGAAAATGTGAAGAGAACAGTATCAACTTCTATGTCAACCACCTGCAATTCAGACAGCAGTGAAAATAGAGATGAAGAGATGGTTTCCCATACACTCATACTCAACTACTCTACATGATGTTACGGTTACTACTTTTGATTCGGTTTAACAGTTCATTTTAATGAACTAAGTTTAATGTACTAAATTACAGAAAAATCTTAGTAAAAATAACAGATTTAAAAAAAACTTTTCAAATTGAGGTTATATTTTAAATAAAAAAAATTTCATTATTAAATATTTTTTCCATTATATTTTTTTCATTATTCAATATTTAGCTACAAAATAGTATCCACCATATCATAAATTTTATTCCTACACAGAACTAAATTAAAAAGTGCTGTTAAAGAACATGTATTCAGTTTATTTTTAACGATCCTATTTAAATAATATCTTCTATAAATTTTATCAGGTAAATATGATATTATTTAATGCATTGAAGTACTGTAATGTAGCAATTACCTTATGTTTTGTTACAACAAAATTTTAGATTAACAAAAAGTTTTTTGCAGTCCGGACGATTTCGTTATAACAAGATTTGATCTCTATAGACAAAGGTATTATTTATGATATTTTTTCAGGGTGAAAAATGAGAGGATCAAGGGTCCACAAATTTGGTTATAAAAATGGTAACATTGCATCTCACTTTGTAAAACTATAAAACTCAGCCATTGAAATTTATTGGGGTTCCTTCAATCTAGATTTATGCAAGACGAGGCAAGCGGCAGCATATATGTAATATCTAGCGCTCACCATATATTATGCAGGTAAACTCTTCTAAACTCTCTGTAATTTTTTTTCGGCTGCCGGAATCACCAGAAATTTATATAATTATTAATTAAAAGTACTGAAAATATGTAACATTAAAATATGTGTGAGGTATTTGATATTCAATGATTCTTCACAATGATAGTTTCCAGCTCCCCATAATCGAATCCTTGTGGGGATCCTTAACAAATCATGGTAGCAGCCATTCTTAAGCAGATCTAAGAAGAGACAGAGTCTCATAGAATGGGCACAGTTTAGCAAAAAAACCAGTGAAAATTCAAATTCTTGGCTATTTTATTAATAAAATAATTGTGTAAGCTTGTTAGTAAAGATTTTGCTGTAATTTCAACACTATACAAAGTTTTTACAAATGTTAAAATTCTTTTATAGGAGGTAAAAAATAAGTATTAAAGTAAAAAAACAATAGTAGGTTAAATTGTTTAGTAAGATAACTTAGAAATGTTAAAATATAGTAGAAGTCGCTTAATATTATCCTGTTTAAGGCAATTTACTCCTTGTTACGATTTTTCTCAGACCCTAAAACTTAGCATCAAAAAACATCTGATTTTCACGGCTTATACGCTTTGAATCCCATTTAATGTCCATTTTTTTACAAAAGATTTCCCCAACAACTATTGGAAATTTTACGGCAAAGAAATAAATTACAGTAAAGAAGCTTTACAGTAGTTTTAAGCAGTTTAGTAGTTACAGAACTGTATAACACATCAATGGTAAAAAAATATATATTCATCACTAAATGAAATTCAAAAGAAAACAGAATAGAATGTTGATAGAGACGGTCTACCATGATTCACCAGGATGTTTACATCTATGATATAAAAGTCCTGAGTTTTCACGGCATAAGATAACATCAAGGCGTTTCTGTTTGGTTAGAACAAATTGCCTTCTTTTGTTTACTGTACATGAAGAAGTATAGTATTCTTTCTGCCATGAACGTATTTCCTCCTCCCTCCTATTCACCATTCTCCATTTTTCCTACATCCTCTAAAATGGATGTCATACAAAATGTTAAGTCAGTCACATTGGAGATTTTGTACAGTAAGTACACAACTGTATGTGCCATAGAACTATTTATTACACAGTGTTTACTTAGAGTGATGTGTTTTTAGTCTTATGAGATGAGCAGGATAAAAAGAGATGCTCTATCTGTTAAAGATAAATTGAACATTTTGAAATATTACGATGAAAATTATAATTTGAGAAATCAAAAGCAAATCAGGGTTACATATTAAATTTAAAAATGATATATGAGTTAGAAGAAAACACAGTCTATGGTAAAATGAAAAGAAAGAAAATAAAGACTGGGAGGTATAAAAAGGGGAGTTGGAGAAGGTTTTGTTAAAATAGTTTCATCACGTTTGTAGCTTACATCTACCTATAAAAGGGCCATTGAACCGAAAAAGCACTAGAAATCATGAAAGAGCTTCAAATTAATAATTTTTCCTGGGTCTAGTGGATGGATTGACAGATTAAAACAAGATATCACCTTGTATATTGTCAGATCATTGGAGAAGCAGAGTCAGTAAATAAGGAAAATGTTTCTATGTGGAATGAAGTCCATCCTGAGGTCATTAGAAACCACTACATAAAATCGGGCATCAAATAGTGTCAGTGTGAACTGTGTGTACTGACAACAAAGTTGAGGAAGTCATATTTGATGACTTTCTAGACTAAGTATCTGTCAACGTTATTATTGCCCCATGTGAGGTACGAACAGTAAAGGAAATTGTGAAAGATTTTGCTTCAGTAGCTTCCACTACAAATAAGGAGAGTGAGGATGATGGTGATAATGAGGAAGAAGAGAATGTAGATCCTCTGCCCCCAGTAACACCAGTCCAGCATTTAGTGCATTGGTTGATATGAGACATTACATTATCAGCGTAGTCGGAATTCCAGATAATGTCAACAAAATGACTAATCAATTGAAAATATTAAAACAAAATAACATAAATTATTTTATGAAAATATAAACATATTTGTTCTATACAGTAGTAATGTCATATTGTACAGTATGTAGGCTATGGTGTCCCTTTAAATGTGTATTTCTGTGTTATGTATTTCGTGAGTTTTTTGTTTATAATTGTTTTGGTGATTATGTGGGAACGTGTAGAACCATAATGGTGAGTAGATTTTTTTATGGTATTATCTATTCCAGTATAGGACGTTTTTCCTGTTTAAAACTATTTTTCGATGGTCCCTTGAAAATCGTATTAAGTGGATTTGAATGTGAATGTAATTCTGTATAAGTTAAATTCACTAAATTTGAAAAATCTGTCTAAACAAGCAGATGTTGTTTTAAATTTATTTAATTTTGTTATATGCCATAAGACATAGAAATGAAATTTTAATTAAGTAGGATGATAGAGAGATTGAAAATAAACGGTTATCTAGCAAACGGTAAATATGAATGTAAAGATTTTATTTCTAGAAAGTATCTTTCTGTGTTAGCAAAGAGCCAATAGATATACATAAAATGTATTTTTATTTTCATAACAATTCAAGAATAATGAAATAAGTAAATAAATTCAAAAGAAATTGAAGTAAAATGCCTGTTTCAACCAAAAAAACCTAATTTCAATATACTAATTTTCAATTAAACCTTTTGTTATATTTTACATGGTAATACCAAACCTAAAAATACTTTCTTTTTTTAACTGTATGTCACACACCCCAACAATATCGAAGTTGAGAACAGTTTTAAAATATATAGGCAATTGTATTCCAGTGAAAAACATGATCCAAGTGTGTCCAGCGTTGATCAGCACAAGGGCTATAAAAGGTGTTGACCTGAAGATTCTACCCCAAGGTATGGTTTTCGGCTTCTGTAAAAGTACATGTATTTTTAGTTAAATAAAAATCCTGGTAGAAAATTCAAAAAAGCTATTTAAATTCTTAGTCATGGCATAAATTATTCTAAATTGTTTCGTGGTTTTTGTAAGTGATCTCTCATGTAACCCAAAATCTAGAAAGAATTTTTATAAGTCCACAGTATTGATTACTTTCTATTTAGTTTAGTTATTTCCTTATGTTAGTTATTTTACTTATTTTTCAATTTCTATTTGTTGTTGTAAACGGCTGATGATATATTTTGGTATATAATTTAACTACTTTAAAATTAAGGTTTTAACTCTCTTTCTGAAGAATATTTATCCAGCCTTTTAACATTTTGTTTGCTAAGAGCAGAAACTGGATATAAAAATTAAATGAAGTAACTAAAATAGGTGTACGTAATTACACATTTAGTATCACTTAGCAAAAAAATCACTACTTACTGATAATTTTCTGCAGGCACATTTCACACAAGGTCAGTGAATTGTTCAATGCTGTGAGTTATAGACAAGACTGATGGGACCGTTTTCTCTGTAACTCAGCATTGAACAATGCACTGACCTAGTGTGAAACGCATATGCTGAAAAATGTCAATAAGTAGTGGTTTTTTTGCCAAGTGATACTAAAACTGTAATTATAATGAAAACCTCAAGATGTACGACATAAAAACTTATACATATGTTACACTTGTCTATAGTAGCTTACTTGCCTTACTTTTATGTTTGTTGAGAGCGATTATTCCAGGACATGTGTCGCATTGTCAGACCAATTCGACAATGAGATATATCTCCAGAAACGGTCTTCGTCAATAATCATTAAAGTGAGTGGTACTTCTATAGGCAAGTGTAACATAAGTACGAGTGGTTTTAATTCAAAACTAATAGTTCACGTGAAGATGGTATCAACTAACATAAATTAAATTAAGCTTATACTAGCTCATTCTTTACAAATAAGACATGTTGAAAGAAAAATTATATATATTTTTTTAAATTTTGTAGTTTATTACGTTTGGTGAATCTTTTAAAAGTTATGATACTTTAAAACCATCACCGCTTGACCTGACATTTCCAAACAGAAGACGCTGATGAAGATCGCCACATAGCGATCGAAAATGTTCTGTCTCAGTAAGTTTTAACAAATTTACAAAATTTAAAGTTCAGATATTCATAAACTATTGTATATACTTTTGTTTATTTATTTATTCATATAATAGAATACAAATGTTGGGCTTTATACCTAAATGCCATCACTTCATATGCCTATTAGTCTACTATATGGTTTCAGTCCACTAGACAAAGAAGGATTAAGATGGTCATACAACACTAGCATTTCACTGGCCAGCACACATAATTTGGTTAAAAATCGTTAAAATGTGTAAAAAATTTTGTTTATTTATTTATGATGTAATATATTTTTTAAGTTTATGTATTTTACAAATTATTTTCTGATTCTTAGACATTTAAAAAAATAAGGATAATTTGAAAAACCATTCAATGATGAGATGAAAACATTTTGAAAACTTTCAAGACATTTATTGATATTGACAAAAAAATTTGTATTTAGATTTTGATATTATCTGTAAACTAAGAAATAAGTTACAAAGATAGGAGTTTTATCAGATTAATAGTAGGAAATAGGTTTATAAATTAGAAAGAATTGTTGGATATAGATTATACGAGTAGTTTGGAAAACTAAATCTGAGTAAGGGTCCTGACACATAGAATTATTATTTTGCAGGAAGAAATGAAGAAGACAATAAATACCTAAAAAGCAACTTTAGGTTCCATTTTATTACGTTATTTGTTGAGTGATGGAACATTACAGGATTATTTCAACAGAATTAATACAAGATTAAACAAAATAGCATTTTGTGACATTGCCTTAAAATTTTTTTCATAAGCAGTTGCTGCAAAAATTGTTTTGTCTCCAATAAAAAAATCTCTTCCAGGTTGTTGTTAGGGTACAATTATACAAAGAGGGTAAAAATTGGCTATTCTGCAAAAAACCTTTACTTCGGAACAATCAATTTACTGGAGACTTTATAACAAGACTGTAGAAGGTGGTCATAGAAATTGAAAACTCCAAGACTGCGAATAACATCAAGATCCGTCAGTTTTATCCACCCACTGCAGAATTGGCAAATAAATAACTTTAAACTTTTATGTATTCACTATTTATTTTAATAAACTCAATTTAATATAGAAAATGCCTAGTTATAAGCAATTTAATTTTTGTCACCTTTGTTATTAAACAATTAAATTATTTTTAAATCTTGAATGTCAAACAATTTATGTTGCTTTTCTCTATTTAAATATATATATATATATATATATATATATATATATATATATATATATATATATATATATAATTTATAGAAATGCTAAAAAGTAAATTAACCGAAATAAAAAATGTTATTAATGAAATTCTTCCATACATAGTTAGTATATTATATTTGTTGATTCCATCTTCACATGAGCTACTAGTTTTCATTAAAACACTTGTAAATATTTACAAACTTGCATATAGTAGCACTTACTTATATTGGTTGAGGACGGCTGTTTTGGGAGATGAGTCCCATTGTCAACTCAGACTGTAACTGATCTCAAGGTTTGGGTATTAGGGTGGGGTTGAGATATTATAGTGGTGTGGGTGTACTTTGTGAGTATTAAGAGTTATGATGTCAAAAAATGTGTGTGAGCTATAATGTAATTGTGTATTGAGTATGTGTGTAGGGTGTAGTTTGAAGTGTCTGAATATTTCGTATTGTTTGGTTATGTAATGTTGGTTATTTCTGTGTTGTTTATGAAAAATTTGTAGGTTAGATGTTATGTATATGTAGTCATGTTTTGTGGAGTTGAGATGGTTGGCGAAGTTAGATTGGTAAGAAACAATCTATATGTTGGCCATATCTGGAATTTTAAGTGAGTTTTTAAAAAAAGAATTGGAAGAAAGAAATATTACAGAAAGTCAATTGCGTAGAGTACATGAGGTATGTGGATGATTCGCTATTAATAGTTAAGGACCCCGATGGGTATAAAGAAAATTGCATATTAAAAGAAAACAATAAAATACATAATAAGTCTTCAAAATATTATTAGACTAGAAAAACATAATGAAAACTTTACATTATGTTAATAAAGTAAGATCTTTCAATATTTTAGAAATATTGGAAATTTATTAAGCAAAAAAAAGAAAATATAATAAATGAACAAATAAATTAACAGTTAGAGATTATTTAACAAAAATTAAAATTATTAATTAGCTAAATCCCAGGAGTCAAGAGTAGGCGTTACCAATAGGAAGCGAGGCCTACAAGTGGGGGGGGGACATGGCTAACAGTATACAAAGACGAACTCAAGATGTGTGTGAACAGGACATTCTATTTAAGTTTTGCAAATGGAGTCACTCGGAAACACATCAACAACAAAAAATATTATAATTTTAGGAAAGGCAGAAAAATGTACTCGAATGTATATTGATAATTAGCATTAATACTAAACACTTTTAGATTTTTTAAACTTGCCTATAGTAGCACTTACTTTGCTTGTTGAGGACGGCTGTTTCGGGAGACCGTAACTGAGTTGACAAAGGGACACATCTCCTGAAACGGCCATCCTCAACAAGCAAAGTAAGGGCTACTATAGGCAAGTTTAAAACATTTAAAAGTGTTTAGTGATTACTAGTAGCTCACGTTAAGATGGAATCAACAAATGTTAGCATTAATAATTAAAATCTGGAAATAAATAAAATTAAGGTGAAAAAATGACTGCACTTATTTTGAGGTATGAATTACAATAGTCATCCTATAGTTGTACTGTTATTTGTCCTAACATTACTTTGTTAGACCTCTTCTAGGTTATAACTTGAATAATAATTTCTAATAATTGAAACACAGAATGTTAACTATACCTGGCTAGAAGTGGTGAGTATAGCTTGTTTCACCATGGTTTTTTCAGCATCTGTGATGTATGGGTGATCTGCAGGGCTGCTATAACCAATAATAAAAAAGATTGTGCACCACACAATCATTCCTGTACCAAAAATATAAAACACATAATCCCAGATGGGTACAGAACCCAGAATAGCTCCGGCCATACTGATTCCAGCTGCTGAGCCAAGGGTTATACCTGAACAAAGAGATTTAGGAAAATTAGCAGTACTTGCAAAGATCATGTGGCCCAGAGTGTTTACACTATATTTAGGCTTTAACGAGGAATCAAGATGTGTATAATTTTAAACAAAACATTTTTTCAAAATACAGGTTCTAAAATAAATTAATTAAATGTTAAACACTTTTAAATGTTTTAAAAAGCTTGCCTATAGTAGCACTTACTTTGTTTGTTAAGGACAGCTGTTTCAAGAGATGTGTCCCATTATCAACTCAGACCGTAACTAATCTCAAGGTTTTTTCATAGGTTAGGGTGTTAGGGTGGGGTGGGATATTGTGGTGGTGTGGGTGTATTTTGTGTGTATTAGGGGTTATGATGTCAAAAAGTGCATGTGAGTTGTAATGTAATTGTGTATTGAGTATGTGTGTAGGGGGTAGTTTGAAGTGTCTGTATATTTCGTATTGTTCGGTTGTGTAGCGTTGGTTATTTCTGTGTTGTTTATGAAGAATTTGTAGGTTAGATGTTATGTCTATGTAATCATGTTATGTGGAGTTGAGATGATCGCCAAAGTTTGATTGGTAATTATTGTTTTTTAGTGCTTTTATATGTTCTTGGTAACGTGAGTAGGAGGACCTCCCTGTTTGGCCTATGTAAAAACTGGGGCACGAACTGCAAGTTAGTTTGTAAACTCCAGTGGTGTTGTGAATGTCGTAGATTTATTTGTTGGGTTTAAATTGTTTATTGAGAGTGTTGTGTGTGTGGAGTAAGCTATTTTGTAGCTGTATTTTTGTAGTGTGTTGGTTAGATTGTGGGTTTTGGATGATTTTTATGGTATTGATAAGTATTTTATGGGATTGTCCTGTTGTGTGTTTGTATTTGGGTTATTAGGTTTAATTTTTAGGCGGTTGTATAATTTTTCAATCATTGTTGGGTTGTATCCATTAGTTTGTGCTATATATTTTATGGTGTTTAATTCCTGGTGGTGTTCTACTTTGTCTAACGGTGTTTTAAGCAGGCGATATATCATGGTGTTGTAAGCAGCTAGTTTATGTTGGTGTGGGTGGTTTGAGGAGCTGTGAATGGTCGCATTGGTACTATGGGTTTTCGGTATATGTTTGAATGTATGAGTTTGTTTGTTTAATTATAAGGTCTAGGAAGTTGAGAGAGTTATGTTGTTCTGTTTCAATGGTGTATGTTAGTTTTGGGTGAATGGAATTAAGGTATTTTAGAAATATGTGTGCTCTGTGTCTGTTACCTTTATATAGTGTTATGATGTGGTCGACGTATCTGTACCAGTAAATTATGTTATCTGAGTATTTATTGTTGTGTAAAATGTGGTTTTGTTCAATATGGTGTATGAATATTTCTGCTAAGATTCTAGCTATGAGGGAGCCCATAGGTAGTCCATCTTGTTGGTTGTAGAATGTGTTATTATAGGTGAAGTAATTTTGAGATGTGATTAATCTTGTGAGGTGGATGATTTCGTCAATGTGTGTATTTGGTGTATTTGTGTCTATAAGCATGTTTTTGAGGATGTTGATGATTTCTGGAATGGGGTTGTTTGTATACAAATGACAACAAATGTGAATTAAATGTTGTTTACTTAATTTAAATTTTGTTAATTTAATATAAAGTAATTTGACGTATATGTCTTTATAAAATATCTTTTAAGCTTTTAAAATAACAGAAATATGGATGAGATTTGTTTATTTTTAGGTTTAACAAAAGTACAAGTAACTACCAAAATATTTATCAAAGATTCTTCTACAAAAGTGTAGGCCTACTAAATATTAGTACCCTAAACCAATTTGAAGCCTTTTAATAAAAAGTCTCATTTGGAATTTGTTAAGAAAATTATCATTGTTTAGTCTCAATACAGTTTTTGGGACCAGAACTTGGACTTTCATGTTGGCTTATAGCAGTACATAAACAGCATGATCTCGGTGTAGTTTATGGAATGCTGTTTTTGTGACCTATAATCTTAAATTCAAACTCACTGAGTTGTTGTTTGTTAGTTGAATTTAAGTATGTCCTTTATGAATATAAATGGAAAAACTTTTAACAAATGGAATAAAACTTGTAATTGCAAAATTAAGTTTCTACTTAATTCACATTTTTGTTCAATAACTTTATAATGGTAAGGACAGAAAGACAATCATTAGTACCAAATATTTTTTTAACTTGATGACTAAAAAAATATTAATTGTCAGTTTTTAAATAAAGCCAACCAAATTATACGTTCTTGTAACACTTTAATTAAAATAAGAAAACTAGGCTAAATTAATAAAATATAGCATGTATTGGGCTTTAAATAGTTACTGCTTAGTGAAGCAAATAATTGTGCTGTTAGAGTTTGGAAAAATGTATACTTTTAAATTAAAATTTAAACTTAATTCTATAACTTTACAAAGTACATGAAAAATATAAAATGTTAGAACTATAATTGGACATAATAATAACAAAAAGTTACAAAATCAACAGTTGAATTAATTGTTATTGGTTTTTTCAGGGTATATTACATGCATCATTATTAAGTGCGTAGAACAGAATGTCTATTTTGTACGGATACAATGTTTTGTCTTATTAATGTACCAAGACATCTTGCTGAGCTTATAATTACTAAGGTATACAAACAAATGAACCCTTCACATGCTATGAAAAGAATTGCTAATTTCATATTTACACTTAATTTAATACCAACATTTGTTGATTCCATCTTCGAGTGAGCTACTAGTAATCACTAAACACTTTTAAATGTTTTAAACTTGCCTATAGTAGCACTTACTTTGCTTGTTGAGGACGGCCGTTTCGAGAGTTGACAAAGGGACACATCTCCTGAAACGACCGTCCTCAACAAGCAAAGTAAGTGCTACTATAGGCAAGTTTAAAACATTTAAAAGTGTTTAGTTAATTTAATAAAATAAAATTTTTTAAATAAATTAAAGTTATATTTTTTAAAAAGTTTCATAGGGTTGGTATTAGTGAAAATACTTGTTTAAACAAAATCACATATAGTGGGAATTATCATAATATTAGAAAATCTTCATAATTATGGTCCGAAGAGGTTAGTGTAGTGTTTATTATTTACAGAAGTATTCATAATGAAATAATAACTTTTTGGAATTAATATTATCTATATATATAATGGAATCCAAAAATTATACACAAATAACTATTAGTCTACTGTGTAATTATGTAAACAAAGAACTGAAACTTCTTGATGTCACAAGGAAATACATTCACTTACCACGTTGAGGCCTACTACTGAATATGTGTTCGTATGAACAAAACCAAGCAAAACATAACTGCTCATGTCTTAAAACATCTAAAATGTGTAATAACTAACAACACGATTCTCAAACACTATACAAACATTCTTATGCTTAATATTTCCATTTTACTTGATATAATCCTTTCTTAAAGGCAATAGCAAAATATTCTGCTTAGCAACGCGAATTTACATTTACCATTGGTGAAATATTCTGCTTGTCGCATACAAAGGGTTAAAACAAAAAGCAGAAATCACATACAAAAACAAAGCATCAAAATATTGTATAAGAAACGTGCTAAACCATAAATTACACCAGGGTTCAATGTTTTTCCAATTGTCCTGAACAAGAAAGTTCATGTAATTTATGATATCAAACCTAAACAAAAATTATTGCTACTTTTGGTATCACTTGCAAAAAACCACTACTTACTGATACTTTTCCTTGACTCACAGCATTGAACAATCCTCTGATCCAGTGCAAAACGGGTCTGCTGAAAAATTTCACTAGGTAGTGGTGTTTTTACCAAGTGATTCCAAAAGTAATAATTTAAAAAACCTCAAGATTTGTAACACAAAAACTGGAAATTTTAAAATTTATTGGCAAGTATTTTTAAATATAACAAATTGCTGATACAGCAATGATGTTCAAACAGTAGTAGAAGCTGTTATTCCACTGACAGTAAGGTAAGAAGATATTTGGAAGGTCAGCACTGAAAATGCAAAAGTTAAAGCAAAATGTTAGTCTAAAATGATTTGAATAATGTATTCATTACCCGATTTTCTAAATAACCACAAATTATTTTAGAACAAATAAAGAATAATGACAACATGTTAGCAAATACCTTCAGGCTGATTGTGATTAAAACTTGTCTAATGCACAAGAAATGACACAGAGGGTATGTTAACTGCCAACGTTTTCTTAAAAAAGGATTGTACATCCATAACTTATTTTACCAAGAGTAATAACTTCCATCTGGAACAATAACCAACTGGTGTCTAAATGATAAATGGGTTGAGATGTATCTTAATATACAAAGCTATCCCATAAACAATGTAGCTATAGGTTCTTGGTAACAAGTTCCCAACCACATATTGTATAGCATTATAAAGGACTTTAAAATATAAAAAATCTTACTTTTTCTGCAACTAAATAATTTACAAAATGAGTTAAGGCTTATATTCTATTCAAGATCAAATAGGGGTTTTAAATTAATATGCCCCTATAGGCATTCTTTTCTTCTCTCAAACCCTACCTGATTAATTTCTGGGTATATATTTCACAGGTACAATGGTTCTCTGTCCTTACATAAACTATTATATGTTTGTTCAAATTCCAATTAGCAAAATAACAATGGAGATGGAGAAAAATCAGTCTCCCAAAGTGACAGCTAACACTTAAAATAATTTGAATTGATACAAATCTTCTGCTATGATATAGATTGAGAAATATGCTATAACTTTTTATTTTTCTAATATAATTTAGATAATATTTAAGTGGAAGAATAGAACCATTGACTTAGATATGTGTACTTTTTAATTTGAAAGGCTACTGTAACAGAGTTTCTTTCACATCAGACGAATGAAGACTTCTTTTTGTTACTTTTATGAAGACAGATAAAGCGATCTAAAATCAACTGAAAGGTCTCTACGTTGAGACTGTACAGACCTACATATTGGTACCAATAGTATAATTTTATTTCCATCATATAAAATTACCTGAGTATGTAATGGCAGCAATAACAGACCTCTCATTGGGTGGTGACCATGTTGAAATGAGTGTAGATAATGCTGGAAAAATCACACCCTAAAATAAAAATCAATTATATTTCATAACTACTGAATATTGAATATGTCTTTCATTTTATGTGAGAAGAACATGTCCTAAGATTCTTAGTTCGCAGTATGGGTGATGCAACTCTGTCCTTACTGGACTTATAAATCCATAAGCAATAACCCATAATGAAAACTCTGTATAAGATATACTCATACATAAATCAACAGATTTTACTTAAATTTTGGCACAGTAAAACATTAAACTAATAACTCAAAAAGTTGCACGAACAAGATTTGTACATAACAATAACTTTTCCTACCATTTACTTGACTATAATTTACATTTATCTAAAATTCAGTTGACTTATTCAGGTAATAAATGAAAAAATATAAGTTTTTTCAGTACTAAAACAAAGTCTGCTGAAATAACTTAGAAATTAAAAAAAAAATAACTTTTAAACTAGGATGTCTAGGAAATCGATGATCAGACGTTTTGTTTAAATTCTTAGGAATAAATACTGATTAAATTTTAATCAAAATATAATAATAATGATTTGTTTACTTTGTTTGTTTCTTACTAAACCTAAAAGATAAAAAATTGTTAGAAAAGATAAGAAATTATTGGTTATTTATAACGTGCTACATTGTCATAATTGTACTGTTTGTTAAATAATATTACCTCTACAAAAATTTAATGTTTTTGTGGTTTAAAAGTTGTAACTTTAACTTCTAAAGGAATGTTTTATTAATTACTTAGTGATTAAATAATAATGCTGACTATAATTTCAGTATATTACTATTATTTTATAGTATACTTTTTACTATATATAAAACAAGAAAACCTTACACATGTAGCTAAATAAAGATTTAGAAATATCACTATTTATTGATATTTTTAGTATGCCTGTTTTGTATTTGGTCAATTTATTGTTCACTTCTTCATGTAACAAAGAAACATTATTTATATTTTAGATGTAAAGTGTAGCTTCTGCTTAATTTAGAAACTAACCAATACAATTAAATATTAAATGTCTCCTGACATTACGCTATGAATAAAAACTACATTTTATCTATCTCACTATTTTAAAAATTTTAATTTTTACATTGAAAATGCATTAACCAAGTGTTAAACATATATTTTTAAAATAGAAGTAGTGGTTTAGCTATGATTTTAATCCACAATCCACACACAACACTCTCAACAAACAATTTAAACCCAACAGCAAAATCAACGACATTTACAACACCACTGGAGTTTACAAACTAACTTGCAGTTCATGCCCCAGTTTTTACATAGGCCAGACAGGGAGGTCATTTTACACACGTTACCAAGAACATATAAAAGCACTAAAAAACAATAACTACCAATCAAACTTCGCCGATCATCTCAACTCCACAAAACACGACTACACAGACATAACATCTAACTTACAAATTCTTCTTAAACAACACAGAAATAACCAACGCTACACAACCGAACAATACGAAATATATAGGCACTTCAAACTACACCCTACACACATACTCAATACACAATTACATTACAACTCACACGCACTTTTTGACATCATAACTCCTAATACACACAAAATACACCCACACTACCAAAATATCCCACCCCCACCCTAACCTACGTAAACCTTGAGATCAGTTATGGTCTGAGTTGACAAAGGGACACATCTCCCGAAATGGCCGTTCTCAACAAAAAAAGTAAGTGCTACTATAGGCAAGTTAAAACATTTTTTTAAAAAGTTGTAAGTGAATTTAATCAATTAAATATGCTGTGATATAAAAAAAAATCCTCAAGATAAGCAATACATTAATATTGAAAAAACCTTTTTTAACTATGTAATAGTAGTCAGTACATTAACAAATATGAGAAATAGATCAAGGAAAACCAAAAATATATGAGGCCCACAATGATTTAGTGGACTGAAAGCAGAGGTGGATCCAGAGGGGGAGCTTCACAGTTGTGTAAAAAACCTAAAGAGGAGGCTTGAACTTATGTAATACTCCCAAGTTAATGGAGGCAAATATGTATAGCTATATGGATAACCATAAATTGTTAGTGAGAAGACAATCTTAGTTGTCCTTTATTAATTTTATTGAGAACTCTACTAATGTGAAAGCTTCTAATAACTTGCAACAACTTGGATACAAAATGTAGCACTTTATTATTTCACAGTTAGTTACTGCCTTGTTAGTTTTATTACATAACACATAAAATACTGACTATGCTACAATGGCAATGCATCATAACTCACAAGTTTATAAATCCTATACATTGAAAAATAGAACATGGGTTCTTGAATACTATCACTCCCCACAAGAAGTGGAATGATGGTTAATCACCACAACAGTATGTAATGTAATAAAATAAATAAAATATTGTAAAGCTCAAAGAACAACACTGTCTTTAAACAATCACTTCCCATTACAGTTTTTTATTTCAACATAATGAAAGTGTATCTAGTGCAAATTTGACTAAGTGTTACATGTCTCTTGTGTCTCTTTGAACCTGCCAGTAATAGGTAAGTGAGTAATAGGTAGCATGACTGAATATTCCACCTTTACCTATAAATGGCATTTTTGTCTTTTTGTCAATTTTGACAACCTTGGTTATAGAAACCACAGATTAAGTAACAACTAATCTATAATGACAATTATTATACTATGGTTGTATTTTGTTTATCAAACAAATTAATTTTGATACTTTATAATGATTTGATTATAATGGGAAAAACAATGCTTGAACAAATAGTTTCAAGCATTAAAGTTTGTTGGAAAAATAGTAACAAACGCGATCAATATTTTTACTAATAACAATTGAACATAATTAATCACTTTAACAATAGTTTATGACTATCCGAACATTATATTTTGTAAATTTGTGAAAACTTACTGAGACAGAATGTTTTCGATCGCTATGTGGCGATCTTCATCAGTATCTTCTGCTTAGAGATGTCGTGTCAAACAGTGACAGTTTTAAAGGCATGTTTTTTATAGTATCGAGGAGTATGTGGGATCTGTATTGTGTTTGTTCGTTTAATATATTTGTACTTTGTGTTTTTGTGTGTCTGTAAATTTCATATTGTTTTAGTGTGTTGAGATGTGGTCTTTTTTGTTGATGTGTAGGATTTCTAGGTTATGGTAAATGTCTGTTTATTTGTGTTGTTTCTTTTATGTGATTGTAAAATGCTGAGTTGGAGTTCTGTTTGTGTTCCTCGACTCTTTGTTTAAAGCTGCCACCTGTTTGTCTAATATAGAATTTGTTGCAGTTTAGTTTGTATACGACTGGTGCTTGTAGTTTATCTTTGTTGTTGGTGCAGTGTTATATTTTGTATTGTAACTTGTTATTAGTTTTGTATACTATTTTATATCCTTTGAAACTTTCGGGCTATTTTATTTATTGTTTTGTTTCTACAAAGGCTTTACTATCATTATCAAAGAGTTCAACTATACAAATTCTAAATTATAACTAAAAGTTTGGCAAGTTTACATCCAATACTTATACCATAAATGTTGCTCAATAATAAAATCATATAACACACATGTATACATATGAAATCTATAAAAAAAATTATTTAATGGATTTGATGTTCCAGAAGCACTTTAATAACCAACAGAATCAATAATAAACGGGTAAAAAAAGCTTATCACCCACCATTATTAAACCATTGAAATATCTCTAATAAAATATAGTCATGGAAACTACCATTTTAACTTGAAATAGATTAGAGAAATTAATAAGAAATTAGAAAGATGTTTTACCTGAAGGGAAATATTCGGAATATATGTATGTATGTATTAGATGGCCATTTAAATATGTAGTCCAACTAAATAAAATATTGAGATTGCTGCTACAGGAGCTTTCACCAACATAAATATAGGATACTTAAATATCCGCACATTAATAAAACATTGTTTAGAAGACAAGCATGATTTTAAAGTAAAATATTTGTTCTTGGTGAAAAAATGTTACTGGTAGTAATTAATGATTATTAATTACATTATTAAAGATTCATCGAACGATATAGACTACAAAATTCAAGAGTAATTAATTCTTATGTTGAAGTGTTACATATTAATAAATACGAAAATTTAAATGGAAATATTGAACTAGGTCCTATTCAGAATTATACATGTAACATTAACTGTTGTTTGGTAGAATCATACAAAGTTTCGTAGGCTGGTGAGTTTGAATTGTATCAAAATTTTGAGTTGTAACCGTTCAGTAAAATTGCACATAGTTTTAGAATATGTGTAGTTGTATCTACTAATGATAATGACTTTATGATGAAACAAATTGAAGGAAAAAATATTTATATTCGTTGATTCCATCTTCACGTGAGCTACTAGTTTTTAACCAAAAACATTTGTAAATATGTTACACTTCCCTATAGTGGCACTTACTTTTATAATTGTTGATTTACAGTCTGAGTTGACAATGAGACACATCTCCCGAAGTGGCCGTCCTCAACAATTATAAAATAACTGCTACTATAGGCAAATGTAACATATTTACGAGTGTTTCTATTAAAAACATAATTATTGTGAGTTGATGTTCATTTAATAAAATTAATTACCATTAAATAAATAATAATAATAAATTAATTAAATACATAATATTGAATTATTAATGAAATAAATTATTAACAATCATAAAGAATGTAATTGTAAATAATAATAATAATTATTATTATTATTATTTACCTTATTTTATTACTCTTGATTCAAGCCTAGATTTTGGTATAAACAGTTTTGTAGAATGGTCAACAAAATTTTAAAATTTAAAACCTAATTTGCTTATTAAAACCCATTGCCTCCTAACGACACTATTTTGTGGGTACAAAATATGTTTAGTGGGCATATGTTATGATGATTGTTGACAACAATTTTTGTCGTTTCTTCAAGAAACTAAATCTTTTTCTTGTTGAATGTTTAGTCTGAGTATTGTTAATGAGCTATTGCCTCCATGCTTCAGGTAAGCAGGTGGAACATGTCTCTTATCTGTAAGAAATATTTTTTTTTAATGCAACACAATTCAGTTGTCCTAATCATTAGACACAAAGAACTAACTCATGCCGCTAGATCGTAAATACTTTAATCCTCAATGGGGTTTCCCAATTTTTTCAGATTTTTCACTTCATACCTCACCCACAAATGTTGTAATTTCATTAATAAACAATTTAACTCACATGACCTAATCCCATAATGATCCTGAGAAAGAATAACACCCCATAGTGGAGTCGTGCACTGACGGGAGTCAGTAAACAACACACACCACCAATAAAGAGACCAGTATTCAGCACTATTTTGGCTCCTAGATAATCTCCCAAAATACCTCCAGGTAGATGTGCTATAGTGTATCCTATGAAATAGGCTGACAGTAAATACTGAAGCTCCTGTGAAGACCAAGAGAATTCTCCTGTCTGTAAATAAGCAATTAAAATGAATGATTTGGAAATATTTACAGTATTTTAATATAATTTAAAATATCTAGTAACATGCAAATTATTCAGAAGATAAAAATTATTTTATTTTATTAAAGTAACTTTATTTACAGAAAAATGATATAATATATATTAAATTTATCAATATTTAGTAACTAATAAATCCTCCTTTTTGGAACACTCCGTTGCAACTGAGGAATTTTTTTGAGGTTATGGCACAATCTTTGACTTTCAAATTTCGATATCTCCATAGCTTTTTAAAATATCATCTAACAATGGATGATATCCCTTAATAAACAAGGGATTTTAAATGTAAAACAACCCAAACATTTGTTCTAGGGAAGTTTAACTGATGAATAGATATGGCCTGATGATGTAGTTTCATCTGCTGTGTAAAAACATACTACTCAAGATAAACGTGTGATTCATAGGAAAACAACAAATTTTCCAGTCTTAAGCAGACAGATTAGAAAGACTGTTTTTTGATCCAAAAGAAGCATTTTTTGCATATTGTTGGTTCGTTTTAGTTGCTTAATGAGCTTACCATGCTATATCAAGATGTTCCTATCTGATTATTACATTTGTCCCACTAATAGATCTTGAAATTGTGATTGTCCCTTTCACAAATAAAAACAAAGAATCATCCAACTGTAGTCATATATATATATATATATATATATATATATATATATATATATATATATATATTTAGGTTAGTTTTGGTTGGTAAAGATTATTTAGATTTTTTGGACTAGGAGACTGACAGACTTACCTTGGTAAGAGTCCACACTGTAGTCTTGAAATAGAAACACATAAAAGCACTTAAACAATGATATATTCTCTCATATTTCTTTTTGTGTTTTCTCTTCGATTGACAGAGACCACTGTGTGGTTGAAATATATCATTGTTTAAATGCTTTTATGTGTTTCTATTTCAAGACTACAGTGTGGACTCTTACCAAGGTAAGTCTGTCAGTCTCCTAGTCCAAAAAATCTAAATAATCTTTACCAACCAAAACTAACCTAAAATATATATATATATATATATATATATATATATATATATATATATATATATATATATATATATATAATGTGAATTTTATTATTGATCAACAAATTACTATCCACAATACTTGACTTAAAGTTCTTACTTAAAAGATTATCTACAGAATATGAGAAATGGGATGTGACTCTTCATTAAAGTGAAATAAATTGAATGAAGTAAAGCATAGGACATAAGAAGTTAAACAAATAGTTTAGCCTCTTAAGTACAATATGTTAGAATAAACACATTCTAAATAAGCATAAACATATATTGATCACACAATGCTAGAATCAGTCTTGAACTATGAATGTAACATATAGTTCCTAAACACTGATATATAACGCAGAATCAATACCATTGAAATAAAATACCTTAAGCGCAGAAAGACGAAATACTGTATCAAATGTGTGAAAATGGATCAGACAGAAAACATAATCAACAGAAAAAATAGAACTATTCTTTGAGCTTAGCTTGTGAGGTTATGTTAAAACAAATAAAAACATATACAAAACTTACAAATTAATCATTTATTGACTCATATGCATTTCAATGACAAACCCATCATCATCAGTGAGTGTTACTACTACAAACTCCAACTTACAACTCTAACTTACAGAGTTGTAACTTAGAGTTTGTAGTAGTAACACTCACTGATGATGATGACTTTGTCATTTAAACGTGTATGAGTCAATAAATGATTATTTTGTGAGTTTTGTGTATGTTTTTATTTGTTTTAGAAAAAAATAGCCTATAATTAAAAATACTGAACTAAGTGAAATACATAAGGGCTTATTTGCTGACGCCTTTCGAAACAATCATTCCTTTTACGAAGCAAAGCCTCTCAAAATTCCTCTCTTATTCAACAAGTAAGCCCTTATGTATTCACATAGTTAAGTGTTTTTAGTTACATCAAGATACTTTAGAAAAAATAGCCTGAAATAATTCAGACATTTGATATGAGAATGCCAGAGAAACACTGCTATAAATGACATATGAAAGACATAAATGAGTGAGACACAAACGCTCATGGAATGATAGTAGGGAAAATGTGATCGAAAGTAGAATTATGAACAAAGGAAGCCAGATGAGACAACTTGCAGAAGGCGATTGAGATTATACATAGTATACCTGGCTGTGTTAGGATGTACAGTAGAACTCCAGTTATTCGAACTCTGAGTATCCAAATAGTTGATTATATTATTCACTTTCAGATTTAAAAAAAAAAAAAAAATTAAGAAGGAAATGTACGCGATGATAATGTGAAAATAACGATTCTGTCCACATGTGCTATTGGCCTTCCCCTGTGAAGCAAACGTAGGGTCTGCACAAACATTATTTTGATGCTGAGTCACCACCTCAGTGCAATCTGTGCAGTTGGTTGTTCCCCAGCTAGAGAACTCTTTTGTATTGATTTGTTGTTTCATTTGTGAGTAAATTTTGTCGCTCGCCATGATTTCAAAAAGAAAACGAGTTTGTTCTATCTTTAGCGGATATACTAATCATAGATCAATCAAATAAAAGAGTTATGGGTAGACAGTTGGGTGAGATGTATGGTACTGGACAATCAACGGTTTCATAAATAAGAAAGCATAAATCTACATTTTTAACTATGTGTTAGTGCTTTAAAATGACGATGTGAGTTCTTCAGGAAAATCAATGAGAGCAGCAATAAACGAAGATGTATGAGATGCCATTTTCAAGTTGTTTTTAAATAAAGTTATACGAAAAACCGAATTTAGCATCTAATTCTGGAAAACCTAAGATCTAAGCTCAGAGGATTATTTTTGCGTATCAGAATGGGCTCCGAACTCAATCGATTCAGATAATTGGAGTTCAACTGTACATTTGTGGTATATTGCTGTTTCACTTTATGTACATATGTAGTCAATGTTTATATATATATATATATATATATATATATATGAAGTTAATATATTACTATTGTAAGTAATTTTATCCACCATTAAGTGCAATAGTTTTACCTTGAGTGATGAGGCACCTTTCGGTCACTTGACCATTGTCGAATCACTGATATTTTTCTGGTGTAGATGTTCGGTCCATGATATTGGTATTTGTTGACATTACACGCACTTTCTGTTGATCTGTGTGTATGATGTTTTTATATAGTATGTCTTCTGTATATGTTGTTTGTAGATTCATTAAACTGTTGTGTATGTTTTTATAAATGTGGTATTTTTCTAGTGAGTTTAGTTCTATTGGGTTATTATTTATTTCAAGTATGGTTAGGTTATTTTCGTAATTTGTTATTTCATGTTTATGTGATATTAGGTGTGCTACAACATTTGATACTTTTGAATTTTTGTTTTTGGTGAAGTTTTGTGAGCATGGTGGAAATGGTGGATAAAATTACTTACAATAGTAATATATTAACTTCATAAAGTCAGTGCAACGGAAAAACAATGGATAACGTAAAATACAAGAATATATATATAGTTTGTATAAATAAATAAATAAATAAATATTTTACAAAATTTTGTTTCAAAGAGTAATTTGAAGAATCTCCAGACTTATTCCAGAGCTTCCTATTTATTTATAAGAATCAAAATAAAAATTATTCGTCAAAGTAACGATCACATACATACTATCAATAAGGCACAAATACTTTTTTAGAAGTATACATTTTAAACGTAATTGGAGGTAGAATTTCTGATACAAGAAAAAATTGCCTGTTGGAAATATGTTCAAAGACAAACAAAACATCACTTCACAACCAGGAACCAGTCATTGAACAGCTCTCCATAATGATGAAATGAGCCAATTATTGGCTACAGTGATCCCCAATTTATTTCATCCCATCACACATGCAGTTATCCTCAGCAGCCAATAACATGATATTTTACCAATGTCTGGAAATTCAGCAGTCTATGACTGAAAATTCGGTATAGTAGTTCTACAATTATTTAGTATGTTTATATGTATAAATAAAATAATTGCTACATTTAATACCTCTTCTTTACGTGTCAATTCTTTTTCGTGCATCGGGCATTCTACACCTCTATCTATACTGTTGTTTTTTAAAGTAGCAGTTTTTTTTATCACCATCTCAGTTAGTGCTAAACTGAATGAGTTCCTCAAGATATAGACAAAACCCAAACCTATTGCGGCCATAATCGTGGTAACATAGCGCTGGGGTACTGGACCACAACCTGCAGCAGGTTTAAACTAAATTATGGCATTGTTTGACATCATTTTTAACTTGAGTTACTAGGTAACCAAATTAATAAAACTATTTGAATACTTACCTCTATTAGTTTTAATTTTTTAAACTCTATAGTACAACTTGCTAACAATACTATAGTACCAACTACAGAGCTCATCTTATAGTACAGCCTTATTCAGTGGGTTCCCTTTAACTAGGATCAGATTATGAAAAATGTACAGTATATTGTTTACTCAAATGCATAATAGTTGTAGCCTATCCTGCAAAAATTACAAGTCTGTAGAGCTTGTAACTAGCTTTGTCTCCTGGGACTACATAGCAACTAGATCTAGCAGCAATGTGGTGTAAGTACTCCGGCATTTAGCCATTATGCTACTGTCACAGATATTCAGCTTGCATACAAGTTAGCTTAGTCTTTTTGCTCTTTTTAGTTTCATTTATTAAAATTTATGTAGTTCGTGCAACAGTAAAAAAAAAACAAAAGGATGTCGCTATAAACTGATTAAGTTGAGATTCAAGTTGATTTCTGGTGTCTATGGTGTTAGACTGGAAGAAAAGCAGTAAACAATTTGTTTTAATATATAAATAATATATTTTGTAAAAGTTTTGTTTTAATATATCACGTTTTTAAAACGGACTAACACGTATAAAATAATTTTGTATGACCCTTCTACAATTTTGAGGGATAAGTGTTACTGTCTGTGAATGTATTTGTATTACTTGGTGAGAAAAACGTGGAGCACAGGTAATTCATGATAGTTAAGGATTAAATGATTTAAACCACAGTGAACCCCATTTTCAATTCACTGAAATCAGCTGTGAATTCATCGGGATTGTCTACTTGTATTATTTACTCGCTGCTCCCCACGTTTTTCTCTTATAATATTTTAACTTCATATTATATTATATTGTATTCTGTAAAAGTATAAGACGGGCCTAAAAATGTATTCCTTTAAAAAATTAGATTAAAAATGCATAACTTATAAATGCCATTATGTTGAATTATTTGTTTTGAGATTTATCAAGCCTAATATATATTTATTACCTAATCAAAACTATTTATTATATAAACAATCTACGATTATAAATAAATAATAATCTACGTGTAAACGGCTGTCCTACAACATAACCTATAACACAAAACCAGCTGTTGTATGAAATCATATGTTATCAATGTTATAATTTAATTCACTTGAGTCACCTGACGGAAATACATATGTGCTATAAGGTATGCGTTTCAGAAATAGAGTGACGCGAAGCAATGATTTATTGCCATGTTTTGTTCACCACGCGTAAATTAGTTATCATTTCAAACAATCGTTACAGAAAATATTTAACACTTATTATTGTCTAAGATACCAATCTCATACACAGAAGCTCCAGTTTATCGTTTAGTTGTGGAAGAAATTACTGGTAACAGGTTAGCTGTATGTATGAAATGAACTCTAGTAAATCTCTCACATTGTTTTACTAGCCTATTCAATATTAATGCTCTCAATTTGTCTCACCACAAATACTATTAAAGACTAAACTACACTTTATTCAGGACTAAATTTGTACAAATGTAAAAATTAAATGAAAAATACGTTAACAGCCAATGCGGTTTAAGGTTATGTTGACGAATTTTCTCAATTTGTAGACCTACCACTAGTCCAAAAAGCACCAGACAATTTCATTCACTTTTTCAATTTTGGGTTGCATCAAACTTCATCATTTTAAGTTCGTATTAGTATCTAAGTACTTTTAAGTTCGTGTTAGTATATTATTATACTAAAAATGATTTCTATTGCAAAATGTAAAAAATAAATTTAGACTAACACAATTTGGTAGATAGCAGCTCATTTATACGTTTGAGGAATAAATTTTCAAATAGAAATCATAAATAAGTTTGAGTGATTAGTAATAGTCAAACCCAATTTATAAATTTGAAGTTTAACACGGGCTGAAAGTACAGATACCAAACTTCGCGGAAAAAAATTCTTATGCTTTTTAGAAATAAAGATCAAGAAGTAACTTCAAAACAACACGTTGCCTTTCATGAAAATGAAATTTCTAGCTTTTTTCCAATGGATAGAAAGCATTTAATATGTCCAGGGTGGCAACGGGTTTCGACTGGCATGTTCCACAAATCTCATATTCACTCGCCCATCGGATTCCCGCGATTTATCTCAAAGATGATGTTGTAAGTAAAACCTTTTCATGGACTTCAAAGAGCCAGGCTTCCTCATAAGGAAAACTAGTTGACGCTGATTTAAGATATTGTAACATTTACCATCAGCTAATTAACATAGCTCTTTAAAACTAAGTTAGGAAAAATTATTCTACTCGTGCATCCAGTAAATAAAGTACCTTTTCATATTCATATAGGTATATAATACTTTAAAAACCTTCCTTTTTAGTAATTTTTTGACATTTCAGAAGCCCTTCTAAACCGAGTCCAGGAACAGAATCAGCATCGCTTTGCTAGTGTTCATTACGTAGGGAAATAAAATGCTTAGGGGATACAGACCTATGTTTAGACCACAATAGAAACATCTACCTATAGTCGGTCTGAACGTTTACTTTGAAGGAACAAAGAGATTTAGTAAAGACGAGAGTAAGATTTGTAACACCTCAGGAATAAAAAAATAAATAATTCTTAGCTAAGGGAATGCATAAGGGCTTACTTGCCGACGCCTTTCAAAACAATCGTTCTTTTTACGGAGCATAGACTTTACTGACGTAAGTATTAATTAATTATAGTTTAATCAGTGAAATCAACATAAATACAACCAGGAAGTTTAATAAAAATATATTAACTTAACAGACGAAATACGGTAAAATAACTAATAAAAATACTAGATATAAATTAATTGTTGTATATTTGCAACGTTGAATTGCTTAGCAACAACCATTATATCTTGGAAATTGGAAACAGCTTTTGAAAATTCAAACACTACTGCAGCATTAAAGATCGCACTCATCACATAAATTAATACGCTGTTAGAAGTATATAAATGCTACTTTATCAAAGCTACCAGCGAAATATTTAACGTTTGAAGAATATAAATTCAAGGCATCGTTGTGAATACTACAAAATGCATTTGGAAGTAATTATGTGAGAAAAATTTGAAGGTAAACTATGTGACCTATTTTTCTACTCCAATACTTAGAAAATTGTAAGTGAAATTGAAATTGGACACAGCCTTTGACAATTCGAACACTGCTGCAGCATTAAAGATCACTCTTCTCACATAAATTAATACGATGTTAGAAGTATATGAATGCTACTTTATCAAAGCTACCAGCGAAATATTTAACGTTTGAAGAATATAAATTGAAGGCATCGTTGTGAATACTACAAAATGCATTTGGAAGTAATTATGTGAGCAAAATTTGAAGGTAAACTATGTGACCTATTTTTCTACTCCAATACTTAGAAAATTGTAAGTGAAATTGAAATTGGACACAGCCTTTGACAATTCGAACACTGCTGCAGCATTAAAGATCACTCTTCTCACATAAATTAATACGATGTTAGAAGTATATAAATGCTACTTTATCAAAGCTACCAGCGAAATATTTAACGTTTGAAGAATATAAATTCAAGGCGTCGTTGTGAATACTACAAAATGCATTTGGAAGTAATTATGTGAGCAAAATTTGAAGGTAAACTATGTGACTTATTTTTCTACTCCAGTACTTAGAAAATTGTAAGTGAAATTGAAATTGGACACAGCCTTTGACAATTCGAACACTGCTGCAGCATTAAAGATCACTCTTCTCACATAAATTAATACGATGTTAGAAGTATATGAATGCTACTTTATCAAAGCTACCAGCGAAATATTTAACGTTTGAAGAATATAAATTGAAGGCATCGTTGTGAATACTACAAAATGCATTTGGAAGTAATTATGTGAGCAAAATTTGAAGGTAAACTATGTGACCTATTTTTCTACTCCAATACTTAGAAAATTGTAAGTGAAATTGAAATTGGACACAGCCTTTGACAATTCGAACACTGCTGCAGCATTAAAGATCACTCTTCTCACATAAATTATTACGATGTTAGAAGTATATAAATGCTACTTTATCAAAGCTACCAGCGAAATATTTAACGTTTGAAGAATATAAATTCAAGGCGTCGTTGTGAATACTACAAAATGCATTTGGAAGTAATTATGTGAGCAAAATTTGAAGGTAAACTATGTGACTTATTTTTCTACTCCAGTACTTAGAAAATTGTAAGTGAAATTGAAATTGGACACAGCCTTTGACAATTCGAACACTGCTGCAGCATTAAAGATCACTCTTCCCACATAAATTAATACGATGTTAGAAGTATATAAATTCTACTTTATCAAAGCTACCAGCGAAATATTTAACATTTAAAGAATATAAATTCAAGGCGTCGTTGTGAAAACTACAAAATGCATTTGGAAGTAATTATGTGAGCAAAATTTGAAGGTAAACTATGTGACCTATTTTTCTACTCCAGTACTTAGAAAATTGTAAGTGAAATTGAAATTGGACACAGCCTTTGACAATTCGAACACTGCTGCAGCATTAACTCTTCTCACATAAATTAATACGATGTTAGAATAATATAAATCCTAGTTTACCAAAGCTACAGTGAAATATTGTACGTTTCTAAGAATATAAATTCAAGGCGTCGTTGTGAATACTACAAAATGCATTTGGAAGTAATTATGTGAGCAAAATTTGAAGGTAAACTATGTGATCTATTTTTCTACTCCAGTACTTAGAATATTGTAAGTGAAATTGAAATTGGACACAGCCTTTGACAATTCGAACACTGCTGCAGCATTAAAGATCACTCTTCCCACATAAATTAATACGATGTTAGAAGTATGTAAATGCTACTTTATCAAAGCTACCGGCGAAATATTTAACATTTGAAGAATATAAATTCAAGGCGTCGTTGTGAATACTACAAAATGCATTTGGAAGTAATTATGTGAGCAAAATTTGAAGGTAAACTATGTGGCCTATTTTTCTACTCCAATACTTAGAAAATTGTAAGTGAAATTGAAATTGGACACAGCCTTTGACAATTCGAAGACTGCTTTAGCATTAAAGATCACTCTTCTCACATAAATTAATACGATGTTAGAAGTATATGAATGCTACTTTATCAAAGCTACCAGCGAAATATTTAACGTTTGAAGAATATAAATTGAAGGCATCGTTGTGAATACTACAAAATGCATTTGGAAGTAAAAATGTGAGCAAAATTTGAAGGTAAACTATGTGACCTATTTTTCTACTCCAGTACTTAGAAAATTGTAAGTGAAATTGAAATTGGACACAGCCTTTGACAATTCGAACACTGCTGCAGCATTAAAGATCACTCTTCCCACATAAATTAATACGATGTTAGAAGTATGTAAATGCTACTTTATCAAAGCTACCGGCGAAATATTTAACATTTGAAGAATATAAACTCAAGGCGTCGTTGTGAATACTACAAAATGCATTTGGAAGTAATTATGTGAGCAAAATTTGAAGGTAAACTATGTGGCCTATTTTTCTACTCCAATACTTAGAAAATTGTAAGTGAAATTGAAATTGGACACAGCCTTTGACAATTCGAACACTGCTACAGCATTAAAGATCACTCTTCTCACATAAATTAATACGATGTTAGAAGTATATGAATGCTACTTTATCAAAGCTACCAGCGAAATATTTAACGTTTGAAGAATATAAATTGAAGGCATCGTTGTGAATACTACAAAATGCATTTGGAAGTAAAAATGTGAGCAAAATTTGAAGGTAAACTATGTGACCTATTTTTCTACTCCAGTACTTAGAAAATTGTAAGTGAAATTGAAATTGGACACAGCCTTTGACAATTCGAACACTGCTGCAGCATTAAAGATCACTCTTCCCACATAAATTAATACGATGTTAGAAGTATGTAAATGCTACTTTATCAAAGCTACCGGCGAAATATTTAACATTTGAAGAATATAAACTCAAGGCGTCGTTGTGAATACTACAAAATGCATTTGGAAGTAATTATGTGAGCAAAATTTGAAGGTAAACTATGTGGCCTATTTTTCTACTCCAATACTTAGAAAATTGTAAGTGAAATTGAAATTGGACACAGTCTTTGACAATTCGAACACTGCTACAGCATTAAAGATCACTCTTCTCACATAAATTAATACGATGTTAGAAGTATATGAATGCTACTTTATCAAAGCTACCAGCGAAATATTTAACGTTTGAAGAATATAAATTCAAGGCGTCGTTGTGAATACTACAAAATGCATTTGGAAGTAATTATGTGAGCAAAATTTGAAGGTAAACTATGTGACTTATTTTTCTACTTCAGTACTTAGAAAATTGTAAGTGAAATTGAAATTGGACACAGCCTTTGACAATTCGAACACTGCTGCAGCATTAAAGATCACTCTTCTCACATAAATTAATACGATGTTAGAAGTATATAAATGCTACTTTATCAAAGCTACAGTGAAATATTGTAGGTTTGAAGAATATAAATTCAAGGCGTCGTTTGGAATACTACAAAATGCAAC